>CABFOW010000111.1:0-49001 GCA_902141385.1 Timema californicum
AGCAGAATCATTTGGTAAGTACACGAACAAACTATTAACATAGAATTGGATTTGGTAGTGAAATTTATTGTCCAGCATTGTTATATCATGTCTTATTAACCTACATGAACTACAACAGAGAATATTACTATTGTAGTGATCCTAATTAGGATGTATTTATTGGAGCGGGTAGTATGATTTACTGCGATACGTGCGTTTACGTTATGATAGGGAGGGGTCCTATTGTAACATTTTACAACGTAATGTTACAAATAAGTGCAGTAATATTATATTTAACACATAAGTAAGTGAAATAGGCCTCTTATAAGTTAAATTTTATAATCAATTTATAGATTTTCCACCAAAAAAAAATTTTTTTTTCAGATTTTGTCTTACCACAAACATTGATTAAAAAAACTTTACGTAAGATGAGCTCTGACCCCCCTCCCTCGTATTAAAACGCAATAAAATACTGAACCCCTACCGTCACCCCTAAAAAAACTTACGTAATTTAAAGACCACAATCAAGTTGATTAAAATTTTTTTTCGCCATCTTAGTACCCATACGGGCTATACGCATATATTAATTACTATAAATGAATAAGGACAAGAAAGATATATTATCTTAGAGGAAATATACACTAACTTAGGTGGAGGAAAGTTGAGTAATCAGCCAGGAAAAATAACCCTTAATACACCCAAATGGGATTCGAACCCCGATCTCCCCGTTACCATCAATACAGTATAATATGTGAGTGATGTGTTAAAACATGCGGCCACCGATGCTCTTCCAGCTACTATCTATTTGAGTTCACGAAAGTGAGGGGACATAAAGTGAATTTCTATAGAAGCTTAGATCCTATTTAAAAATATATATATTTCTCCAATTATATTAAGTTTCTTTTATTTATCTTACGCGGCTGTCCTTCTTTATTTTCAGTTTCGTCCTTACAAAATGCATAATACTTCCTTCCCATTAAGTTTGGGAATCCCTACCTGCGATTATCTAAATAATATTAATTCCGTGTTACCCAAAGGAAATGGAAAACAATATTCCCGCCACATGCCAGTGTTGAAACTTCTACCCAAATGCAAACGAGCCAAAGTTAAGCTAGCCGAGGAAAGTTTTCACAGAATTAGTTGGTTCTGCCTGTGTTAATTATCAAGTCCGCAGTAGCTCGCCTGCAAAACAACAATGCTTTTCTTCAAGCTGGAAGAGTTTGCTCAATGTGTACATTTGGGAGTTTTGTTATTTATTTATATCTTCTTTTTTTTAACAAACAAGTAGAGCCATCAGAACGCTCGTTTCCAAGTTAACTTGAATTAATTAAGGAACTATTGTTAATTTGTATATTTGAGGGTATGTCTACCCCATTAGTTGTTTCTAACGAGAAACTAAATTATTAGACAAGTTTGTAAGCATTTAATTAAATACCTATGGATCTAAGAGTCCTGCATTCGACTACCGGCATGGCTGTAAAATGTATAATTGGTGAAATGTGAGTTTAAGCTTTCACAGTGATGAATTAACGGCAGGGGGCTAGATGTTGTGTCTGTCTTAGATTTAAGATTAACGTAATTAGTACATAAGCGTACAACCTGCGGTGATAAAATATATGAACTAACAAAATGACACGATTCTTCATGTCAGTGTTTTACTATTATGTTGAGCCCAGTTCTTTAATAATAACCGTTCGGGTCTTTAGATCTAATCATAAGGTCATCGGAAATAAATATATTCTAATATTAATAAAATATAGAGTCTATGTGTCCTTCATGAGCGTGTATGGATCGGAAATTTAAAGAAGCTAGTAGACCTTGTGCACGAACATAATAAATGCACTTGGAGGCCAGAATTTTAAAATTTTGATTCGATTATTTTTAATTAATTTAAAAACATAAAACGTGAATATATAGAGCTATTAATTAACACCACGAGATAGATTATTATTATTATTATTATTATTATTATTAGCACCGCGTCTTACTACCCGTTCGGGTTATACGCACTTACGCTAATGTGTAATGGTAGAGTGATTGTGAGATGAAATGGAGGACCTACAGTTTAACGTGGAATCCGAACCACGGTGGAGGCTTGGCATTCCACACATTCACAAGATGTCTTGTCAGAGGTGAAGGAAGGGTTTAGTAATCAAATAAATCTGGAGATAGATTAATTATTAATACAGTTCATACAGTTGTGCAATGTGGTTAATGGCAGACCTAGTGCACGGGCATGTGCACCTGGAAGACGGAATTTTAAAATTGTTTTTATATTTACTTTTTACCCAATTGACCTATTTAACCCTTTTTACTTAGTATATCGGTTTTACCGATTTAGCCCTTTTTACCTTTTTAACCCTCTTTATTCCCTACACCCTTTTGACCCTGTTTTATTCTTTAAAATATTTCGCACTTTTTAACCTTTTAACAATAGGCCTACCCTTTTGACTATTTTTATAAAACAAATAGGCCTGGATTAGATATTTTATTGTTTTACTCGTTTTACTTTTTGCACTTTTAATACCTTTTCACCTTTTAATCGTAAAATATTTCTCCAGGACTAAACCAGCTAGTTACTGTAAGGAGGTGTAAAACCCCCAAAAAAAGGAAAAAAGGCTAAAAATGGTAAAAAGTAAATTCAATCAAAAATGGCCATAAGACTAAAATGGGCAAAATATCAAAAAGGGCACAGTAAAACAAAATTGGTAAAAAGGGAAAAAAGGGCATTAATAGTGAAAAGAGAAAATTTTAAACTAATAGAAATAAACAGTATATAAAAGTTAAAAGGGGTAAAATAAATTTAAAGAGTAAAAAACGGCAAAAGTGTTAAAAATTGTAAAGAGGACATACAATGTTGAAATATGGTAAATGGGGTATAAATAGTCAAAAGAGTAAAATAGGTTAAAAGGGTAAAAAGGTTAAATGGAATAAGCCCGGGAAAAAATGCTAAATGTTGTTGGTTCTAATTATAACCCTTTTAGCAATTTTTACACCTTTTATCCTATTACACTAAAATAATACCCTCTTTTCCCTTTTAATCCTTTATACATCTTTTAATCATCATCCTTAGGTACCCTTTTTACTTACCCTGTCCATTTTTTTTTGATGAAATCTAATTTTTGGCCCTTTTGGTCTTTTTGCATGCTTTTACACGTTTTTAACTTTTTTATTTCAAAATATTGGTCCCAGGAAAGTATAAAATAATATAACAGAGTAAAAAAATTCACTTTATTTACGTTACTGATAGTTTTTTAAGATCGCCTTGTCTTACTTCCCGTTCGGAAAATACGGCCTATGTACTAGTTATGCTAAGTTATTTAGGGATGAGAAAGAGTTAGATAAAGTGTACCCGCATTTGCGTGAGAGGAGACAGAAAACTCATTTAGGTAAACTATCCTCAGTACACACAACTGGTGTTTGGAGCCCGATATCCACCTCATCGGAAGTCTAGTATATTGAGAGAGTGACGCCTAAAGGGCCACCACAGCAGGTATGGATAGTGTTGTTATGGTTACCTGTATACAGGTTGATTCAGATCTCCAGGTAAAATATACAGGTTGCAAGGTGTGACATGTCAAGTATTTCCGCGTGATTAGCTTGGGGTTAGCGACGTCAAAGCTCTGTATGTACCTGGGGGGAGAGAAGGGTTAGGCAACTCATCAATCTTCAGCACATATCAACATGGCTAGTACTAGGTATCAAATTGCCCTGCAACAGGTGCCCAGGAGGAATTGCTGATTATTTCAAAGATACGGTCAATGACCCTGACAAGGGTTGTTATTGATAGTACCGAGGGATCTGGACTGAGGAAGTTGATTCACTTCTTATTGGGTGATAAGCATTTGCAGAATAACGTCCGTATGGAGATATATTCAAAAATACTTACCGCAACTGTTTAAAGTGTCAATCACCCGTGTTGATACACAAGATGCAACAACAGACCGCTGAATGTCTGACCCTCTTAAAATTATGAGGCGTGCTGTAAATGGTGGCAAAAGCATCGGCAATCCGTGGGTGGGGACGCCTGTGTTGGTTTGTGTGGCGTTCTGCGTGTGCTACCTATACCCCAGGTGCATACAGCGCCAACTTTGACCTCTCGTAGAGCCAGCACTTGACGTTGCTAACCCCAAGTTCATTTTGTGGAAATACTTGTCTTGTCGCCCCCTGCAACCTGTAAGATATTTTTTTTACCTTCATATCTCCGAAGTCTGAAGTCAAATAGCATGCTCTGATGCTCCCTGAAGGGGAGTACGAGAGCAAGTTCCAACACGTACCGACCAATTGGTCACACCGTGTGGTTCGCCAAAATTTAAAAACAGTTTGTCGCGTTTCGCGAAGTTCTGAAACAAATAAACAGATATTACATATTATTAGTAACATTGGGGGGTAAGAAATTTGAAAAACCGAATAAGGGTTTCTTAGAGTTACGTGCGGAGACACTACTCTATGGGGGGCTGGGTGAGAGCCTCCCAAACCACTGTTGTCCCATCTCACTTATCCGAGCAGGGCTTTGGGACGTCGATGGCACCCACCAGGGTCGATGACGTAGTTCCCAAGCCCCTGGATAAAGAGGGTCTGAATAATCCTGTATATATAAATGTATATTAAGAATCGATCAAGAGCCATCATGTAACCAATAAACGTAATGTATTTTTATAAAAACAATATGAATTTTCGTATTGTTTTACTAGAGTAAATACTGAATTTTGTTTGTTTGAGGTGATCAACATACACTTTCTGAACCGATTAATTACACCACCATATGACTTACAATCTAACTTAATCCTAGATCAGACGTAAGGCACAGTCGTTCCCCAACTATAAATGCGTTGTTGTGAAAGTAGAACTATACAATGCCATGCCAGGGGACCAAAGTTGGGACTCTTCGTTCAAAATAAAGACGTGCTACTGAGAGGTAATAAGTAAACTTTCGATAAGTTTCTAAAATTTAAGCCCAGTCTTAATAGTTATTTGGTACGTTTCACCTTTCATTGCGCTTCTGATGATTCAGAGTGTAGATTACTAAAAACCTCAGTGTCCCCCCCCCCCTCTTTCTCTCTTACCTCTACTTTCGTCCATAGCGCTATTTCGTGAAAGGTTGTGTAGAAAATGTCACGGCCTTTATCCATGCAAGCCTGTAGTAATCAAGAAAGTCAGTGAATGAACAGAACCAGGCGAACCGACCATGCAAAGAGGAGAATATCAAACAGTATGCACTAACCTCCGCGCTGCGAAGCGGATACATATTTCAAACTGAAACGCAGACTAGTGGTTCATACCTTTACTTTCTTTTATCTTCTCCCCACCATTACTCTAGTCAAATACAACGAGTGATGGCAACACTGTCGTACTCTTCATTTTCTCATTTTATTGGTTACATTTATTTATTTTTGTCAAGGGGTGCGGGGTGTGGGGTGGGGTGGGGGAGTATTAATACTTTATGACAAGAGAGTTGTTCAGTTTTATTTGATCTTCCCTTTATCCAAACTTTTCTGTTTGCCACAAAACAAGAACAAAGTTTTGCCGGGGTACTTTGATTATTTCTATATGAACGCACAGTTGGACAAAAAGCACTAGTTTGGTTTTGTGGAAGGCAACAATAATAACAATAATAATTCAAGTTTACTCTTTGAATCGACAGTTATATTTTATTTTGTTTATTTATTAGTATTTTTTGAAAGGGTTTAAAACCCTATCACTAGATGAAAAATAAAATATAAAAATAAAAATTACCTAGCTTTCAGTCCAGCAAATCGTTATATAACGCATTGTTTTACTATATAATTGACATATGCTATTATTATTATTATTATTTGGTGTTCTGTCTTACAACATTTCCGTGTCTTTATTCAGTAAACTTAGACCACCAATGCACCTTGTCCTCTGCCTCCTCCTTTAGCTCCCAGAACTTTCTTATTTCCTTCAAGTCACCCAATATTTGAATCCTCCTTAACTTAAGCTCCTATTTTCTCAACCTTTCCCTCTATAACGTCGTGCGGAAGACAGTTCCTATTAAGGATGTGCACGATCCAGTTTGCTTTGCACCGAAGAATAACATCCAAAATGGTTCTATTCTCTCCCACTCTTCTTATGACTTCTTCATTTGTCACCATGTCTGCCCACCTGATCTTCTCAAGTTTTCTCCAGCACTAAATTTCAAAGCTCTCTAAGTATTTATTTTCCATCTTCCTAAGAGTCTCAGTTTCTTCTCCATACAGCGCGATGTTTCAAATGTAGCATTTTATCAGTTTCTTCCTCAGTCCCAAACTCAACTTGGTGGTCAGCAGTAACCTCTTCTTATTGAACGCTTCCTTGTCCAGGGCAATCCTCAACCTAATTTCTTTGGTGCAGTAGGCATCCTTTATCAGCAAACTTCCCATTTACTTAAACTCCTCGTTTTCAATTTTAATTTTCAGCAGCTCCTCACTTTTTTAAATCCCCATCACTTTTGACTTCTCACTGTTGATCTCCATGCCATATCTTCTCCCTATTTCCACCAGCTGGTCTATCATTTCCAGTAACTCTTCTTTATTTTTGGCCAGCAATGCTAGATCATCTGGGTATTTTAGTGTGTTGATGACACATCCTCCTATCCTGAAATTTCCACGTCCCTCCAGGGCTTCCCTGACCAGCCACTTTCCATACAAGTTGAACAAACTCTTATTTTCTACTAGTTTGTAGATGTTTCCGTTAATTTATTTTAAAACTTAAATAAAAGTAGTAATAGTATTTTCTACAAGTGCACAAACTCATCTAACAATATTTTATTCAGTGTTTCTGCGTCTCACTACCCATTCGGTTGCACGCATATGTACTAACTACTCTATTGTATTGGGGATTAGGGAGGTTGAATTAAGAAGAAATATACCCCAGTTTGCGTCTAGAAAAAAATTGGTAAGACCATTTGAGAAAAAACTCAATTACAGGTGGCTGGGATTCGAATCCCAACCTCCGCGATCACAGACCAATTATATCAGACCTAACGATGTTAATGCCTCCACCCACGCTTGGTTGGTTCCATCTTCAAGTTCGTGGCACTGAAATGTTCATCAAAAATAGTTATCTTGCTATCATCAACAACTGTTAAAACCTGTCTCTTCACTTGATGAAACTGAAGACTGCTAAAGTGCTAGGAACTTCACTCGAAATTTCATCATCTAATTAGAAAAGCCTTGGAAAAGCGCTCGAAGGAAAATCATCTTGCCACAGTCTTAAAAGTTTCAAGAGATCAACTTCATCAGACTGAGTATACTTCCTCCTCTGACTTTCAAATGAAATGATCCATCCAGATTTTTAACTAAATTTTAATGAAAGAGAAGGTTTCGTTTTAAAACAGCGCAGCGCACCACTGATTTCAGGCGTAGCGTCTAGAAAAGCTTATCGATTATATTCCTGAATAAATTAGGAACTCTGCAGCTGTATCCAAGTGGATTTAAACGTTAGACTCAAATTTTACTTGGTTTATACTTATTAGGAAGTCGTGGTTTCGATTCCTGTTCGAGTGCATAAGGGGTAGCTTTCAAAATGTATTTTCACCGCGGTTTTTCAAAGTAACTGGGTCAGAGACATCCGCATGAGTTTATTCTAAGAAAGGGGGGAGGATTTTATTAAAAAAATATTGTTATATGTACAGGTAGATTCAGTTTTATATATAACATGAAACTCATAGATTTAATTCTGCAACTTAAATAATAAGCAAACTAGGTTTTTATAATTATGCCCTCTTTTTTATTATTAAATCTTGAATTTCATATTAAGTGGTAACTTCGCTAAATCTTCGAGTAACTTTTTTCATCTAATGTAACTTAAATATATATATATATATATATATATATATGAATGCCATATAAAACTTTTAGGGGTGGTAGAGGAGTAAACCACACCTCCCTGGCCCTTTAAGTATCAAGCATAAGTGCAAACCCTTTCATAAATACTCAATCCTTAGAGTCCATATCACTCGAAGGATAACCGACCCCATGATGTAGTGCTCAGTGCACCTGACTACGAAACTAGGGATCCCGGGTTCGATTCCTTATTGGTACTTTCGATATTTTCCCTTTAGGGCAATGATTTCAAAGGCCACCAGGGTTTGGTAAATTAGGCTTAAGTTAGATTAAGACCTACCCGGATCCACAACAGCATAATAACTATCATCACATGATCTCAATACGGGTACGACGTGTAGACAACCTGATATGATGTACCCTGAGCAACATTCTCTGCCACCAAAGCGGCTAATATTCTACATACAGGGGACCGAACCGGACTTCAAGGTCTCTCCCGGTCATATTTGGCATACGGTAAAAAAAAACTAAGGATAATACCTAATTTAGGTATGTACTCTGATCAGACGTATCGTCGTGATGGGGTTTTCCGTATTCTTATTTAGAAAACAGTCACGATGACACAGATTAAACCATTAATTGATTTTTTTTTAAATATTAAAATAATCCTGGATGGTTTTCCAAGTTAAGGTTGCATAAAATACACATATTAATACATTCACGCGTTATAACGTATCTTTTATTTAATATCCTGGTTAATCAGCAGTTAAAATGGTTCTTAAGGCGTATATATTGATAACGCGGGCAAAGGGCATTAATTTTACGATTTTTATATCAAAACTTGTTTGATCAAACCTAATCAAATATTTCTCCAGTAAAAAGTTTGTTATCTAATGCCGCTATGCTAATAACAGATATTCAACAACTGTTAAGGTCACAATGTGTAGAAAATTAAACTCTATATTTGTATTGGAGTAATATTTTATTTTTGTTGGCAAAACAATAATGTTTTGCTATAAAAATTGCAAAACCACTAACCCTTTCTCTGGTTTCCTACAATTCTACTTTAAACACATACTCTCTCTTAGGTTGTATTCCTGGCAGTCAACCGTTCCGGTCCCTCTGGGATGGAATATTTGTTCGTCTGTGTCCTCCCGACGCCCACTAAATAAGTCCTCCTAGCCTGATTTAACGTCGACTGTCTAACTAATCATGTGAGGGTGAATAAGGATGGGGGATGGAGGTGGAACACTCACATGAGGCAAGTAGTGCAAACTAATACGGCTACCTGCAGTCTCATGTGATGTCACCTGTGTTTCCTCTCATGTCCCCCCCTTCCCCCCTCCCCGACCACCAATCTGGGTAATTAGAGCGTCTACGCTTGTGTTTGTGTGTGTCTGCCTATCTTCCTCGGGGCAGGTAAATACTGTACATAGTACCTCTTGCAACCAACACAAACACTGGGACCGGTTCAGTGTGCTCTGTGGGGGTGGGTTTGGGGGGTACAAACTAATTGTTTCAAGCTGTAGTTTTTTGTTTGGTTTTAATTAGTGTGTTTAACAAAAGAGTTACCCAATCAGTGGCCGCTTGGTCTAAGGTGCTATTCTCACAATATAATATACTGCCAAATACGAGAAGATAGGGGTTTGATCCTGGTCAAATATACCGAGGTATTCCCCCATAAATGGTTTTCTACTCTCCATACACGCAAATTCGGGTACACTTAATCTAAATCCAATCATCCTAATTCCTAACACATTAGTTTAAATAGTACATAGGCGTATAGCCAGAACGGGTATTAAGACGCAGTACTAAAAAATAATTCAAAAGGTGGTTTAACAGAGATAGGGACAACATAAGTGCTTACTAAGAATTCCATCCTTATTAGCGTGAACAAATAACAATAAATTATCACAGTGGTGAACCACATGTGTAAAAAAAACCTCCAGCGCCACCTTTATGAGATTTGAGGCTCGATATCCCCGTCGAACGGTGAAACCAGATGAGATTAAGTTAGTACAGGCCAACCTAATTTAATTTGAGATAAAGTTAAATTCAAGTTGACTCTGAATTGATTTATAATACTTGTAATCAGTAATCACCTATGTTTCACCGCCAGCGCTCCTAACTGTCCCCGAGTCATCCTAAGATCAGAGTCCCAGATTTTGTGTTCTGTTCCATAGTTCTTGGGGTCATCGTGGTGGCTCAGAGAAGGCATCCTTTCCAAATATTCAGATAAAGACACCCCCTCTCTCCCCAGTGGTATGCCATGATTCAGCCCTTACTTTAGGAAGGTAAGACTAACCGATCCAGGGCAAAGTTTACAAAAATGTATTGGGAGTTCCTCAAGAAGTACACAGAGGATTTCAAGGGATACGCAACGTAACAATGGGTTTTATTAATTTATAAAAAAAATGTTAATACAAAACCCGAAAAACAAATTGGCACATATTTTGATGTGAAGCTATGGACTGTATTTTCCCTCTATACCAACTTTGTTTAGCTAGTTTTGTCCAGGCCTAAATCAATATTAAAATTTGGAACAGCCTTTTATACTTTACCAGATAATAGATATGTATTTGCATATTTTTTTACTATGAGCTGAAAAAGGTACTTTGATTAGTCAATGGCCCTTAAAGCAGTACGTGACTGATGAAATTTAGGGAAACACTGCTTTAGGAGAAGAAAAGATGAGGTTAGGAAAACAACCGCTTTGTTGATGCATGAACATTGACCAAAACAGACCAGCATTCAAAAAGAGTATTCTAGAAATACAGAAAATTTTCAACAAACATAAAATATAAAGTAATAAGTACAACGAGCTTTATAATAAGTTAAGGACCAGATATATAATCGGGATTCGGACGTCAGCCAATCTTCCATTTGACCTAAGCTGCTTGTTATTCGTACACTGGGAGATTGGTTGACCTCCTAGACAAGACTATAAATAATACCCTAAGTGTCTAAAATTTACGGAGATTAATGTCAAACGCCCATCCCTCGGGGTAGGTATTCAGCGTCATCGACCACGAGATTTGTGGTCTTTAGTTCAATTTTGGGTGACACCAGTTAATATATTTACTGCTTTTATGTAATTAATTTAATAGGTATCTAGACGCTTGTGCTAAAGGTTTATTATGAAATAAACTGATCTTGGGTTAGTTTAGTTTGTAAGTCGAATTCTAACGCAAGATGTATATCTATAGAGAGCAGTCTACGTTAAATGATCCAATGAGAAAACAAAGAAAGTTAAATGTCATACGATATATTCGTCCTCTCCCGCATCGTGAACTACGCGAGCGTACTACTTTTACCGCCCATAACACGACGTCACATCTCTCACACACCGACCGTGGGCGTGCATACATCGCGCAGGCAGCCAGAATCACCCCTAATCTTTCCTCCCCCCCCCCTCCATGATGGGCCAGCAAGCCAAAGTCACTGGTGTGAGCCTCTCCGTGCACGCCCATCCTCATATCAACACCACGCTAAGAAACGTGCCCTACTTTGTAGATATATGGGCGTGCGTGAGTTGCCTTCAAGATACGTCGTACCGCCCTCACCCTTATAGCGTATCTTCTTCGCTTGGTCTACAGTGTCAGCCACGGGTCGTGGACCTTCGGGAATAATGGTGTCCTCGCTTGCTACTAGATTTTCTACACTCCTAGCTTTGGCATAGACTCTCGAGACTCATGACTTCCTCGCCTGCTACTCGTTTGAACTACTCGGCTAGCCATGGATTGTGAAACTTGAATTCTTGTAGCTTCCTCATTTTCTGTTAAATTGACTGAGGCTAGTAGCTATGGCTTGTGAAACTTTAAGAATTGTAGCTTACGTGTAACATTATTTATTAGAAAAAATGTTATTTTACATATTCCTGTCAATAACATATTTGCCTTTTTTATATTTCAAGAAGTGGCATAAGAAATTCTAAAGGGAAAAATAGACATATACTCAAACTTTACATAAACTCTTGCCACTGACCATACAAATGAGCTACTCTTTGTCAAATAAGATATTTAAAAAAAAAATTGAAGTAATTTTTTTGCAGGCCATAACAAATTTCCACACTCTTTCACTCACAATTTCTCTGCGATATCTCTGCTAACTTATTCCCCTCATATTTTTTTTTTCAACCGCTCCGTCTTCCCCCACTCGTCCCTACCATTCTTCATCTTCTTAGCCAAGTGGATTTTTCTGATTTAAAATAAACGCTCAACCACGTACCGGGCGAGAAGAGGAATAAAATAATTCCACGCCCGAAAATGTTATTTACCCACACCTTATGTCGAGAGTAATTTACGAAAATAAGCTACTTAAGAGCGCGTTACTTTTTACAACATAGCCATGAATTATTTCTAAAAATAAAAATAACTCTTTATTCTGTTTTAAGACTATAGAAAAAATGTGAATAAGTTAATTTTTTTCACTTCCCTTACCCCTCCCTCTAGACTGTTTATCTGATAAGTAGATCAAGTTTGTACAGTGAAGAAGTAAACGCATAATTTTAATAGCATTGGAAACGTTCTAAAAGCTCCGTACAACATTCTAAATTCAAATTCAACTAAACTGCTGTATACACGTCGTATTGAATTTCAATCATAGATTTTCTTCCTCGCTTGGCGTCTTACTACCCGCCCGGGCTATCCACGTGGTGTAGGAATGAGGAAGAAAGAATCTTTATTTACATTTTTATGTTGGGTGGAAGCATTTAAAAACAACATTTCAGTACATATATCCAGGATTTGAGCACCAAGCTCCACGTTTAATTTATTATTATTATTATTAGCACCGCGTCTTACTACCCGTTCGGGTTATACGCACTTACGCTAATGTGTAATGGTAGGGTGATTGTGAGATGAAATGAAGGACCTACAGTTTAACGTGGAATCCGAACCACGGTGGAGGCCTGGCATTCCTCATTGGACCCCGGATGCCAGCATAGAAGTCTGACACCTTACCCCTGGACCGCCAGGTCACCTAATTTAATTTATTACCATAGCTAATTTCATTCTGACCTCAAAAGTGAGGTCAGTGGGTAACTGAAAGATTACGCCTTTCCTTCAGCCAGAGATTCAATTGTATACATAGTTTTTGTCTTATTATTTAAGTAGTTAGTAAAACAAAGTTGAAATTTTGTAAAACTATAAAACCTACAAAAATTATAGATTTAGAAATTTAAAAAAAAGCAAAGTACAATATTACAATAAAATATTTATGTACTATTTGTTTATCTTAAAAGCTATCAGTCTTACCCTGACGGATTACACTATGGCCCTATATTATAAGCTGCGCCATAATGGAAACGTGCCAGGTAAGGTTGCTGTATTTCAGGGTAGACGGAGTGTACTGTAAATTGTAGCAGTAAAATCTGGTGCAGGGTCCGGATTAAACTTTATATTATCGTTTAACACTGTCAGCTGGTAGATCGGTAAATCATACAAGACTAAACTTACAACTTTGTCCGCGTGCGTGTTATGTTTTTAAAATGCTTACTTTAAATATAAACAATTTAAAGAAATATTAGAACTTTAAAATTCTCTTTAGATTTTAAAATATAAATCATTATATTCTGTAAATTATTTTTACCTCTGATTTTTTTAAAGTGCATCAGACTTTAAATACGACTACAGTTTTAGACGTTAAGCTGTAATTCATTATGTATATAGTATTATGTATTTAGTATTTGAGAGACTAACCTACAAACATTAACAACAAAAACAAAACTCGAGGGATTTTTTGTATCATATAGTAGATATTATATTATTTTATTGAATTATTGTAGATATTTTTGTAAGTTTATTTCCACACACGCCCTTAAGGTATATAAAATATATAGAACTCCTGCATTTTGGTGGTATCTAACAGGAACTCATTCAATCGCGAATATTACTTCCCGCTCGCCTCTTCTGCTGCTCGCGGATGTTTCGTCACCTCACGATTTGGAACTAATGTCATGGATCAAGGAACGAAGGATGTTATCAATAAATGCATAATTTTCTGTTTTTTACTTTTTTAATCTTTAATCTTGCTACTTTATTTTTTTCGTTTTAAAAAATAACAATAAGGTAGTTTATAGGATGGAACTCGCACTTGCGTGGAGAGAGTATTGTAAGACCACAGTGATAAATTAACACACTCATTGTACCCGATTGATATTCAAACCCAGACATCCCAGTCACTGTATATTTTTGTGAGTCTGACGGGAAGTTTCGTGTAGATACAAGTCCAAATACAGGTAGAGCACCGATCAAATGGTAAATATAGTATCCGCACTACACCAACGATATTATAGATCCTCAACTAAAACCCTTTTTTGTACAATCTTTATCCAAATCCACGAGTATTATTTTAACTACTGCACTGGATATCATCGCTGAGGTAATTGCATGGCTACTGTTGAGAAACAGCGTTGGCATTCTCTCGTTTTCATGTGGTCAATCTCCCCTCAAATATAAGACAAGATTCGCAACGCTGGTGAGTCGAGGTTGCCACTAGATCCCTCTTACCACAGCACCTTCCGACGTAACTGAGAGCGAGAAGATTTGACAACAGTTATCTGAGAGAGAGAGAGAGAGAGAGAGAGAGAGTGAAGATAAATATTTACACCTTAAGATCTGCAGTTCCATCAGCAATAATATTGGGTGTGGCTAACACACAATGTTTTAAAATTTAATCAGCAAGACAGTCTAACACTAGAGTGACGTTTAAGGCATCACTTTCGTACTAGACTGTTCTGCTGATGATGGGGAGTTCAGAGTTGGTGCCCTGGCTAGGTCTACTGAGGGTGGTTTTTCCTAAATGGTTTCCCACTTTCCTTCAATGAAAAGACGGGTAGATAATCAATGACATAGCCAGGATTTCATATTTTTTGTTCTGGTGGGTCTAAAAGAAAGTTCCAACTCTCCTACCCCCCCCCCTCCCCCCATATTACCAGTGCAAGTACGCATTGAAATTGTACTAGATCTCGGATCAGTTATTCAATCAATAATGCCATGATACTGATAGAATTTATTATAGAATATTTTTAAACCAAGATACCGTAGAGAAATTCTGAAAAATTATTTATTCAAACTAAAACACACAAAGAACATAAGTAAATGTTCAAAATGAAATAATAACAAATTTAAGTAACTGTTTAAGTGTAAGCTAGCAGCATATGGAGAGGGCTGATTCTTCTCTGGAGTGGGGGTCCTAAGCCCCTGTACACCCCTAGCTACGTCACTGGGTAGAGTACCTCTCTCCTTCCTCATCCATAACCTATTAGATTAATTATAATATATGGCTACATTCCAAACAGGTAGTAAGACACGAATATTAAAAAAAAAAGTCATAATTTTATAAGATTGTCTATAAATTCTGAAGTGTAACTTTCGACAAGAAAATATTTTTGAAAATTATGACACGAAGTAAGTTTAGTGGTTTAAATAAATATTTTCATTTTTTTATATGAAAATACAAAATTACACTGACAACTCTTCACAAGGTTGTTCTTATAAAGTTTAATTTACGTGATTTCCTTAACCTAAGGCTCCCCAAACACAACTGAAGTTGTCATTCTTCCCTGAGATAACGTGTAACCCTGAAGCCGAACAAAAGAGACAGATACGTGTGCTATCCAGAAGCTATCTAGGAGACCCCCCTCCCCACAAAGTTTACCACCAAACTCCCCCGCTCCCCCCTCCAATACTCCATACTCACTTCTTAGCTAGGACTTCGACTTCGTCAACTTCCCCCGGCATGCAGTGCGAACATCTCCCTAGTGAGACGGCGAGTTGGGAAGAGAGAATGGTTCTTTTCTTTCTCGCAATTCTCAGTCAGATCGATATCCAAGAGGAACTGACGGAAGACTTCCCACCCCCTTTTGCTCGCTCTGGTATTCTGCAAGACTCAACCTCGGTTCAAGATATCCTCGTATTGAGATATTGGGGAAACGTTTTGTGGTAGTGCTCATTGGAGGGACCATAAATTAATAAGCATAGAGATTTGTCATAGTTTTATGGTGGTATAGAAGTGGACCAGTGAGTTTGCAGGGTTTTTTTAGGAAAAACATTTTTTTATCCAAAATAAATCAAATTGTTTCAGTACAAACATATAATTTAATTTTCTTCGACATTTTGATATCAACAGTTCCTGAATATCTGTCATGAGGAAGGTGATAGTTATCTAACAAACTTTTTAAATGAAGATAAAAAGTTATCATTAAATTCAAGGACACCCTTCCCAGATGTTCAAGAAATTTTGAGATCATCATGGGAAAAAAAAATTAAGCTCTACATTTGTACCGGAGAAATATTTTATTTATTTGGCAAAAAAAAAAATGCCAAAAAAACCGCAAAAACACTGGCTTTTTCTCGCATCCCCTTCCATCATCCCACCTTAAGTGTTCAAACCCGGGATGAACTTTGAGCAGTGCACACATCATATATAAATAAACCTAAATTATACATGCACATACACAAGCAGACACACACATAAACATATACCCTGATTTTGGTTGGAAGAACAGTAGAGAAAATCAAAACATATTTATTTGCGGCCAAAAATTATAACATTTTCTTATATTATTTGTGTTATTTGATAGGTATGTATAATATTTATCAAAAGTGACAGCTGCAGATGACATAACCTTATGTATGAATATATTAACATTGTTGAGAAATTGTTATGTGGGGTGTAAAAAATATATATAATACACACAAAACCAGACATTAAAAAAATATATATGTTGCTCAAATTTATTCTTTCTCAACCAAATTTAAGACATATGTGTTACCATTTTCTTTCTGAAAAAGTTATCAAAACAAAATATATTACAACTTTTTCTTGAACAAAAAAAACATATTTTCCTCTACCTAAAAAAAAGTTAATATTAAAAAAATACATTTTATGTTTAAAAATGAGCATAATAAAATATACCACGTCTGGGAGTAAAAAGTGAAGTGAAATATTCATATAAATATACATTCATCCAGAGCAGCGTCAGGAAAATGAGGGTTTCTTTCTGTATGCTCAGCTAAGCACGTCTGCAGTTCTCAATAGATTTGGACCAAATTCTGTCCAATTGTAAAGATTACTAAGGAGAAAGTTTAAACCAAATTACCAGGAAATCTATATAAATGCAAAAACTCCTAGCGTTGCTTTGGATAAATATGTTCTAAATATATTTCTACTTTCCATTGTCAGCTTGGAAAACAAGCGACATAAAGTTGGCCGTAAGAAAATATGAATTAAACGTATTTATTTATGCAGAGCAACGCCTGGAACTCTCACTGGTAAGTATATATTTTTAAAATGAATAACTAGAGAGTAATAAATGTAACACCGGTTTAGAAAGTTTGTTTCAAAGCAAAGTGTATTTTGTTTGGAATGTTTTACAAGTTTTTGTTTAAAACCCTAACATCCGTAACAAGTGCTCCAGAATAAATGAAAGGAGTCACAATGCCTGGAATAAAGGGAACACAAGTATATCTTCCTCAAAAGGAAGTGTGTGTGTTTTTTTAAACTAAATAATAATAAATGTGGAAGTATTATTTTCAAGTGCCCGAAGACGGGACTATAGAGAAAAAATAGGACAAATTACTGCAACGACCGTTCTTTCTTTTAGAAATGGCATCTTGTAGGATCGGATGAACGGAGCAGAACGAAATGCTAGAGAAGAGAAAATACAGACAGTCTGGCTAGGATAAAGAAAGGGAAAGATGTTGAGGAGAGCCCCGGGTGGGGAGGGAGTTTAAAGGGGAAAGGGATAGGGGAAGGCGCATGTGAACATGTCAGCTGCCGTCTCACAAAGTACGCTTCACATATGTGTACATAATGTATGAAAGTAGAAAGGAAATGCGGATAAATAAATCGCGAGCCCTGAAAAGACGGTAGGTGTTAGGGGATGGAATGTATGAGGTAGGGATGGAAGCCTCAAGTTGAGTAGAGGATATTCTAAGGGAATGTATTCCTAGCACAAGCGACGGTATCTCGCGGCGAACCTTTTGTTGTGGTTTGAACACGGATTAAAGGTTACACAGATGTAATATTGGGAATTTGTTCGTAAATGTATGTAGAGCACGCTTTTTTGAAGAACTGCAGAGCTCCCTAAATAAGATGTCCTTGGCATGTGGATCTCCTGAACTGGAGTACTGTTTATCTAGAGCAACGTTTTTCAACAGGTGTGCCGTGAAGGGCGATCAGGTGTGCCGTAGGAATCTGGAGAAAAATAAAATAATAATCAAGAAAAAACTTGATAAATGCAATTCTAGAGCTTTCAAAATCCATTATCAACATCATTAAAAAAACACAATTTTTATAATTTTATCAATTGAACTATTAAACATATTTATTACTGCTAGTTTCTCAATGAACAAATCTCTCATTAAAAAACTAACAGTGTGCCTTGACCATTTTAGCACCTTACCCAGTGAGACGTGGGTTTTAAAATGTCTAGAATCGTGGATACACTGTGTTATTTTAAAAACCTAACCTAATTAAGTCATCATCTAAAAGTATTTATTGGCTATATCGGACTCCGGACTAATATAAGCTTTACTACTTCCCTACTCGACAAGGAACTGAACGCAAAACCCTTGGAGGCACAAAGACATGCCAAGAAATAACTTAAGAATTACGTCCCAAGGCTCTCGGCCAGATCAGAGCCTGTTTAAATAAAGGTCATTCACTACATTATTATTATTATTATTATTATTTAGCACTGCGTCTTACTACCCATTCGGGCTATATGCTTTAAGTACTAATTACGCTCATGAATTATGAATTAGGGAGGTTGAATTAGAGGAAGTGAACCCGCATTCACGTGGAGGGAGAGTGGAAAACCATTTAAGAAAAACCACCCCCAGTTCGCCCGACCGAGATTCGAACCTCGATCTCCCCGTCCATCAGCAGTCGAGCTCAACACGACTAGCGCGTTAGCAAACTACGCCACCGAGGCGGGTGTCATTCATTACACATGGAGCTACCATGGACTCGCTGCCACATGTTCGCATGGCATAATATGAACCTTTTCACACGTGTTGGTGGCAGAATAGTGGTGGCAGGAAGACGCTATTTCGCGAGCGGCCAGGCTGTCAGCGCCGCCACGTCATTCCATTGTCTGTTACGAAGGTCTGCATACGAGTCACAATTTTTTTAGTTCGGCCAGACGTGTGTGTTCGTATTTTTCAAAATGATTGCTGAAACAAGTAGCTTTGACAAAAAAAAGGTTCATACTGAAAGTTCAATCAAGGATTGATTATTGTCCTGTGGTATGCTGTCTCTCTCATTCTGGTGTCCATACCAGATAGTTTTTCTTCTAAGCACTGCATCAACTCTTTTAAACACCGCAAAAACTCATCAAAAGATGCAATATGCATGCGCATGTAAAGTAAAAACTTGTCAGGATTCTGTTGAAGGTCACTGTTCAAAGTGTATAAAATACCTTTCGTTGATCTATCATGTAAGGTTTGGTGCATTCAAATCTCCGATTTTTACGGCGATCGCGTAAACGTAATAACATACAAACACAGACACCTGCTTCTTCCAACTCATTTTGAGACTGGCTGGTTGCTGGTGTCGTAACTAAAGCATTCACGCTTTCAGGAGAAGTACCACCAAACCAAGGGGTGGCGCAACCATGGTGGCTCCACGTGCATGGACCCTAAACAATCAACTTTTTTCCAGCCCACTTCGGTGGTCGCATGGTCTAAGGCCTCACTTTTGCAATAGACTGGACCGGTGATGTGTTGATGTCGTGGTTCAATCTCGGTCAGGCATACTGAGGGTGATTTTTCCTAGATGGTTTTCCCCACACAAACAGTCTCTCTCCATGTGAAAGCGGGTACATTTCCTCTAAATACAGCCTTTCTCATCCCTAACCTATTAGCGTAATTAGTACATAAGCGTATAGCCCAAACGGGTAGTAAGGCGTGGTGTTAAAACAATTATTTTCTAAGAACCAATATAGTTTACTCATTGTTATCCTATTAGACTTTTACCCGGAAGCTCGGATCTTAAATAGTTTGATTCATAGTTGGGCTCACTAGATATAATTTTTACCCATGGGGTTTTTGTTTTAAATCCTTAGTCAAGGCGAATGTTTTTATTTTTTGTCTTAACTATCTTAGTCACAGATATCAGAGTGCATACGGTATATTTTGGTTAGTGAGATCTTATTTGAGATAAAAGATAAATAAGTATCTTAATTTCCGAGAAAAATACTTGTTTACAGAATCTGCAATAAATCTAGACGAATCCGTTTATTAATCTCAAATTTGGGGAAGTCCACACGTGTCTATCATACACACACTTTTCGTTCCATATTATGCCCTGAACTCAGAAATACTCTTACACTACCTGTTTTACCATCTTATTCCCACTTAATACATCCTCATACCGATTTGAATCAGTTTAATTCAGACGCAAGTGACCAGTGTATTATTCCAACGCCTTGACGCTTTCGTTATAGAGATAACTTATACAAATGGCAGTGTATTCAAATTTCTAATCGTCGGAAGGTCGTGTAGTTGGCTGGAGGCCAGAGTTTTATCCCCCAACTAGTTACAATAGAATGGTTGGTATCTCAACTAGAATAACGGTAAATTTCCTTCAGAATTTACCCGCCCTTTATCACGACGATTAGTTTGTCACTGAGGGTCAATACTTGTACTTTTAAAAGAAGGCCTGCTGAGAATACTTTTATTATTGCATTTATGAAAAGAGTTACGTATGTGGATTGTTTTATTTAACGATTATGTACTTTAATATAATACCTAGACTTTGCACTAAATAACTAAACTTGTTTTGTTATGAATGCTATACGGTGAATTATCCTAGTCTCCTTATTCCGAGGACCAAGGATCAGGTGGTAGTGGAGACTGAACACTGGCGTCAGTCACGTTTTGTGCACCACAGAAATACTTGCGGTAGCGTCGGCTTTCTATCCGGGCGATGCTTATGGGACAAGCGTTTCAATAAGCCATAATTCTCAAAGACCAACTCAAAAAACAACCAATATTTTAAAGAAATGGAAAAGTGGTTTTAAAGTTGTTGATTTTATTTTACCAAGATTTTTTTTTTCAATTAAGAAAAATTATAAAGTGGACAAAACCCCTTTGACTATTATCTCTCTGTGTGTACGTGTTTGTGCGTGTGCGTATTTGTGTTGTACTGCGTATTACTAACCATTTTTAATATCCTATTATTTATATTCATGTATAAATTTGAGTAACTGTACCAGAATTTGCGTGGGGAGACGGTAGGAAAAAAGGAAAAAAATCCTCAATACACCCGACTAAGATTATACCCCTGACCCCCATCTACTATCCTTTCAGGTTATATACTTATGTACTAATAATTACGCTAATGGTTTGGGGATATTAAGAAGGTTATATTTAGAGGAAGTGTAATCGTATTTTCGTAAAGGAAGAGTGGAAAAAAACATTTAGGGAAAACCACCCTCAGTACACCCGACCGAGATTCGAATCTCGATCTCCCCGTCATTGGCAGTCTAGTCTGCTGCTAGAGAAGCGCGTTAGAACCATGCAGTCATTGAATTTTGTTATTGTTAATTTCATCTGTATTCAGCAAAACTTTATCCCGCCCTTAAAAAGATTCTGAATACTTCCCTGTCATATATACATTTGAACACTATCCACTCAACATCCTATTACTCTATAACGTAAAAAAAACCCATCCTTTTGCTAAGATAATGTCAAACGCAATACACCCCATTCCATCAGAAAGCATGATGGGCTAAAGATGGCAGACACGTTTCCACTCTCTTAGAAGTGAAATGAAGCCGCTACTAAGTCCTTAACTCAATTTGCGATTCGAGTTGTGTAATTACATCTCGAGTCTAACTTAGGGAAACGGGTCACGGTCTACCCAGAAGGTAAAGAGTTTGAACTCTGAGACAGGTACTTATCGGAGATCTGGTTGGTTCGTTCTCTAAGAAACTAAATTGTCTCTTTCTGTGTGTGTCATTTTTGCTCCTTGTCTAATCATTTTCCAGTCTAGCTTGATATGTCAAAACCAGGCAAGGTGCAAGATAATTATAACTGGAATATTAAAAAGTGATTTTTTTTATAAATAAACAGCTTCAGTACAGACGACAAGGATTCGAGCCCCCAATTTGCAAGTAGCAAAAAAAAAGCAGGCCATAGGAGCTTGGCACTTAGTCCACCTGTTACAGGTAGTCATGATTCAAATAGAATAGGCCTACTTTCATCGATGCTAGGTCAGCACTTCGGTTCTGTTGATCTCAAAATGGCTCTTATTTTTTCATAGTTAATTTTCAAAGATAGATTGTATCCATAAAATAAGGTAGAATTAACTATATACTAAATAAAACGGAGGTCTGTTCTGGGAAATGGTTTCCTTCTTTCCCCGAGTTTAAAGTTACCTCCCCGAACTGTTGCAAAATAAAACTTTATTGCAATTCCTAGTCTTCTGAGCTTCTCCATCTCCCTAAACTCGACGATTCGTGTATCCATATTTACATAACCAAATTTCCGCCATTTTAATTCTTGGGATGAATATATTACCCTTTGTTGTTGATTTATTTTCCCTGCTTCAATGTCACAGTAAATGAAAGGGTAAGAAAACTAAGCATCCCTTTGTATATATGTTGTTATTTAAATAATAAATATACCTAGCTCGTTAACTATAATTTATTAATAAGGTTATTAGGACCTTTAAGCTAGCATAATATTGACTTTTTTTTTAATAAGAAAGGTTAAGCAAGAAAAATCAAATAAAAACATTTATAGTATAGTATTAATTCTAAAGATATTATTTTTCCATTTAGATTTCAAAAACTATGTCAGGTCTATTAAAATGATTCCCTTTTTTCACTAAGATAATATATTGTCGTAGCAATATAACCGCTCTCTTTTCACGCAAATGTGGGTAGATTTACTCTAGAATGCTTCCTTCCTCATCCCTACCCCATTAGAGTAATTATAATAAATATGAATAACCTGAACATATAGGAGACGCAGTGATAAAAACACACACAAATATATATATAACAAAACAGTTTTTTAAATACTGTATTTAATCACATATAAAAATATGCCAGTGGTTTTAAGACGACATTGATAAACAGGTCCCCATTTCTTAACCACATCTTATTAGCCATTTAAACTATACAGATTGTATTACAGTTAAGGATAATGATGATGAAGGTGGAATTAAAAGGAAATGTGTCTCTTTCTGCATGGAAGAGAGGGTGAAAAACCATCATGTAATTAAATACCTTTTTAAAACCGACCTGGTTTCAAACCCCGATCTCCCCATAGCCTGCAAACCAGACTGGAGGAGCATGACATTTAGTCCACTTGGGCAAAGAAACGAACTGAACTGTAATTAAGTCTAACATGATCGTTTATATATTTTACAAAACGTAATATTTTTGTACAGTACATGCCCTTAAAATTATCTCTTCTAATTTCCTTTCCTTAGAGTAAATAAATTTAGAGCCCATCTCACGGTCGCTTAGCCGGCGAATTGGATTATTTTAAAAATTATGACCTAATCAGAAATAGTATTGAAATGTGGTTTTCTGCATTGTACACTTAACAACAGTTAAATTGGGACCAGTGAAATAGTTTTTTTTTCTTACAAACCATTATTTTTCAATTATATAGAACAATTTAAAATATGGCGAAATGGTTTCACTGTTTTCTATTCAACTGTTTTTGTAAGTAGAATAAATAAGAACGTATTATGATGAGAATTCTGGTTCGAGCTGCACAATCGACATTATAGGTTATTTGTTAACCATGGAGTGAGATGGCCTCTTAATATTATAATAGCCAAAATATTGCCAATAAAGCGTATTAAATAATATAGCTACCTTAAGTAATAACGTTATTTTAAATAATATAATTATTGATATATATTTAATTGTGTGTAGGAAAAAGGCCTAAATATAGTTAAAAATAGGCAAAAATCAAAACAATGTAAGACAAATTAAATGTGACACATAATTTTAATCACAATTAACTATTTTTAGAAAGCAGTAAATATATAAACCGATCAAACTATGGTGTTTAGTATTTTCAACAATAAAGTCAATTCCTTTCATGGATGAAATGTTTTCAGACATTCACCTTTCAGAATGAAAGCCATTTAACCGTGTTTCCGAACGTTTCAAACCAATCCATCCCAGAGATTTCGGGAATAAAGTATCACTTAAAGTGATTGCATGTTTCCATCGCATTCAATCTACCCCTTTAAGTAAGTTTACTAACAACCTTTCAGCTGTCCTCAACCCCGCAACCATGTTCGTAAACACAAATAAGTCCGCAACGTTCCCGCGACAAAAACGTTCAATCCTTTACTGGTTTTCAACGAGGCGTTATAAGGAACGTTGGAAATAAACGTAAGAGAAATCGTGAGCACTATATTCGTATATATTTATTTTATCATAAAATAAAAACATTAAACTTATTCAAATACTTTAATTGTATCGTTTTTTAGCTAGTAATTTTATTGAAATGATATCAAAAGTGTATGTTCTATTTTAAAATTATTTCTGACGCAGTGTTTACTCTGACTCAAAGGTGCTTGTAAGGTTTTGTGAGGCTCTTGTGTTGTGTTTTTTTCCTAGATATTTAGGTGGGAGGTTGGTTAACCGACTTTGAGAGAAGATATTTGATGGCTCAGATAAATAATTAAACGAGATGGCATAGGATCATTCCCATATAAAATGCTGCTAACCTCAGAATTATATCTGTTATCTAATTATATATACACACACTTATAGTACATGTTGAAATATTTGGGAGGGTAAGTAAATATTTAAAAAGAAGTGTAGCCTACGTTTGCGCTAAAATATAGCATTATTACCCTAAATGAATGCACTATAGCACTGTGGGCATATCTAAGGAGAGCCAATCAGGTTAAACCTTTCTTGATAAATGGAGACTACAAAGGTAGAATATTTGTGTGATAATTTGTAAAATAAAATAGTTTTAGTAAATAAATATTATAATCTTCCAAGTTAATGACACACGCGAGTATATGACATGACCACAGGATTATTCCTTGTCTGTGGGATTGGAGAAGAAAAATGTAAGATAATTCCATTCATATTTAAAATTGACCTAAATATGAGTCTAGTACAGATTAAAACAACCACGTGGATTCATACAATACTATCGGACAGTAATTTTTAACCGCACTGACTGCATAATTAAAGTGTTGTGGTAAGGATTATCAAGAAGAAGGGGATATGAGGCAAATTTAAAACTGACCGCCACACTTGAAATCCGTCACCTGAGTCGGGAAGTTGCAGCATGGTCTGGTTCTTAATAACATTAGGTTCATCGGCATTGAACTGCGTAACGTAAACTACTAATCAATGTTCAGCATTTCCGGTTGATAACTTACTTTACCAAAACATCAACTGTGGGTTCAAAACCTTGTCGTACGCATTAACTTAAAACACGACCACGCGTGTTAGGATTCTAGAAACAACAACCCAAAACCTGACCCACAAACAAGATGGCCGTGAGTTACAACGGGTTTTGAATCGGGTGCATTCTAATTAGGTCCTGTTAAATGCGGTTGAGAAGGCAGGATTTCAAAGTTCAGCCCCAAGTTGGTGTAATAGCTTGCCCCGGCTGTTGTGGCGCTCCGATTTGGATGGGTGTGTTTTCTCAATCTGAACGAAAAACAGAAGGTTATGGGTAGTATAACATAACAAAAGCCTTAAGCTGGCCTAACACAATCTAACTCTAATTTAATCTATGACAAAACGCAATACTAAACTAATCTAATCTATGACACAATATGATCATAGCCTGAGCAATCCTAACCTAATATAAGACACAACACAATTATAAGTCTATGTAAAATGAAAATGAAAGTTTCTGGTTTGTTCCTGAGGCCAAATTTGTAAGCTCTATGGGGCCGAATCAGTATTATGGTTTGAGCTGAAATAGTAGTGATAAAGAGAAGGTGGGGCCGAATTTGTAGCCCCCCTTTGAATATACGTGCACAAGAAAATACCAGTAGGTCCCCAAAAATATAGTAACTATAATAAACAAGCTGCCTTATGGAATAAAATGAGGAAGAGAGAATGACAATCCACAGAAATAATGAGGGATAGTCAAATAATGAGGGAAGATCTAATATTTAGATCCTTGCACCAAATTCAGCTTATTTGTACCCCTCTCTTTTCTTCCATTTTTGTGATACATTGATGAATTCGTGACAATTGCATGTGATGTAACGATAACGACCACGAAAGGTAGGACTGAGATGTTTAGTGAGAGAGAGAGAGATAAAAAAATTGTTTCAAGTTTACTACACAAGTGTATGTTCTTGGTCTTGCGTCAGAAAAGAGTGTATCTAGGAGATGAGCTTTAAGACGTAGGAAGCTGGACCATTAGAGGACAGGATGAGCAACTTTCAGGGGATAAAACCTTGATACGAGTAGGATGTATTCTGCTGGAGAAGATAGTTTGGCTTGGAAGTAGAAGCACTATGGATGGATGACATTTTACTGTAGTATGGAAATATATCTGGATGTATGTCGTTGATGTAATCATGTGATAGTAATGTCAATTGCTCACTTGAACTGGTTTAAAAAACCCTTTGGCATTTCCTTGATTGTCAAAAGAACTAGCTATTGATTTTTAGGATGACATCATCTTAGAGATTTATAGAGGAATTCAGGAATTTTAGGTGTTATGGGATGGATTTTAAATAGGGACGGGAATGGTGCGTTTTCTTGCGATGGTTTTGAATTTTGAATCTGCTTTAATAGTTTCGGTAGGATCTTTTTGACCTTCATGTGCTATTGGTTTGTTCTGTTGACCTGCAGGGACAGTACTTTATTAATTTATATTAGCTAGTCGCAGTCTCGAAACGAATAAGCACTAGCTCACCTAGTAAATTTGACAAGGACGTTAGAATAACTTGACATATGGCATCCCTGCAAATGTGCTGTGATACACCCACCATACTCGAGCTGCACAAGATGTTACTTGAACTTTATAATAGCCCCACACTTGATGAGTTTGTCGATAATGATGGGGCTTATGGAGAGGCCCTTCACTTGCCTGACCTTATTATAAAGGTCGGGCCCAAGTTCTGGCTCAATGCACCAACCACGGGTGACATTATTCTGAGCTTAAGTGAGGGCTTATCACAATTTACCATATACATAATTGAGTCAAGCCATCCAAAATATGACTATTAAAAATTTGCTAATTTGTTGCCTCCTTTTTTCACTCTATTAATCCTGGTACACAAGTCACAATTTCTTGTACACAAAGTTGTATAATAAGTGCAGAATTAATATAGCGTCGTGTGAACACCAAGGATTGTAAAAATATCTCCTTTGCTCTTTAATATCTTGTACGTTGTGTGGGATAGAACAAATCCTATATTGGGCATTTTTCTTGTTCAACTTTTGAGTTGCAGACATAGATAACATTTTCTTCTAGACAGAAAATGTGTTTGAATATATTACCTATTACTTATTAAACATTACATTATTATTATAGACATGTAATTTTAAAATTTTATATATTTAATATAATTACACATATATATGATTTTAAACGTTATATGTTTTAAATATTGCATATATATTATTTTATATAAAATTATATATATCTTACGAGTTTTTTACTATCTGTGATTACTCACAGATTATGCTCATTATCTTGTGTGCAAACGTATTGTCTTGTGAACAGTCCAGAGGTAAAACTTGTATGCAATAGATGTGATCAAAATATTAAATAATTTATTGCACTACCTTTTGTACAAAAAGTTGTGTCGTGTGTACGTACTTAGCCTAAAACCGAACATTATTTCAGTAATATTTAAAATCCAGTCTAATATATATATATAAATAATCAAATAATAGACCTTCTTTTATATAAACCAGCAGCAGTGAGCAAGCAGTTTAATACCAGTGTTTTCAAACTTTTTATACTGAAGGAGCCCTTGCATTAGAAAATATACATTATAGAGCCCTAGTAACATTTTGTAAACTAATATTATGAGCATTCAATAAAGACAGTTAAATTTTACAATAATAAAAACAAATGGAAAACATCACATGTTGCGCCTTTGGCAAATGTTCTTTATTCAAATTTGAAATAAATTGACTTATTTTTGTTTTATCACTGCATCTTACTACCTGTTCAGGTTATACGCATATATAATTATTCTAATGGAGTATGTATGGTAAAGGAAGTATTTTAGAGGTTATACACCCACATTTACGTTTAAGTAAAGCGGTAAACCATTTAGGAAAAAAAACCTTCAGTAGAACCGACCGGGACTAGGAACCTGATCTCCCCGTTTTCATAAGACCAGTATAACATGAATGTGACGCCTTAGACCACTCGGCCACTGAAGCGGGTGACAACCCTAATTACACATGCTATTTTATAATGTGAAAAAAATATTCTAACACTACCTCATGGAGCCTGGGATAACCATGCTGGAGCTCTATGTCTTCGTGGAACTCATTTTGAAAAACACTGCTCTAATACACTATAACCGCATCGGCAGGCTTGGGTGAAAGTATAATTAACAAAACTTTAGCACAAGTTGCTTCTTAAGGTTCACTCTCAATGGCTACACTGGTAATTGTATTGCACGACATATTTACCCAGTTCTTTTCCAGGCGAATGACCCTTTACTTCCATTTAACCTTCGCATTTTGTTATTTTTTGTTAGTTGATAACCAGTGTTGGTGCGAGAGACTACAATTAAATAACTCCAGGGGTCATTGATTAAAGCTAGATAATTGGCTGGTTATTAAATATCGCCGAATCTAACTATCGTGACGTGAAAATAAACGTTCTTTATGCTGGCTTTGTTTACTCCCCTGGCATGCGCCAACTTGTCCGATTATTCTTCTACTGCTAGAGCCACCACCATCAAAAGAAAAGCATGCTGGGTAGCAATCTGTCTCCCTTTTACCATGACGTGGCTTCCAATCCCACCGTTCTTAAGTCCCTCTCATCCACTTTCTCTCTCTCTCTCTGGACCTCCCTGCCCACCTCACACCACTGAGTAGCATCGATCTAGGCCCAGAGTTGCCAACTGCGACGACAGATTTATACCACGTGCGCACTGGCCAGCCTGTGGCCGACAGAGCTCTTGTTTTATAACAAAATATCATGGCTGGACTGCAGTGTTTCGTCGTCGGAATTTGGGGTGGTCGCAACGAAATTAGGACATTAAAAACAACACTGTGTAAAGTGTATGTGTTTTGTGTGTGTGTATATATATATATATATATATATATATATATACAGACTCACAAACTTTACAAACTAGTGTGCTTCAATGTTCTTTTATTTTTCATTGGAGTTCCCCCTCCATTTTCAAACATTGAACACGCTTGCAACCACCTGACGTTTAACGACTACAAATCAACAAACCACGGCCGAAACTCGAAAGTAATACCTTCAGAGACGAGATTCCAGCACTATAACGACTTCATAGCACTTGTTAGTAGCGAAGTTAATTTCAACATCTGTAAATATGATAAAATATCAGATTTTAAAAAGGTCCCTTTTTTAAATGTGGTTGTAACTGTGAACTGAGCGAGGGGGGAAATAAAATTGTACTAGATTAAATTTAAATAATATTAAAAATCCAAAGTTAATTTTAAATTAAATATTGTTGAAATTTAAGCTATCTAAAATAAATAAATACAAATAACACAAATATATATTTTTAAAAGTTATTTATGAGAGAAAACATTTTATGTCTTATTTATAAACCTTTAATCAACTAAAGTATTGCCATATAGACCCCTAATGGTAGTACTTGCATAAAAGAGGTAAAAAGATATTTAAACATTTACTAAACGGGTATTTCTACGCTTACAAAATATTGAAGGAAGAATTTTATGAAAGTGTATCCGCATTTGCTTAGAAGGCATATTTGGAACCATTTAGGAAAGAACCACCCTCAGTAGACCCAACCGGGATTCCATCCCTGATCTTCCTTTCTTCAGCGGGCCAGTCTAACATGAGAGTGACGCCTCAGCCCGTTCAGCCATCAAAACTAGTTTTATAAAATGTTGAAATATTAGTAGCTTATCTTACCTCTAGATAAATGTTGATATATTTTATAATTGGCTAGGATTTAATCAGAAAGTATTCTTACTCACTTTCTACAACATTTTCCATTCATTTATTTTTTTAAATGAGCAAATAAAAAAAATCATAATCCTTTCTTTTAAACTCGTCATTGGCCAAACGAGACTTTAAGTCAATATTTATATCGTAAAAAATACTGCGGCAGTGGGAAAGATTAAAAGAGTAGACGGCAGCAAGGCACGTAATTGCCTGTTTGAGCGCGTAATCCAATAATTACCCCGATTGGGCGCACTAATACCAGTTTACTTTATTTGGTATAAACAGATACAAAGAAGGTATATACACATCCTGATATTTTAATACAGTAGCAATTTATCTCAAAAACGAGATCAAAGAGCCCCTGAAAAATTAGACGAGACTGCCGATGACAGGGTGATCGGGGTTCAAATCCCGGTCGGGTTTAACTGAGAGTAGTTTTCCAAAATGGTTGTATACGCTTTCTCCACGCAAATACGGTCACACTTCCTCTAAATTCAATCTCCCTCATCCATAGCCCATTAGTATAGTTAGCACATAAGCGTACAACCTGACGCGGTGCTAAAATATATTTGTTGGATACATAACTGTATTCACATGCTATCAAATTAAAGTTTGAAATCGTTGATCATCATATATTACGAAGAAAATATTTACTTTTTCGGTTCGTAATTATTTATTTGGACTGTGAAACAATTATTTTACCATACCATTAATGAAATTTGGTTTGGACGTTTTGATGTTAAAAACGTAAAACTAAATTTCTTTCTTTCAAATATATTTTAACCATGTTTTAATTTTACGTATTCCTCTAATCCTTGATTTATAGATTCCATATTTGAAAAACATCCATAATTTTCATAATCATCATCATCGTCATCAGAATCTTGATTTGTACTTGAAGTTTATAAGTCTGCGCACAGTTCCTAAACGCTATAATTTGACTATATAGAGTAAGCTATATCATTATTATTATTATTATTATTATTATTATTATTATTATTATTATTATTATTATTATTATTAGCACCATGTTTTACTACCCATTCGGGTTATGCACACTTACGCTAATGTGTAAATGGTAGGGTGATTGTTAGATGAAATGGAGGACCTACAGTTTAAAGTGGGATCCAAACCATGGTGGAGACCTGGCATTCCTCACATTCATAAGTTGTGATTAATACACGTCTTGTCAGAGGTGAAGGAAGGGTTTGGTAATCAGATAAATCACATGCCGGACCAAGAATTGAACCCCGGACCCTCAGCACAGAAGTCTGACACCTTACACCTATACCACCAGGTCATCGTAGTAAGCTATATCTGTTTATATAAAAATCACATCAAAATTGTTATGTTGTCCAAGGAACCTTTAGTTTTTATTTTCATCAAATTATTGCTCGAATGAATAGAATAAATATTGTTTGAAGCAAATATAAATAGAAGTACAACCTCTCAATAAATAATGGGAGACATGTTTACAATGATGTAATAATACTTTACATCATTTTTTATCTCGTTTTCGCTCGTAGACTTTACCTGCTGTGGACTATATTACTCTAAGAGCCGGTCTTGTGACTACCGGATACATATTTCTATTGGGAGGTTTAAGTTATATACCAGATAAAAGTTATCAGCCACTTTAATGTTTTACACGTCTTATGAACAGAATTTATCTGCCAGATAGCTATCTGTAAGATAAATATATATTTTTATCCAGAACACTCAAGGTTGTTGCGGTTTTTACTGGTGCATGCATGCGTATAAGCCCTGCTGATAGCGCTATAACCTAGCGAGTGGTGAGAACGCTCAACATTTGTTAAATAATGGCGGCTAAATGAGTGCGAGGAAGCAGATGGCGTCACGTTGGCGCAGAAGCTAAGATCTCTTACAAATACTAATTTTGCTGTCTGCCAAAATGTGGGCAATACTTTGGTACAACGTTTACAAAATTTCAGTTATTGCATTCACATTTTATCATTTATTCTTATATAAATAGAATGCTACAAATAGCTTGTCAGTTTATATAAAAGTGTGAATTAAATGTTCTAACTTTATATAGTTAGAGCCCGGGCCTGTGCTTACTAAACACGTGAACCAAGATTTTAACCTAAAAACAGATTCTGATAGGCGAAACCTCATTAAAAACAACACGTCACTTTGGCAACAGCCATTTTAACCTCCAGATAAAGGTTATCATGCACTTAAACCTCCCGATAAAAATGTGATGGTTAAATACATTTTATCTGGCAGATAAATGCTATCTGGCAGTAATAAGACGCACTTTTAACTTATCCATCAGATATAAATATGTTTCTATCAGATTAATATTTATCCAGGAGTCATAAAACCGGCCCTTAATGTGTTAACTTTTCACTAGGATCGAGTTTTTAGTAAATTTCTGTCTTATGCATAAATAAAAACTATTTCAGAATTATCTCTCCGTGTTATTCTTTGTACTTAGAAATTAAGCATACATCATTAGCGATCTAATTTTAATATTATTCTTTGTTTAAAAGTTTTGTTATTTTCAATTTTGCTTTAAATTGTTTTGTTGCTTAAGCTATTATTGATCTTTATATTTTACCCGCATGTATGGGCACGCGGATTTAACGTCGATCTCGTCTAGTCTGATTTTCCAGTGATGGGGGATTCAGCCAATGGCCAGATTTACTTAGAGTATTTTTTTTTCCTAATAGGCTGCCCCCCCTTTTTTCTCAAATGAGGGTACAGCTCTTCTAAATTCTACCTTTTTTTAATTCATCCCAATGTATTTTAAATAATAAATAGCGTGTATTGAGTGATTAAATAAAGAAAAACTTTTTTCAGTTGACTAGTATTTTGAAATAAATGTAACCATTCTAAAATCCCCAATGACAATATATATTTAAAAATGTATTTAGAATGAGTCTAAGTAACAAAATCTGTACATTTGTAGACTGATGTGAAAAGGGAAGTTTATATGTATAACATGCGTTGGCCTCCCGAATTAGGGGCAAGAATAACATAATTGTATAATAAGTTTGGTCAAAATTAGTTTAAAGCTGAACTATTAAGGATACCCATTTATCTATTCCACCATATTAGCACAAAGACACTATAGCTACATTAGTATGTTTATATAAAATGTGAAAGGGGCTAACACAACCAATATAATACTCATATTGTCATGATTTTTTGTCTGATTTTATTTTTGTTGATATACGCAGTATATAAAGTAATTATTTGTAAACAAAAACAAACAAAATTTTACGATATAACTGCTTCTGTATATCTTTATTTGCAAAATGGTATTTCTTCTTTGTAGACTATATTTCAAAATATATAATTAATGTAGGTTCCGTAGTAAAATTAATATTTTATTTTATTTTATTTACCCTTGCACTCGTGATTCGAAAAGTAACTTGCAAATTTTGGCTATAAAGTGAAGGATGGCGTCATTCGTGTTGAAATTTGAATTGCAAACTAGTAAGCACCAATGAAATAGCCGCCTTCTAAACAGTCGGCGCTCTCCCAGGGCAGTTTACGGGAAGCAGTTTCGCCGGGTTGTTATTAAGTGATTAATACCATTAAGAGCATTTAGTTCAGATTATTTCACTAAACAGAATGGTATATACGTTTTATCGCCTTACAATAAAACCTTAATGGTCTATATTACTAGCACATTTATATTCTTGTTGCACAAAAGCAATTCCATATCTTTTCTATGAACTACGATTTTTAAAATGTTAACTTTCGTGCCATAAAGAGACGAGCGATTTGTTGTTATTATTATTTCGAACCACGTAACCATATGAGTTATCCGTATTTAATAACACCAATGGATTCGCTTCAGTGGCCGCGTGGTCTAACGCGCTACTCTCGTGTTAAACTAGACTGCCGACGACAGGGTTTTTCCAATCTACTTTCATGCAAATGCGGGTAAACTTCTTCTAAATATAGCCTTCCTAATCCCTAAAACCATAAGCGTAATTAGTTCATAAAAAGTATAACACGAATGGGCAGTAAGACAAGGTGGTAAAAAAAGAGACACTGAAGCGCTAGTAGTGAGTATGTTTTAATTTAGAGGAAATGTATTTGGAAAATTGTGGAAGGAGAGGTGAGAACTATGTGGGTAAAACACCGTTGGTACGATAGGCTGGGATTCTAAACGTTACCGACAAATCATATCTTTACGTTTATTCCACGTGACCACTGGCCCGGTATTATGTAATAATTTGCTCCAAAAAGGTATGAAAATAATGTAGAGTGGAGGAGGTTACTTAATGTAATCACAAAACATTGCTAAGGTGATCACATCTCAACGGGTGACTAGTTGAAGAAACAAGGATCATGTTTAAGGTATTGACTAGCAGACCTATTGAGAAGAAAGCATTGGGAAGACCTAGACGCAGTAAGAGTAACATAGAATGTAGGCCTACCTGAAATAGATAAGGTGTATTTAGGTGGCCTGGATACAATTAGCTCAAACTAGGGATATGTGGCGTACTTTTGTAGGTGCGTCAATTAACTTTCGAGTTCTTAATGCCATATGCGGACTAAGTATTAAAATAACTAAAATATACATCTCTTGTTGCATTTTTTGGCAATATCCCTAACAAAATATAGGTTAAAACTTTATTTGCTCAGTTTTTAAGGGTGATCCTTAGCGTCTCGGTAAAATTTTAAGGCGTTCTGCAAATAATAAAAGGTTGTGAATTGCCGATGAGTCCAGACAATAAATATATTTTGAACTTGGAATAGTTCTACACTTTGTCCGCAACAAATTAAGTCACACAGGAAAATATATAGAACAAATGGCAAACCTATTAAAGCAAGTGTTTCTTTAAACTAAAGTAGAGTTCGTACTTACATTGGATTGATCGTGATATAGCATGAAACATGAGATCAAGATAATTTTGAGTCACTCAGCTCATTTAGTCACCCCCCTTACCCTCTTGTTTCTCGTCACCATTCTCCCCCCTCCCCTCCCCACTCTCCTCCTCGCACGCTCACTCAATAACATCCTATCACGCTCAAGGGTTCCATTCATAGAAATATCGAGTCACGTGATATTGATGGGAAAGTATTTGCTATCAAGGAGTGTGGAAACTAAACTGGATCATACATGGAATCTGAGTCTTTAAACCGGGGGGTGTCGAGTTCCTCCACGCAGATAATTAGTCCAATAGCAACGGTCGAGCTCCTCCACGACACCTCAAGGAGGGGATTATAAATAGTCCAAGTGTAATAGCCCTGTTCCACCACTTTTATGGGGCAAGGGAGGTCGAGGATTAACCCCCTCTACGTTGCATGGAGGTCCATGGGAACAGAAGGAGTCTCGCAAAGTAAATTACAAAATTAAACAAAAAACGAAATTTACTAACGCATGAAAGGTTAGGTTAATATAAGTTGGATAGGAGCCATAAGTATATATAGAAACAATGAAAAGTTTAAAATCTAAGTTTGTATAGTAATAATGATAATTATTTTTTACACTTCTTTCTGATATTGGTATTCCTATCATGAACCAAGTATTCATTAACGCATGAAAGGTTAGGTTAAGTTAGGTTGAGTAAAAGACATAATGATATATAGGCCTATAAATTATGTAAGGATTGAAATTTAGGCTTGTACTAGGCTATTGCATTCGGACTACTTATAATCGCTTCCTTGAGTTGTCGTGGAGGAACTCTATCATCCCTTAACCTCCATCCCAATGGAGGAAATCGACCTCCCCTCCCCCACCCCCGACCAGGGGGGGGGGGACTCAACCGTGCCCCTTTAAACTGGGCTTAGGAGGGAGAAAGAGTGAGAAGGGCACTTTTCTTGAATTACAGTTTGTTTTAATAAATACTTACCAAATTATTAATAGGAAAACATGTAGCAAGTTGATATTATATAATAGTTGTAGGTTAGTTTTCATTAGTATATAAATATGGTATCATTAATATAAATAAATGGTACCACACAGTCGTACATACTTTCTCATATAGTTTATTATAGTTGCCGACCAAATTTTTAAAAATTGATTATTCGTAAACTAACTCTTAATAAATTTTCCTAAGAAAAACAAACACAAGTTTTTAACAAAATGTATATAATGGATTGAATAGCGAAGCTATTTTAGGTTTTTGATTACGATTAGAGCCGCGTTTCTATATAAAATACTTTAAATTTAAAAACAACACCTACACACAGGAATCGAGACCAGGACCTTTGGTTAAGTATGCCAATACTCTTACCACTAAGCTATCCATGTAGCTGACGATTTATACGCGTCCATTATAGAATCTGCCTTAAATATGAGTGATGAATTACCTATGGTATGAGACGACACCTGGATAGATCGCCGATAAGAACATTGGCGTACTCAGCCAAAGGTCCTGGGTTCTATTCCCGTGTCCAGGGATCATATTTTCAATAAAAAGAATAAAATATATAGACAATTTTTTTAATTACAAAATTTAAAAAACTCACTTTTTAGTAAACTACACGCCAGATATATTATTTTTTTTAGAAATAAAAAAACACATTCTCTTTATTTTATCAAACTAGCAGAAGAACCCGGCGTTATTTGGGAATTGCGTGGCTACCCATAGTTATTCTTTTATTTGCTTCAAACAGAAAGAAAATAAACCTTCATTTTGTTTCTTCGGAAACAGTTTTTGATTAGTTTTCTAAAAATCTAATCAGAATTTTATAATTCCTGCTTCAAGGTTCACATATTCGTGCACAAGGGGTTACTAATTTTTAGATTTTAGGACCTCGAATTGAGATGTATATCAAGCAATGCTCATTACAGACACACAAAATCTTCATTTTATAAATATAAATACTCCTAAAATACGAACTTTGATATAGGTCAGAATAGTACGAGGAAAATTGTTTCAAACCCCTACAATTAGTTTTGACTAACCAATTCGGCGGACCATTGATCCCAAAATGGAACTGTTACTATAGGCAGAATAGACCGAATGATTCAAAATTCTGTAAACATTGGGAGTAAAATATACACAAGTATAATGGTTTCGTGCAGGTTTGGGTGACATATTCTAAAATGCAGGTAGCGACAGTTACCGACAAATTGCACAGGAATTCAACCACTTATACTCCTCACGATCACCTGGAAACACAAATATAATGTGCTTTACCTGATAGGTGCTCGTGAGGGATGTTGGTAGTTTAAGTCCTCTGAAATGTGTTGGAAATTGCATCTAGCAGTCCTTAAAATTATGTCAACACGCTCTTTATTTGACAATGCCATCATATATGTCACCCAAACAAGCAAATTTTTTTTTATATATATACGTTTACAGAATTTTTACTCCTTATGTTTCCAGACTTTTGACTTATACATACGTTTACAGAATTTTTACTCCTTATGTTTCCAGACTTTTGACTCACCCCGTATATATTTGTTCATGTTATTATTGTTCAATCAGTGATGCCAATAGTGTTGCTTCAATGACTCTATTGTTCGTTTCAAGGGTTGGTTATTGATTTGAATACGCCACACACTTCTGATTAATGCTAATGTTGATAGGTTTTAATATTTGATTTATTGTTATGGTTTTGCTGGCACTGTCGAATACTGATTTAATAATATAGAATGGTAAATTTAATTAACATAATTTAAAAATTAACAAAAATCTGACATATCATGGCAACATGGGAAAGCCTTGAGAAGCGTTGCAGACGTTTATAAATCCAGGATTATTTACGAATTAGTTTGATATTTTGTAATATTCTTTTCACCAAAATGTAGGCAAAAGTTATGTCCAGCTATAACTCTTTTAAAGTGTTTTTTTATGTTATAACTTACATTAAACCCTATAAAACAATTCCACATTATCTTAAAATTTCATTTTGTGTCTCTATCAAAATTTGACTTTATTTGATATAGAGTGGATACATCTAGGTTTCTAACATTTTGCTTTAACCTCAAAATTAAAAATTTTCACGTGAAGTGTTGTTGATTTTTTTGGTAATATAAGAATAAAAAAATAATTTTTTTAAACAGCCAGAGATCTTCTGAGTATTTTCACTTATATTTGGTTGAAAACGATATCATAACATATAAAAAATCTTCTTGAATAGTTCGGAATTTCTGAACGTCTGGAAAGCATCTCAGTGTTCTCTCATGTAGAACCCTTTTAACATTTTACTACTGCAAGCTCATGTGAAGGGGATATAAAATACTTGTTGAGCATCGTTATTATAAAGTTAGATAGTGCATCTTCCTTCCCATGCATGTTAATATTTTCAGATGAACAGCACCTGCATTGCGTTTCTCAATAGTTTGACAGGTATTGCCTTTATTTTCAGGGATAAAGTACACACTTAGCAGATATGTTAGAAAGATATACTATCTTACACTCATATTTTTAACAGTTTAAATATCGAAGCTTTTATAGTGAACAATAAAATAGATTTATTTTAGCACCGCGTTTTACTATCCGCTCGGTTTTAACGCTTATGTACTAAACACGCTAATGGTTTTTGGGATTAGGAAGGTTATATTTAGCAGAATTGTACCAGATTTTCAGTGGAGGTAAAGAGGAAAACCATTTTGAAAATACCTCAGTACACCCGACCTAGTTTCGAGCCTCGATCTCCCCATCATTGGCAGTCTAGTCTACTGTGAGATATCTCCTTAGAGCTTAGACCATTCTACCACCGAGGCGGGTCTTTATAAAATATATTCATATACTCATTATTATTTTTATTTTTTTATTTTTTGTTTGTAACTGCGTCCCACTACCCGTTAAAGTTATATAAGTATGAACATATTACACTAATGAGTTAAGGGTGAGTAGTTAAATTTAGAAGAAGTGTACTAAAATTTGTACACAGGCAGAGTGTAAAACCATTTAGTAAAAATCATTAAAAGTACACACAACCGAAATTAGTAACTTTATATCCCCATCTATATAAATCACGTCCCTAACCTAACATAAACAAACCTAACCTAATATAAGGCAAACTATTGGTGGAGCCAGGTTCATATTTACCCGCTAGTCTACTATCTATTAGAGTTCGCCTGGCTAGTGAAAGTGACCTAACTGAACTATGATGATAATCCTCCTAGCAGGTGACTGTAGCCCAACTGAGCTATGACGATAATCCTCCTAGAAGGTGACTGTAGCCCAACTGAGCTATGACGATAATCCTCCTAGCAGGTGACTGTAGCCCAACTGAGCTATGACAATAATCATCCTAGCAGGTGACTGTAGCCCAACTGAGCTATGACGATAATCCTCCTGGTGGCCCAACTAAGATATGAAATTTTGGAATAGGGGGTACATGGCCAACTATAATGCGCCAAAGACGTTGTAGGGAAGTTGTTCATGTAGCAACGGTAAAGCGTAAAGCCCGTATCACATGACACTAGCTCGTACTAGAAATCAAGTGTGCTAGCTAGCGACTAGATATCTGTATACTAGCTAGTACAATAGAAACAGGACTAGAGTATTCACACGCTGCTAGTTTGGTACTAGGTTCTAGTGCAAATATTTATGGAACTTCAGAGATTAATTTCGGGTGCAACAGCTGCATTAATTGCTAATAAAGATATTGAAAAATATGAGAGGGAGCCTAAGAAAAATAATATGGACACGGGACTTGTTGGGAAAGACGAAATAATGGTCGCAGGATGCTAAATATGATACATTCGGAGGTTAGGTAGTATACATTCGGGGTGACACAAACGTTTAGTATCTCCCTAAATTTGTATTCATTTATTTACGATGTGGTCAGAAGCCCCTAAGCCCATGGGTGTCCAAGTACAGTATCCTTGATTCACAAATGTTCTTTTTTAAGCCTACACACACTTTATATTCTAGAAAAAAAATCCAAGGTTGGCATGCTATCAAGTTTATTTAGATTAAAATTGGGTCTGGAACACAGTTTGTCATTTTTAGATGACATGTTTTAAATAGAATTTATATATATTAAATATATTGTCATATTGTGGCAATTTGGTATTATATAAACAAGGATGTTTAGAATAATTTTCCGCCAACAACAAAATCACATCCGAAGACCATGTCGGCGCCATTTCTATTATTTACTCTACACATAGTCTGAGCGGGCATTGATTGGTCGAATTACACAAACTAGTGTCGGAACTAGTACGAAAATAGCGCATGTTCTATCCTCACAACTAGTATGGTAGCCAGTACCAAGTGGCAGAACCAGTATACTTTTTCTGATTCACACGACGCTAGATGATGACGTGCTAGCTAGTGCTAGCTAGCACACTGGATTTCAAGTACTAGCTAGTGTCGTGTGATACGGGCTTTATGGTTTACTTGCTCAGCAGAAATGTTAAATTGGTAGACAGTGAATCTATCTCACGGCTCATTTTGATTGGCTTGGGTAGCGCCTGTGTGGTGAGGTATAGCTTACCTGCATGGCAGAACTGTTGGGAAGGTAGTCTATAAATATATCTCAAGGTGCATATTTTGTGTGTGTGTGTGTGTGTGTGTGTTAGTGTGTGTATGTGGGCGCACCTGTGAGTCTGTCTCAGGAAGTGCCTGCATTCTGAAGAATAGTTCACCTGCATAGCAGAACTGATGAAAGGGTAGCCTATAAATCTATCTCACGGGGCCATTTATTTATATCAGGCGATGACGGTTGACTGTTCCATGTGGTACCACCGCAAATCAAACCCCAAACCTCTAAATTAGTAGCCAGGAATGCTGACCATTAGACCAAGAGGCCAGTAGTATTCTTTATTCCACTGGTATTTAAAGTAGAATACAGAAAAATACACCACTATTCGACGTCTGTTTTGAGTTGTAGTACTTTCCTAGAAAAGGTGTTATCTGTGGGTGGGTGAGATTGATGTTTGACATAATAATAAAATGTTTGCGCATGACCTATATAAGGAAACTCTTGAATTCAGAAACTTTAAAAAAAAAAGTCTCCAGTCAGTACTTAAAAGTAAAGATAAGTAAGTAGCTGACGTGGAACCACCCACATGTCTACAAGGAGATAGCTGTCAGAAACGTCAGGTAGAAAACTTTCTCCCATCCGGAAGACTGCCAACGGTTGAAGAGGCAAGAGGGCTAGTTATGCGGGACTGTCAGTATAATGCCAACATCTAAAAAATTAATTCGTTTTTCATTTATAACAGCATCGTTCTGTACACGACAACTTCCGCTATGTTGAGTGCACGAGTAAATAATAAATTCACTAAGAGCAATAAGGAAATGGGTGATTACATTCTCCGTGTCAGTGAGTTATTCCGTTCAATTCTATGGGGAATAATAGGATCTTCAAATATTGTTTTAATCACATATTAATATCCATGTATTAATTTGTGGTTTGAATTAGTTATCTAAGTTTGTTTTTATTCAGAGGAAATTTTAAATCACTTGTCGAGTTCTATATGTTTATAATTATTAAAAAAAAAAAGTTGGATCAAAAAACAAATGGTAAGGTTAAGGTGCCCTCCACTGACTTTATCTTTTTTTATTTTAAAGTAAAGACACTTACTAAAAACTCGTGACTTTTGTAAAATGAAAAAATATACAGTGTTGCAGAAACATTGCATTAAATTCCATAAATTAAATAGTATGAACATTTACCCAAATATTAAGAAAAGCATAACCTCTCTAAACACCAAAGAGCATTACAATCAATTTCTGTTTTCAAAGAGCTATATAAAAAATATTTACTTATAGATAAAAAGTTATTGGTATTTTTAAAAATATATTCAAAATAAGATATTTATATTTTTAATAATACAACACCATTTTAATGTAAGGTTGTTTCGTACCTCAAATAGTTGCATAGATATAATCAAAATTGAAAAGTTCTGATTATATAAACTACCGTTAAAGTAATTTTCGTGGGAAAACAAAAAGCGCGTTTTGTTTATAATTCTAAACAATGCCTGGATACAAAATTTAAACAAAATACTTAAAGGAGATTTTGATAAAATTAATATTTTTCTATTTTTACCCCTAGGTAAACTACCCTTAATTTTAGGTTTGGTTATCTAATTAAATACACCGCTCGGGGGAACCTTATCAAAACCCCAAATACAAAATTTTAATCCGATTGGTAAAATGGTGTCGGCTCTAGGCCAAGATACAGACACAAAGAAAAACAAACGGCACCACTAAAACAACTTTTTCTGTTTCGGAGGGTCATAAAACGTCGACATTTATCACAATCTATAGTTACATTTTTTTACGACAAAATAGCTACTTTTATCTCTGAGGGGTGTAGAGAAAGTAAAAAAACGTAAAGTAACATAAATTGATTATGCTTCACATCTTATTGGCTATCATCATATTTAATCTAACGAGGTATGTAGAATTTAGAAGAAGTGTAACCACAATTTCATGTGTATAGAGAGGGAAACCCCCTTTAATAAAGTCAACCAGAATTTGAAACTTTGACTTCCCCGTCATCGAACAATAAGTTAAATATTATATCCATCACGTAATATTTCTTGGTCTTGTTGAAGGATACTCCCACCGGTGGACCCGTGGACTAAATGTCAGGCTCATATATTCTGATTTTACCAGTGGTGGGGAGTTAGTGGTTTGCATACCAGGTGGGTGTATTGAGGTGTGATTAAAAAAAAATCCTTCTACATATAAATGTAATCGCAAGTACATTTTCTTTATATTCTACTTCCTTATCTCTACCACAATTAAATGAGTACTATTCGGTTAAATAGTAAAACCTAGATCAAATTAAATATTGCTGAGGGACAATGACAAACCCAGAAATGTATTCGGTATGGGAGGTAAGGGGGCAAATAATTGAGGACATATCCATAATTAAGTTTCAAGGTAGATGAGGATTTAGCGTGTACTTCTAAACGCTGTGGTTGGAAGAAAGTCTATGAATATTTGATGCCGCTAGAAACTATTTTGAGTTATTTTTGCATTGGCTACAGTATTTACAAAATGAAAGTTTTGTGAAATAAAAAAAATGTATATACTAGGTAAGTGGATTGAAGATAATCACTCAAATGTACAAAATTCATACACTTCTTTTGAGTTCAGGAATAGAGGCTGAAAGAATGTATAGCATATTTGATTCAAACTTTAAAAATATTTTGATAATATTTTCTCTTTATATTATGTTATCTAATAACGTTTTCCAAATGTGTAGGATTTTCTCATTTTCCCAGAAATTAAAGTGTTTAGGATTTTTTTATTTGCCTCCTTAAAAGTTATTAATCAATATTGTTTGAACTAAGGTTTAATTCAACATCACTCCCATGATACAGCTAAGGTGATATACGCCTCAATGTAATAAGGTGGGGATACACAGGTCTCAATAAAAGCTAAGCGTTTTTTAAGTTTTGATATCAAAATCTTTTTTCGTCAAAATAAATAAAATATTGCATCGATCCAAACATAAAGTTGTCTTCACTTGGTGATATCAATAGTTGAATATCTGTCAAGAATATCCTGGAGTTTAATAACAACTTTTTCTCTTTCTTTAAAAAGTTTATCATTTAATGGCGCTATGCTCATGACATAAATTCAACAACGGTTAATATCACCATGTGAAGAAAATTAAACTATAAGTTTCTAATCAAGCAATATTTTATTTATTTTGACAAAAATGTTTGCTATTAAAACTGTGAAAACACTTGCCTTTTCTCGCGTTCGTTACATCCCCCCCTTAACTAGCCAATTTAAGAAGATTTTTCATTTCAAATTTAATTACTCTTAACTTTATAGTATGGTACTAGAGATTCTAAAGTGTATAAAGGGGCTGTCCCAGTTGTTAATAAGCCTTAATTTGTTTTGAAACCCTTAAATATAATAATGTATTGTACTTAAACGTCAGAACGTTGGCCCCTAATCAAATATACTTGCATGTACTGTACCTTCATTCTGTTATTGTTTAAGGACCTGTGACGACAGGACAATTCAAAATAGGATTTCCAATGTTAGGTAGTGAGATTACGTTCTATTCAGTTAATTTTAAATATATGATGTTTAAATAAACACCATGAGTTCCTAAATAAGTATAAAAATAGTCCTACAGTTTCACACAATTATTATTTTTTATCTTGAAGTAGTTTTTTTAACATATATTTTATAAATCCTCAACAACTTAGGTAAATTGGCTTGGTCATGAAAATGTCCTGTTGGAATCTTACTGCCAGGATGTTGACTAAAATGGTCAATGGAAACATACGTCTATCTAGAATAGTAAAAAAACACCAAAGTATGTTTTTAATTAGTCGATATTTCAAGGCGTAAATAGTAGCCTATAGTGACTGTGTAAACTCGTTAGAGTAAAATAGTAAGTGTTATCAGTAGATAAACTAAAGGCCTCACAAGGTGAATTACTTAGTTCATCCTAACTCTCCCCTCTCCCTCCGTTTCTATTTCGTACATTGCTGTATAGGTGTGGTAGTGCGTAGACTGCTTGGGTGCATCAAGTTAAGATGCAACCCGTTTCACAAAATATCTTCTAAATCTCCAAGTAGTCAACATCGTTAAACAGAAAATAAGGCAATATAAATTAACATGTTATGACTTTGACCTTATATAAGCTAATATTATGTTTGTGATTTTTACAATCGGCTATTATAAGTGCACTAACTTGTAATGTTTAAATGTTTATAGCTCTAAACTTCTTTAAAATTAAGTCATAAATCTGGGCTGTAAAGATAACTTATTTTATTTTACTCCTGTTTGGTGTTCTTTATTTTAGTTATTAATCATATGATTTAAATTTTTACTAAAATTATTTTAGAATTTTGGGGAAGGGGTCAAATGCCCTGTTTACCCTTCTTTGGTTGCACCACTGCTGCCAGAAACTTCAAAGGAAAATATTTTAAACATAGTTGCTTAAATCTTTAAAAACATTTCTTATATATATTTCCATTTGAATTCTTGCCATTTGAGGTTACAGATGATGTTATCGAGTCAACTAAAATTAGATTTTGTGGACTTGACGTGGCAATATAATATAATTTACAGTCTACACCAACCAACTTTCAGTATAGTGGAAGAGAGGAATTTACAACGCTTCTCTTTTCAAATGATTAAACCATTCGTACCATTTGAGAGCAAATTTAAACATATTATTCTGAGCTGTCATGTGTAGTGACTCAACATTTATCCGGAGGAGTTGGAGAGATGTTTTAAAAAGTGATATCTGTGAAAGCCTGTTGTCTTTATCAATAATCGTTATCAATGCAACGCTGATATATTTATTTATTAGTGTTAACTGTATGGATTTAAATAGTTTTCATGAAATTGTGACATCTTTATTGGTTTGATTAATCTTTATTTATTGTTTGATTAGCCTTTGGTGTAAAAGTAAAATGGCGTGGTATCAATGGTAGTATAATTAATTATATTATAGGCCTATTTTAATTTATTTTTTAAATGTATTCGTATTAGGGGAGTTAAATCTACAGTTATCTCTTTTATTTATATATATATATATATATATACATATATCACCGAATCTTACTTCCTGTTCATGTTATGCGCATAAGTTATATGATAAATTAATCTAATGGTGTAGGGATGAGGAAGGAATAATTTTAAAAGTAATCAACCAGCAGTTGCGTAGAAGAAGAGTAGAAAAAGCATTTAAGGAAAACCACCCTCAGTAGAGATGACCGGGATTTGAACCCTTATCTACCCGTCCTCAGTAGGCCAATCTAACACAAGGGTGACGCTTTAGACCATTAGGTCACTGAAGCGGACCATAACTATCATTATGAATTTTAAAAAGGATCGTGATAATATGTTTGTTGCTGTGTTATAGCACCTCTTTGTTGTAATCTGGCAATGTTGCTTCCTTGGGCAACACGTACCATGAGGGCCACGCGCATCATCTAAAAAAACCCCGCCTAACTACCTTAATCTTATCCCAGAAACTATCCAATCCCTCCATACAAATATTCATCCCTGGGAAAGGGAAAATACCATTTTCAATAATGTTAATTTTTTTGGCCGTTATAGGGAATAAAACATAGGATCTAAAAATAAATAAAATCTTTTGAATTTTAATGGTTATAATTCCCTTTTTTTGTCGTAATAAGTAGACATCTTGTAAGTAGTAAAATATACGTTTCTGTAGAAGATGTTGAAGGTTTTGTTTTAAAGCCAGCTGTGTTCTTGAATGCTTGGATTCATCTACTCTACTAATTACACTCTATGATTTGTTAAGCTTCTACCTTATTTTCACTACGGACAAAGAGCTCATACCTTTTTCTTGTCAATATACTTTCTCTTTGTTATTCCCAGGTATCATACCTGGTAGAGGATTTATTGTATTAATCTTCCGTGGTAGAGAGAGTTTGGTGTACCAGCCCAAAATCCTCTTCTTATGCTCCATATTTCAAAATTAATTTAATTTTGTGAGAAAAAATATTGACAGTGATTTAAGTGAAGCTGTATAGAAAATGTAAACGAGAAGTTTATCCTAAATTAAATATGATAAATAATGGTAATAAAGGAATTTGAGAATAAGTAAATAAATTAAATAATTATACTAGAATATAAATATAAGTAAAAAGTAGGAGTGCTAGAAGTCCATAAAAAATCGAGTGTAAATTATGTATTAAAATAAAGTGCATCTGTGGACACGTGGACTAAATGTCAAGCTGATGTATGTAGGCCTATTGAGGATAGCTTTTAATAATAAATATTTCCTATTCTCCTTATATGCAAACTAGGCTACATTTCTTCTCAATTTTACCTTCTTCAATCCTACCTCTCTATCGGGTTTTTTTCAGCAGCGTGTTTTACTACCTGTTCAAATTATACGGATATGTTCTAACTAAGCTGGTTAGCTAGGGACGAGGAAGTTTGAATTTAGAATAAGTGTGTGCGCATTTACTTGGAAGAAGAGTGGAAAACTATTTAGGAAAACCACACTGAGTACGCCCAACCAGGATTCGAATCACGATCTTCCTGTCATTAGCAGTGTATTCTAACACGAGTGACGTCTTAAAGCTTAGACCATGCAGCCAGCGTAACAGGTCTCAAGCCTTGATAAATGCGGGCAGGCCAATAGGTTAGTAAGAGTTAGTTGAGTATATATATGATTAATATGCCCAGTTAGATATTTTAACAGACTGTTAAAAAGCTACTAACAATGAACAGTATGCAAATATTAGAAATTATAAACCTTTTGAAAATAGATTTGTATTGCTCCCACAATTTATCATAGTTTTATTTCTGGAGCAATAAAAGAAAACGTATAATACCGTTGTATATAAATATTCATATATTAACAAATATCCCATCCAAACCATCCTCCCTATCTGTATACAATACAAAACAAGGCCTGTAGCACACGATATGATCGGGTTTTAACAAAATGATACATGTGACATTTAATTAGTGAGGGTGTGAAGCTTAATCTTGGATCCAGAGTCTGGTGCATTGTTCTCTGGGATATGATTAATGACCCCCTGTGTAAAGTACAGCACAAGAATAAATAAACTCTCCGCTTTCCACTAGGGAGGCTACGCAAATACCAACGCCACTCTATTCATTATGCAGCTTATATATGCTCTCATATAAAATATTTCCGTTCGAAATAAAGGCTTACGATTTTTTTTCTCTAGTGCTGAGGGTGAGTGAGTAGCGTTTGTATTACAAAAAATCTTCACTCCCACCTGGAATTCATGGTTTAAAATTCGACTATATATATATATATATATATATAGTAATAAATAATTAAAAATTATAGTTTTAATCCAAACACCGGCCGTGAAAGCTTTTCAAAACAATAATAATAAAAACTTATAAAAATCAAAATAATATATGTATTAATGACATAATGACCTATTTTTTGGAAAGTTTGACTTAGCTGAAGGCACCTTTGGGGAAGTTATAGGGTTGATGGGGGAGATTAGGGGGGTTAAGGTGTTTACACGCCTCATCTGATTCTTAAAAGCTTGAATGTTTATTCTATGCCGTTTTTCTATGCCAAAATGATTTATTTTACATTTTTGTTTTATTTTTTGAGAAAATCTAATGCTATTTGCATAATTATGCTCTCACTATGATACTGACCTCCAATTTCTTTATCAATTTTGTACTTTCTCTGAGTTGTGAATAGGATGGTGAAGAAGCCAAGACGTTTGGGTTTTGTCATTTAACAGAACTTTAAAGTGGATCCTTTACTTAAGAAACCAACCTTGGCATCTTATTCAGATAACGCGCTGGTTTCATGTTGAGCTGGACTGCCTAGGATGGGGAGATTGAGGTTTGAATCTTGGTCGGGTGAAGTAGGGTGGTTTTCCCGAAATGGTTTTCCACTCTCCCACCATGCAGATGTGGGTTGACTTCTTATAAATTCAACCTTCGCAATTACTAACCCATTAACACAATTAGTAATTAAGCGTATAGCCCGAACTGATAGTAAGACGTGGTGCTAAATTAATTTACTGTAGACGAAAACATAATGAAGTATTTTAGCATTATTTGTAAACTTTTAACTATTTTATTCTCTTGAAGCATTATATAATTCAAATATTATATCTTATACAATGGTTATAATTATACTAGATTAAGACTTTGTTTAATTGCTACAATTTAATGAGTGGGTTTGCTAACACAAAGCAATACAATTGATATTACTTCACCCTAATATAATATATATGAATAGCATCAAAGCCATGGCCCTCTATTTCTAGAAGTCTCCAGTTCAGATCCCGTCTGATGGAAGACACGGCGAGTTTGAATCTCAATAAAATGGATAATTGTTATTATATGTTAACAAGCTGCAACTAAAATAAAAACAATAAAGACTTAACTTTGAGCTAATATTTAGTATGATTATTTTGTATTCGTGTTTTACCTGGCTTATAATATGTGGCCTTGCTATAAAACCTCAATTGTTTTTATACTAATTTAGCATAAATTTATTTTGATCTACTCTTAAAAATAAAATTGATTATTACTCATGCCAGTGGATCTAAGTTTCAGGGTCATATACTCAAATTTGACGTTGAACTAGAGCTAGTAGTTTTGATCCCAATTATATGAACTGAGGGTGTTTAATTTTTAATTAAATTGTTTCCCACTCTACCTCGACGCAAATTCGGGCAAATTTCCTAAAGTTCTACCACCCTCATCTCTAATACATCAGTTTAATTAATATGTGTGCGTATGACCCTAATGGTTAGCTTGGAAGCGGTGGG
>CABFOW010000111.1:49010-154693 GCA_902141385.1 Timema californicum
GGGGGGGGGGGCGGAAGGTACCATAAAAAAGGAGTAATGTTTTAATCTACCTCCATAATAATAGAAGCTGATTATTATATATTACAGCGTAACAATGGGATTTGATTTTTATAAAACGTGTTTGCATCATTGGGTATTTCTATTAACCTGATTAATTAAACCCATACACAAGTTAACTAAATGTGAAAACACACATCTTCCGGTAATATCAGCATATGTTTTACTTGTTAAACACGTCAATAATCTCTTTAATAACATGACAAACACATGAAGTGCTATAAATGTTTAAAAAAATGACACATTTAGTTTTAATTACTTTCAGCAATGAAGATAAATTTTGATATCCATATCAAGAGCATATTATGCACCATATTCTAACCAAATCTTTGTGCTTCAGATACCATTTAAGTGTAAAAATAATCCATGCAATTTATTTTGTTCACTCATGGCAATTATTTAACATAAATATTAGAAAAAGCCTCCGTTTCATTAGATGAAAAAAAACTCGTCTTACTATCTGTTCAGGCTATATATATATTAAATTTGTCTAAAATGATAGGAATTGGGAAGGTAGAATTTAGTTAAAACGTACCCAAATTTTCGTGGATGGAGAGTTCATTAAGGACAAAACTATTCTCAGTACACTCAACTGGGATTCAAACCCTGATCTCCCCATCATCAGTAAACGAAACTACTGCATTTTAAACTGCTTTAGGATTGAGGTCAGCGCAGCCGGAGTGGGGAGTGGAGGCTCGTCACATGCTCGACCAATCCGTGAAGGGTAGTTGTCATAGCAACCGATGCACGTTGCCAGGTTTCTTGACAGTCACTGAGTATGCTAGCATAGTGGTAACGCGCAAACTCCCACTATGTGGCAACTGTGTTCCCCAGCCCACCCACCACGCAGATCCTAAACCAGTGTAAATCGCAGTAGAGATTACTCTGAGATTTAGTCAATGTACCCATCGATGCGGGTAAAGTTTCAGTAACTATAGGTACTATATATCTATTAGATAGCTTGAATTTTGCTTGCATAGTTTTTTGTTGTTTTTATATTATTATTTGAGGTATTTAAGTGATTGATTATATCAGCCAACGACTTATCCACTAATTTAAACCTAGAACTGATAGACACAACACCCATTCCTCAGCCGTTAATTTAGCATTGTAAAAGGGGAAATCCACATTTCACTAACGATAAATTTCTTGGCCCTCGCCGGTAGCCAACCCCGGAACTCTCAGCTTAGTAGGCAGACATGCTACAGAGTGAGGTGTTGGACCTGCTCGTAGAGTTAGTCATGCATAGAGCTTAGCTTTTTCCCCACAATGCTGGTGCAATTTTTACAAATTTATTTATTTTAGCTATTTAGCTTGCACTTTCTGAACAGACCGAATATATCAACACACTAGAATTTCTATGATTGAGAGTGAAAGAACCTACCAATTCTACCGGTAAAGGTATTTTCACATAATTTCTAGGGTTTTTTACATGCCACAATCAACATGAGACCGACGGCTTTACTTCCCATCCCAAAGGAAGTTGTGCAAGGAATTTTTATCACTCAAGAAAAATCCTGGTGAATAACCCAAACGGGTAGTAAGACACGATGATAAAAAAGAAGTTGACTACGAATGGGTTTGAACCCACTAACCGATGGTCTTGAGGTGAGCACATTACCCTAAAACCCTATACAAATTTATTTTCCTCATACGCTCTCTTTATTTTGAATATGATGCTATGTTACTGAATAATAGTTTTAAAGCGTGCGAATCCCGAAGTCTAAAGTTGACTCAAATGAACAATTATTCGCCAAAACTGTGGCAACATTTCCCATGGCGGAAGTAACTGTACAATATATTAACCGATCAGGTAATTTGAATAGCTAAGCAGACACGAATTGGGAGAATGTCTGGCCGCAATAATGACGCTAGTATCTGGGAGGGCGTATTATTTATCCGGTAGTTATACACTAGACGTTACTTCTTTAATGTTTTTTATGACCATTTGGCCGGCTAAGTGTCGATGTGTAATTAAAGGGTACGTATGAGCCTGAATGTTTCGGAATTAACTTAAAGATTGATATGTAATTAGTCCTTGCATTTAGAAAACCTTTCCGTTTATTATTTTCGTAGGCGACGATTACCTGCTGCTCAAAAGTACAATAGCGCTCCTATCATCCGAATCGCCAACTAACCAAATCACCACAACCTCAAAGTTTGACTCTTGACCTCCAAGTCTCCAGAAAACAATACTAAACAAGCTTTACGTTTAGTTCTTGAGTCCGCCGATGTGGATCCAAGTATAAAAATGTTAAAAGACAATATTATTAGTTTAGTATGTATCATATAAGACTTTTTTTGGTAAATATGAGATGAATATCTTTAAAATATTTTCCAATTAAGTCTCCAAACTAAAGCAAATAGTATTTATTTATTCAATTTATCAATATTGTTAAAATAAATTGAAAAGTACAGTATTAGGTATAAAAATTTAAACTATATCTAGAAATAAATTTAAAACTCTCTCAAGGTTAAAATATTAAATAGCTATAATTTGTTTAAACCAACTGGCGTGTATATCTTGCATGTATATTAAAGTACTGTAAGGGTTTCACAAACAATTTAAAATAATTTGTTCTGTTGTTTTTTTGTTGTTTTTTACTTGTTCACTCTGCAAAATATGATCACTAGCAATTATTGGCTGCAATAGTATTTTGGGGAATTATAACTCAAAACACATTCCTAACCCAACGCTTTTTTCCCCCCCAAAATCGCCACAATCACACAATCCCTCCAACCCCCTTAATCCCCCTCAACCTCCTCTCGTATAAAATACTGCAGTATTTTTGTAGCAATGGCATTTAAACGAGGGCCTCATCAGACAATAATTGAACTATGAATCATATCGGCCTGCCATTACGATGCCAGTAAAATTATCGATACTCGCAATTTATCGACAGGCCAACTTTTGTGAACTGCGCGTCTGATAATAAAACCGTTGCTCCATACGATTTCTAAACCATTGTGAGAAAAAGGATGGAGGTGTGTAATCTCCACTGACGATTCATCCATACATTAAACATTGATGTTTTAGAGGTATCAGTGTAAAATTTAAAAAAAAATGTTTGCTTTTGTTTCGAAAAGATTTCATCTGCCGTAACAACTAGGAAACTCACAGTCTACTAAAATAAACATAGAAAAAAAATATTTATAAACCTATTTACGATGGGGTCAAACCGAAATTGTTATTGGTTTCGTTTCTGGTAAGCAAAGATTTATTTTAACGGCTTAGTTTCGAGTTCTCAAAATATACCTTTTTTTCTTTCAAATAAAAGGTTACCTTTTTCAAAAAATCTAATATGAAAGACCAAAGAACTTACATATTTTACAGGTTTTCATTTCGGTTCTGAATATAATATTTGCAGGTTTCTGTTTTCAACTCTGCCTAAAAAAAAATTAGCACCGCTTCATACTACCTGTTCAGATTATATATGTATATATTAATCACACTAATAGGCTAGGGATGGTTAAGGTTGAATTTAGAGGAACGGTACCCACATTTTCATGGAGAGAGAGTGGGAAACAATTTTAGAATAACACTTCAATACACCCGACTGGGAACGAACCATGATATACCTGTTAGACCTGCTTGCTGATGAAGATAGATTGGGGTTTTAATCCTAGCCATATCTACTGAGGGGTTATTTTCTATATGCTTTTTCACTCTACTTCTGCACAAATGCGGGTGTATCACTTCTAAGATGTTTCTCCCTCATCTCTATCCCATTAGAGTAAATTATATATAGGTGTGGGTGACTTGGCGGTCTAGGGGTAAGGTGTCAGACTTCTGTGCTGGCGGCCGGGGTTCAATCCTCGGTCCCGGAAAAGATTTATCTGATTACCAAACCCTTCCTTCACCTCTGACAAGACATCTTGTGAATGTGAGGAATGCCAGGCCTACACCGTGGTTCGGATTCCACGTAAAACTGTAGGTCCTCCATTTCATCTCACAATCACCCTACCATTACACATTAGTGTAAGTGCGTATAGCCCGAACGGGCAGTAAGACGCGGTGCTAATAATAATAATAATAATAATGTAGGTCCTCCATTTCATCTCACAATCACCCTACCATTACACATTAGCGTAAGTATGTATAACCCGAACGGGTAGTAAGACGCGGTGCTAATAATAATAATAATAATATAGGTACAACCCAAACCGGTAGTAAGATGAGGTGATAAAATAAATAAATTAATGGTTACTTTTACGGTTCGACTCTAAGCTCTTTTCAGCAAACATATTTTAGTTTGCTGTCGTAGTTACAGTGTTCTAATTATAGACTAATTACATATTTAGTGAGACGCACGAAGGGTAGTGAAATCAATAATTAGAAGTGAAGTGGACCGTTGTGTTCATTTTCAATCGCGGTAGAATCAATGTATTGATAGACAGCAGTGTACTAAAACCGAAACAACACGTGTCCCATCACAAGTTGACAGGTATTCCTCTTTAAGTTCACAGAGTTAACTTAGTTATTCGGTTATAATAACCGATTAAAATAATTGTTTGGACTTTACTTGTTAACTCAATAAAATATGCATTAAATAACGTTAAAAATAAAGTTATGTTAATAAAAGTATAATTTAACAGAAACTAAACAGTTTTTTCAAACAATCTGTATCTGTTCAGCTAGTACGGGAACATTAATTACGCTAGTGGAATAAAGATGATAAAAGGTATAATTTGAGAGGAACTGTATCCGAATTGGCTTGAAGAGAGATTAGGAAACCGTTTAGGAAAAAAATCCCTCAGTACATCCGACCGAGATTTAGATACCAATATCACAGTCACCGTCAATACAATCTAAGCGCCGGATTCATGGTCAGACTTATTGCGCCTCAAGTACAGCTAGAAATCAAACACAATACATATTTATTAGCTCGAATAGAATGGGGCAATTTTGCATATGAAATTGGCCCAATCCATTCTGGTTTAGGTAGGTGTATTTTGTGTTTAGTATCGAGTCTGATCATGAGCCTGGCCGTTTAAACACTAAATTGACACGTTATACCAGAAGGAGGCATCATATTTTTATATATAGACACAGGTGTGGTGAATAAGAAGAGAAATCATGTACAGCTTGAGAAATTAGTTTACTCAATCTAACAACAACAACACACAGTGTTTGAACAATTTGATTTAAAACATGAACACTTTGGCTACTCAGTTAAAATTGCCTCAGATATAAAGAATGAAAATTTTTCAAATTGAAAAGTAAGGCAATTTAATGCAAACTTCACTAAGGACCAGTTTCATAGTCAGACTTAATACGTCTCAAGTGCAATGCGAAACTAAATTATGATGACACCTGCCTAGACCAGAATGGGTCAGTTTCATAGTTTTGACTTAATACGTCTCAAGTGCAGTGTGAAACTAAATATATGATGACACCTGCCTAGAGCATACTGGAAATGGGCCAGTTTAGTATGCGAAACTGGCCCATTCCATTTAAGTTTAGGTGTCATCTTGTAATCAGTATAGACCCGTACTTGAGGCGTACTAAGTCAGACTATAAAACTGGCCCGAGGTGTTGGGGAGTATTGGATGACAGTGTTGTGTATTATTATTATTATTATTATTATTATTATTATTATTATTATTATTAGCACCGCGTCTTACTACTACCCGTTCGGGTTATACGCACTTACGCTAATGTGCAATGGTAGGGTGATTGTGAGATGAAATGGAGGACCTACAGTTTAACGTGGAATCCAAACCACGGTGGAGACCTGGCATTCCTCACATTCACAAGATGTCTTGTCAGAGGTGAAGGAAGGGTTTGGTAATCAGATAAATCTTTGCCGGGACCTAGAAATGAACCCCGGACGCCAGCATAGAAGTCTGACACCTTACCCCTAGAGCACTAGGTCACACACAGCACAGTGTTGTGTAAATGATTCATTCAGAAAGCGGAATGCTTCTAATGCTATGCAATAAATATCGAGCTACAACCAGCACACGCCGTAAGGGAAGGGCTTATTTTACTGGGAGAGCTGGTAAACTCAAATTCACCACATTTGTTTGGAAAAATCACCACCTGTAGCGATTGGTAACAGGGTTACCCATCCCAGAGTTAGACTATGTGATCATCGATGTAAGTTGTATTAACATTTATAGTCACCACACATTTCTAGCAATAAACTTTGCTGAAACGATGTATTCATTTCTTATCCACGTAATTTTGTACTTTACCTATTATTATAATATAGGAAACAGACTTTAGGCAGGGGGTACTCATTTGTCAGAGGACCAAACCAACGCTTAACTCTCTGGTCAGACCTGAATTGCGCCAGTTATTAAGGGATTAAAAACTGTTTACTAATCCCGGACTCGAATTGCGCCAAGTCATAGAGAAATGTATACTTCCTTTCTCTATGACCAAGTCAAGTTCAGGTAGAAGGTGAGGGAGGTGGGGGGGATGATACAAACAAAGACCATCGCAAACAAGCTCTCGCCACGTCATGTCTTTCCTCCCCTTAGTAAAGGAATGTAAAAACGCCCTAAGTGCCCCCAACAAGACTTGTAACAGTGGTATTGACATCCGTCTGTCCAATACATATTACTTGTCTCGACAACAGTGATTGCCCCGGTGTAGTTTTTTTTTAATTCGGGTTTTGTGTGAAATGTGATGATATTAGCGACAATTATTGATATAGAAAGGATTTATAGTGAAAAAGAGAAAGTTCTGATTGTCTATAGTAAATATATGTATCGACAGGTGAATCAATTAAAGTTGACGAGGGAAGAGAGGTGGAGATGCACTAAAAAGCACTGCAAGGCTAAAATATTTACTCTTGATGGTGGAAATATTTTCTCGCGAACTGAAAACGAACACAACCACGAACCACTACTAGATCAAGAGTTGAACAGAAGATCTATTAGCAACGAATTTAAGAGGAAAGCTGAAGAGATTGAAGTAAGGACTTCAAAGTTAATCCATACAGAGGTACAGACACAGAAAAAAAACTATAAAAACATTGACCCGCAAGGACATTAAATGTTTCAGGAATAACATCAACTACACTAAACTAAAAACACTGCCAAAGTTGCCTAAATCTTCCGAAGAAATTCAATTTGCCATAGATTCAATAGAAATAAAAACTATTCAAGACAAAAACTTTTTGTTGAGAAACGAAAAAGAGAAGGGGATCGTGATATTTTCTTGTGACTCGAATCTTGAGTATTTGTGCCAGAATTAAATTGTGTTAATGGATAAAACCTTTGAATACACACCGAAACATTTTCATCTGCTGTTTACTGTACATGGGTATTTCGAAGGGTCATACATACCTCGTCTTTTGCCTACTTAAAAACAAGAAAAAGCAGAGCTACATTAACGCTATGAGAATCCTAAAGGAGAAGTGCGAGAAGAGACAACTTAACCTTCAACCTTTATACATTATGACTGATTTCGAGCAAGCGATTCATGAGTTCATCGTGTCGATTTTTCAACAAACCAGGATAGTAGGCAGTCGATTTCATTTAGCGCAAGCATGGTAAGCAAAACAATTTTATTTTACAACTTTACATAAATAATTTTATATAGTTTGTGACTTGATTAGTATATTTTTCAATGTTGAAGATTTTTTATAACTGCGTTTTACTACCTGTTCGAGTTATAGGCCTCCTTATGTACTAATTATGCTAATAGGCTTTGGTATGAGATAGGTAGAATGCAGAGAAAGTGAATCCAAATTTGCATGTAGTGCGAGTGGAAAACCATTTAGGAAAAAACCACCTTCAGTTCACTCAACCAGGATTCGATCTCCAGCCTCCCAATCATCGGCTTGAATTTTTTATTCAAAGTGTATATCTGGAGAGTTTTTTCTAAATGATGAATAGAACTGTATAATCGATCTTCAGAAAATAATTGAACTATAGGCAGTTTACTAATGATTAATTTGAAAATAATTTAAAATTTCTCAAAAATATCTTTAACAGTTTTGATCTAAACATAGGCTACATTTTGGGTGTATTTAAGATGACAATTAATTCTGTTTATTTGATTTAGGGGGAAAAGTTCTTTTAAGGGTAGTAGATGACTTGTTTTCAAAACTCAAAATATTTCGAAAATATTTTTAACGTTTTTTTTTTAAATCGGCGTGCATTTATAATGAATAATAACATTGTTAGGGGCCTACTTAGTTTTGGGTAAAACAAACTATTTCAAGGATAGTTTTTTACCCCCTCGGGTGGCCGGACGGTCTAAGGTGCAACTCTCGCACTAGACTGGCTCTCGAGACCGGGGAGGTTAGGGTTCGAACCCAGCCGGGTGCACTGAGGTGGTTTGATCCTAAATGGTTTCCCACTTTTTCTCCGCGAGAATGCGGATGCACTTCCTATAAATTCAACCATCCCAATCCCTAACCCATTAGATTAATTAGTACATAGGCTATAGCCCGAACGGGCAGTAAGACGTGGTGCTAAAAAAAAGGATAGTTCTTGGTGACTAGTTTTCAAAAACCATTAGGAGCTTGTGCGCTTAGTAAAATAAAACAAACATATGGTAAACCAATTTAAAACACTCAAATTAAAATATTAGCCAAATAAAATGATTTATTATTTGGTTTTAAGAGATCACAGAGATCCATATAAGTGTAATTATCAAATCGTCGAATGATATGGTCTCAGCTGACCCATTAATTAAAAAGTGAATATACACTATGATAAAGTATCTGCGATTCTGTCGTAGGCCTACTTTTTATTTGTTATTCTTGGCCAATTTAAACATATGCAAGCCAAAAAAAGTGAAATGTTTTACTGTCTGTGTGGGTGTCATCACATTTTTGTACATATGATTACGGCCACATTTTTTTAGCTACGGTCACTGATAGGTTATTTTGTAAAATATATTTATGATCTGTATTAAATCAGACTATGATTCAAAGAATGCTACGTTCCTATTTTCCTCCCTGCTTCCTTTTAATATTTTTATAATTAACATCCACTATGATTCCTTTTAGGTGGAGAAAGATTCAAAAGCTCGGTTTGGCTGCCACGTACAAAAACCAATAACTCGGATGGAGGGAAATGGCTCCACTACTGTTTTGGGCTCACTTACTTGAGGCCCGAAGAAGTAGAAGACGCTTTCTGCTATCTCATCAGCATCCAGCCAGCTGATACAAAACTGACGAGCTTCACAGATTACCTAACTGAAACATATATAGATGAGATGGAGCAAGCGACATTCCCGCCACGAATTTGGGCAGCTGACTCATCGGACTTATGGAGGACAACAAATGCGTGCGAGAGCTTCCATTCTAGATTTAATTCATCATGTGCTTCTCCACACCCAAACATTTTTGTCTTCGTACAAAATTTAAAATCGGTCCAAACTGACACGTACATTCGAATCAACAGTGTAAGAGAAGGTAATGTGCAAAAGACGGATGATAAGTCTAAGTTGAAACAATCATTCATTGAAAGAAAAAAAACTTTAACAGTTTAGGAATGGAGAAATAGATTAAGCTTAGTGAAGTGTGTGTCCTTCCAAAACTCCTTTGTATGACTTGTTTATATTATGTTTATTATACTATTATTTAGCATACATATAGATATTATTGACAATGTTTTAAAAACGGAAATTTCACATTGATAAAATATTGTTTGATTTTGAGCTAAATATAGTTAACTAAATTATATTTTTGGAATTGTGTCCTTCTTAACGCCTTTATATGTGTCCTTTTCAAGTGTAGGCATTTTAAAAAAGCAAACAAATATGTTATATTAAATACGATCTTAAACTCACCTCAAGTATTTATCTCTTAGGCTCAAGTTCAAATTTTGATTTGCCAAAAAATATCTTTGACAACACATTTTTACGGTATTGATATCAATTGTAAATGTTTATTTTTCTTCTAGAGAAATTTGTATAGAATTTAAGGCGTTTTGATTGAAAATGGAAATCACCCAAGCTCTTAACATTTAGAGTGGAATCTTCCCCCTTGTTTTGAGTTTACTTTAGTTAATGTCGATATATTTTCATCATCCTGTTTACAGCTATTTCTCACTGCCAATCAACTCCAACATTATGATAATCGATTATCGATTATACCGTTCGGATGAACGACCGCCAGAACTCAACGGGTGCAATCAGAACACCAGATAAGTTGGCGCTAATGGCAAATCGATGTTCGGTGGTGCCCTTGGATGAGGGTGAAGCCCTCCTGCACCCGGTGACAACGTAACAAACGAGGTATTTGTAATAATTGAACGAGCGCTGAAAATTCCTCCTTCAGAGAGAAAGAGAAAGCAGGAAATTTGTTGGGTTGGAGCCCGTTGTACGTACTCTCTCAGATGAGGCGACTGTAACTTGGACGATGGTTGAAGGGAGGATGGGAGGAGGGTTCCAAGAGAGATGGAGGTGAGAGGGGGCTGCAATCAATTATGCCAAATATAATCATACCTACCAACTGTCAAACTCAGTCAAATAGAACGTACTTTGTTTTTGTTCGGTGTTTTCTCTACCCGTCCGTGATAAATGAATTTAATTACAATGATGTGGTAGTGATAAGGAAGATAACATTGAGAGGACAAGTAAACATATTTACATGGAAGGATGCAGGAAAGCCATTTAGGAAAATATTATTATTAGTACACCCGGATGGGAACCCTGGTCTAAGGGTCTAAAACGTAGCCCTATCTTCATCAGTTGTCTTATTCATTTTTTAAAAGAATTTTTTAATTACAATACATTCTATCTAACCTTGTAAGACTTGCATCTTTGGGGCCAGTTAGAACATAAAAAAAGCTATAATCTAGAAATTGTAAATATATATATATATATATAAATATTATTAGTCCCACGTCTTACTACCCGTCTGGGTTGTATGCACTTACACTAATGTACAATGTTAGTATGATTGTGAAATGAAATGAAAGACCTACAGTTTAACGTGGGATCCGTACCACGGCGGAGGCCTGGCATTCCTCACATTCACAAGTTGTGAATAATACACGTCTTGTCAAAGGTGAAGGAAGGGTTTGGTAAGATAACTCTGTGCCTGGACCGAGGATTGAACCCCGGACCCCCAGAACTCAATTCTGACACCTTATCCTTCTACCGCCAGGTAACCTTTTTTTTCAATAATACAAATTTAACAAATGTACCCAAATTTGGTGCATGTTATTTAAATTCTGTAAATTTTAGTTTAACCATTCATTCTATTCACAGCATAAACATAATTTACTACCGTATCTGGTCTAAGGTGTCATTATCGTGTTAGACTGGACTGTTGATGGCAGGGAGCTCGGGGTTCAAGTCCTGGTTGGATCAACTGCGGGTGATTTTTCCTCAATGTTTTCCCACCCTCTTTCCATGAAAATGCTGGAGAGTACCCCGAAAATGCTTCCTTCCTCAACCTTACCCCATTAAAGTAATGCATCATATATACGTATAACCTGAACAGGTAGAAAGATGTGGTGATTATATATAAAGTGTGTCCGTCATGAAACTCCTTCACTTTACTGAACTGTGTTTGCTTAAAATGTTGGAGTCTCATATTAGACATCCTGTCTAACCGTATTTGACCCATTGGTAGCCCCCGGTAAATAGTAACAACTTTACAGTTTCTACCCCAGCAACAAAAATCCTCGACTATTCTTCAGTCTAATATGGTATGTACTATGTATCAACGTCAGACTTTTTAATTTTTAATTTATATTAGTTCCTTAGAGACACTTGTATTAAAAACAGGTTCAATACAGATGAAACCATAGGCACCCAGATCGGTGGATTGATGGAAGGATAGGGGCGGGCAAGGAGGGGAGCTTCAATCCACCACTGTAAATGGAGTCTAATAGACATAATTCGTATTCTAGTGCTATAGATCTAAAGTTTAAAAGTTGCTTGAGGTAAAATTAAATACTTATTTTCTTAACTTTATATTTTTGTCACGACATCTTACTACCCGTTTGGGTTGTACTCGAATTAATTATGCTAATGTGATAGGTATGAAAAAGATCAGATGAAGTTTAACCTCATTTGCGTGGATGGAGAGAGTAAAATTATTTAGTTCAAACCTTTGGTAGATTCAAGCGAGATTCTCACCCTGATCTCCCCATAATCGGGAGTTTAATCTATTGCCAGAGTGATGCCTTAGACCATTCGACCACCGGTGTCCTGACCTTTTAATTCCACAGTCGCAAGCTTGCATGACCTTGTTGATTATTTAGCTTATCGACTAATGAATTTCAAAATTTTAAGTTGTTATTTTGTTAATACTGTGTATTTTAGTTCACTATATAGGTTGAATTCAAATGTTTATAATCTGATGTTGATTCACAGGTTATAAAACAATAAACACAATCGTATATTGTTTGTTTTATATTTTATTTACAAAGCATTGGCTACATAATACCCACGGCCACTCATGGATCAAACTCGATTCAAAGACTATTTTTCCTGATTTATTGGCTGTCGGGGTATTTCATTAGCTCCTATTTAATGTCTCCGTTAAACGTTGGTAGACAATTTTCCACCCGATTAACAACGTCTGTACGTATTGTCTTTCCATAGGGCTCTCCTCACCGGCATTGTTTACTCGGCAATACAGACCAACCTCCTTCATGAGGAGTCGGGGAACACTTGTCATCAAACCAAAACCCAGAGGATCGCCCCCTATCTCTTCAAACCATTAATAACGCCCAACTCAAAAACCCGGGTTAACCCAGTCCAGCGTGTTGACAATTTCCTTCTGAGTCGTCGTCCCTCCCACGTCCTAGCGACGGAAGGAAGAGGGAGAGAAGTCCTGGCCCAAAGTTTAGACACAAATAGTAGGTTGCACTACTATACAATCAGCTATATCAAGGTTCATCTATCAAAAAAAAAGATATAATCACGGTAACCATTATGACTTAAATTTGATAATTCAATTTTCCCATATCAATGACGGTGACTAACTCCAAATAAATCCTAGTATAAAAAGTTTACCAGCAAACTTTTAAAAAATGGGTTAGCTTAGCTATGATCAAAAATTAACATTTCTTACATTTAAAAAGATTGTAAAAAAATATTAAAAATATATAATCACTATATTAATTAACAGCTCACAACCAATATTAAGATTGTATCTGTCCATCCAACATTTAACAAGTTTTATTTAGTATTTCACGGTAAAATTTAATTTGATATTTTTATTACATAACCAAAATTATAAACAAGATTCGCATGTTTGTTTTTAATAATAATATACTACTAATAATTAATTATATTTATGTTGGTTTTGTTCAAAATTAGTGTCATAAACCATTTTCTCTGCCATGTGTTGGTAACCTGAGATATGAGTCATAATACCTAAAATTCATGAATCTTATACAGAGTGTCCTCGGTATGGTTTGCCCCTTCTGAACTAAAATATGATTTTCTCATCCTAGCTCCATGATAATATGATACTGTTCTAACGTTTTTATCTATAACACTTAGATTAAAACTATAAAACTTTTCTTTTGGATAAATACACATAAAAAGTATCGTTTAATAAAACATTAAGATGTATACTTTTATAATTGTCCTTTTCTCTCCTTGCTGTGAAACATCTGCGTTCCTCCTACCTCTGTCGAAACGTCTGACTTCTGTGAGAGGTGTTGTCTTGCCAAGACGCGAACTGATTATTAATTTGGGAACCTCCTAGCGAGGGGGTTAAACCACACAAACAACGCCATTACACTGCAGTGAGGAGGGGAGTAACGCGGAGAGGAAAAGGGGGAGGGGGGAGAGGTTGGTTAAATATTGCAGAGCATTCAACACAGGAAGTCCTCCCAAGGGTTGAACCTCTCGAGACGTGGAAAGAGAAAATGGTTGGGATTACTCGGAGGCGCGTAACAAATGTCACGGATATTTTGAAACCTACTGGTTATTTAACTGCGAGTTAATTGTGATATACGGAGAAGAGTAAACGGGGGTTTGAAGAGAGAGAAAAAGTCAATTTTAAAGTTGAAAAACATTTAATATATTTTAAACAAAAGATTTGTTCGACTTTTGTTTGAGTTTATTTTAAATTTTTATATAAATTTTGTGGTACGTTAAATTCGTGTATCCATGAAACCCTAATGTTTTAAAATATATTAGACTATGTGGATTATGGTATGTGTCCAGCGCGACTTATTATCCGTCCAGGCTATTCATATATTCACACAAACAACGTAGAATGAGAAAGGTAGATTTAAAGGAAGTGTACACAAATTTGCTTAATGAGAAATAATTTAGTGAAAAACATATTTAGTACACACACTCAAGATTCAAATCACGAACTCGGGTAAAGCTTTTAATAACCCAAACATTATGTTTATACTGTCCAGCGACCGAGTTAAGAAGGTACTTTACTTGATTTGATAGTTCCGGAACCTAAACCTGGCGAGATTATAAAGTCTTTAAATGGTCAAATTGGGTTTAACTTTTCAATAAGTGGTAAAGTATTAGTTTTAAGTACGGTTTTTATGTGTATCCTATAGTTAATCTGGTATAATGAAATAATATAAGTACTAGAATAATATGATAAGGACGGATCATGAAATGTTTGTCAACTCAGTATACATAGAAAACTGTTGGAACAAGTGAATTATTTTGTGTACCTGGGCAGAATGTTTTGTAAAATGGAAGAATAGGTGGGGAAATCAACAGATGGATGAGTGCATCTTGGAGAGTAGTTGGATGTATGTGGACTATTGCAAAGAATGAAGTAGTATCGAAAGAGGCAAAGATGGCAGTATATAAAAATGTGTTAACGCCAACAGTGTTTTATGGATGTGAAGCGTGTGTTTGTCAGGAGAAACAAAAGAGCAAGGTGAATGCGGTTGTAATGAGATATCTAAGAATTATTATTATATGTGGAAAAACTCGCATTGACAGAGTCAGTAATAGATGGGTGCTGAAGGAGTGCGGTTTGAAAGGGAATCCAATAGGTCAATGTGACAGAAGCATTGGGAATGTTGAGACGATGAGTGTGGATATAGTTACGAAGCAAATATATGAAGGTAGAGCGTGTGGATCAAAAGGAAGGAGTATTATTATTATTATTATTATTATTAGCACCGCGTCTTACTACCCGTTCGGGTTATACGCACTTACGCTAATGTATAATGGTGGGGTGATTGTGAGATGAAATGGAGGACCTACAGTTTAACGTGGAATCCAAACCACGGTGGAGGCCTGGCATTCCTCACATTCACAAGATGTCTTGTCAGAGGTGAAGGAAGGATTTGGTAATCAGATAAATCTTTGCCGGGACCGAAGATTGAACCCCGGCCGCCAGCATAGAAGTCTGACACCTTACCCCTAGACCACCAGGTCACCAAAAGGAAGGAGTAGGCCATGTAGGACGAGGCTAAATATTGTAGATGACTGTGCTAAAAAGAGAAACATAAATAATTTTAAGAATAAAGAGCCTGTATGACTCGGTGTATGGATGTTGTTAAAGTGAAGGGAGTATTAAAGGATAGTGAAGTGTGGTGAAAGTTATTGAGAACGGGTTGAGAACAGATTTTTTTTAAATCTATTTGTACAGTTTCTTGCCTACTCCCAAAGGGAGCGGCCTGATTATGTATGTATGTATGTATGTATGTATGTATGTATGTATGTATGTATGTATGTATGTATGTATGTATGTATGTATGTATGTATGTATGTATGTATGTATGTATGTGTGTATGTATGTATGTATGTGTGTATGTATGTATGTATGTATGTATGTATGTGTGTATGTTCCAGATAATAATTTTTATTTTTCTGAGGAAAACCTATATAATAGTCGCTTACTGCTAAGAATTTTTTGAAAATGTTGTTAAAAACTTTTATACACTATATTATAAAGTATGTAAGATTGTGTCGTACAGTTTATTTTTAGCGTGTGGTCTTACTCTCATTTATATATGTGCGAATATACTTGAAATTCCTCTTAAGTTACCCTTCTAAGACGTTACTCTAAATACAACTCACGTCAAGCTCTCCTAGTTTAGTGACGGAGAGGCTGTGATTCAAACCCCAGCCGGGTATACCTATGGAGGTTTTCCTATATGGTCCAACACCGTAAATCCACGCAAATGCGAGTACATTCACTGTTAGAGCTCCTCCTCTCTACTGCATGGATGTAATTAAATGCTCACAGAGCCAGGTGGGCAGTAAGACCTGGTGCAATAAAAAAATACACTACTATCGGGAAGTGCAATATGCTGTGTTCGTGTTAGCCACGCACCGTTTATGTTATACTCCGGTCGCGCGGTTTGTGTATCACTGGTGTAGACCTAGATTCGTGAGTGAAGGGGTTGGAGGGTGAGGGTGGGCTGCGGAATGGATCGATATTACCCTGCACTTGCATGTTCTTCACCCAACCCGCCGTCTGCTCGTAGTAGTAGAACCCACCTTTCATAACATGCATTCTTTACACGTTATTCCAGAGGAAATATGTTAGCTCTTGAAATACACACACACATGTCAATAATAACATATATCATCTAGATTTAGCGTAGCCAACCGTTTTCTAGTACTCAAGTATTAATTTAAATAATAATAATAATAACAAAAGTAAGTTTTTAACACTTTCGCGTGCATCGGTGGACACGTAGGTTGCGGCATCAACCTCGTTTGGTTTGGTTGGCCGGCGACGGGGAGGTCAAAGTTCGAATCTTTGTCTTGTACCAAAGATGAATTTTACTAAACTGCTTTCCATTCTTCCTCCATCCAAATGTGGATATGACTCCTGTAAATTCTACCTTCCTCAAACCTATCTCTCTCGTTTATAAATATGAGTATAGCTCGGGTAAATAGTAAGAAGCATTGAATTATATAAGTTATATAAAACATGTTTTATTAATAAAATTGAAAAAAAAATTGTATCGATTCACGCTTTATCTGTTCGTCATTTGTTTTTGTGCTATTTAATAGTTTTGAACCAAAAATAAATCCTAACAAATTTGGAACATAATTAGACAAACCTTTTTGGTTGTCTATTCTCTCTTTAGAGCATCATTTTTAGGTCATTAATTATTTTTAAAGCAATATTTGTAATTTAATTCTTTTTAAAAATTAACATACAACATTTAATCACACTTATCTTAATTCGTGTAGCTTTATTTGATGTACCAGAATATTAAGAATAAATCTATATTAAACAATTTTAACTAAACTTAGTACGCAACGTACTCTCTCTTTGAATATCTCTTTTACACAAACCCCTATTATTCCTACACCCCAAATTATCTATTTCAGGGGTGTATGGACCCAAATGTTAATACTAATCGTGAGTTAACATCCTTAAATCAAAAACCAAATAATTTAATGATTTACACTTGACTTCCTTCCAACCATTACCCTGAACACGGCTCTAGAATCTCCCATTCGCGCTGCATGTCCAGCCCAACGTAGCTTCCAAGACTTGATTACCCTGACAATGTCTTGTGATGAGTACCGGGTATGTAACTAACTCATATTAATGTAGCAACCTATATTTTACAGTAGCCTCATCACTTTAAGCACGTTGTTTTCTAACACCTAGAATAACATGTAAGGTAAAAGACCACGTTTCACACCCATAAAGAACGACCTGTAAAATTGTTTTGTATATTTTGATATTTACTTTCCTTGAAAGCAGGTTAGATGTCAACAACTTACTGACCGCGTAATATCATGCATTTACTGACTGTATTATTTTCATAATTTCCACTCTAATATAGTTTTTTACAAGTTAAAATTATTCCTAAATATTTAACCCGGTCAAATGATATATTGTTCGGTGTAGTCTTTAAGTTATCGTCCTAAATCTGTGTTCTCTGTGGGATCATATATTTAGTATTTTCAGCGATCAATTATATACCTATTTCCTCACTTACCTCTAGTTAAATTTCTGCATTTATTGCCACACCTTTCTTACAATAGTCCAATAAAGCTAAATCATCGGTGTATCCTAATACCTGCATTGTACCTTTTAGTGTCAACCATTCCCTTCTCTCTTTTATAACCCTAATAGTATACTACAAAGCTAGATTAAAACGTTTTGGTGAAAGTGCATTTCCTTGTTTCAAACCATTATGTATTTTGAAATTATTTGATAAGTGATAGCCAACCCGTACCCTGTTGCGCCTATCAGTAAATCATACCTCAATTAGTTTGAGAAGTTTTTTTTAGATATCTCTTACTCAACTAAAATTTCGTATGATTTTTTTTAACAGAACTGTAAGCATTTTTAAATTATATTTATTTGATGAACTGTCATGTTGTATTCCCACTTTTTTTTCTAATATTTGTTGAGTAGTAAAAATATTATGCGTGGTTGATCTTTCTCGTCGAGATCCACACTGATGATTTCCTCTGCATATAGCATAATTCTCATTGAACTTATGTTAGATACAATTTTATAGCGTGTTGGTAGTAGTGATATACCTATGTAATTATTACACTCTGATTTATCTCACTTTTTGAAAAATGGGTACTATAAAAACTTATTTCCATTCTTGTGGTAAAAACTTATGGTTCCTTATGGGGCCTAGCAGTTTATGAATTTTTAACACTAATATTTCAACACCTTACTTTGTTAACTCTGCTGGAATAGACTCTATACCTGAAGATATATAGTTATTTAACTTTATAATAGTTTATTTGACTTCACTAATACTCGGATCTAGGAATAGTGGTTCAGCAGTATGGATTTCAATAACCTCGCCCAATTCATATCCTTGATGAATATTCAAAATATCCCTACAGTGATCGTTCAATCTACTCAAAACATCGTTCGTGTCTGCCATCAGATTACCATTTTCATCTTTCACTAAATTTACCTTAGCCTGATTACTTTTCCCATATCCATTAATACCTAAATGAAGTTTCCTGATATTCTTATTTTTGCTATTTTGTCCTAGATTGCTAAATTTACCCTTTAAATACTCTTTTTTTCTGAATATGGCACTGGCTTTCCTTTTTACATGGCTAAATGTGTTAAAGCTCAATTAAACAGGACTTTCTAACTAACGTAATTTTGCTCTCCTTCTCTCCTCTCTAATTTTTGAGCACTTGTTGTCATACCATGGTTTCTTCCAAATCTTTTTCTCAAAGGCCTACACTACTCTTTGGCGCCATTCTAATATTATTCCAGATAATTTCAGAATATTTTTCTGGATTCATGTCTCCCTCGTCCTTTTAACACTTTAGATGGCAGCAAACATATTTTATATTCAAATTTGATATATATATATATATATATATATCAAATTTGAATATAAAATATATATATATATATATATATATATATAATTTGAATATAAAATATGTTTGCTGCCATCTAAAGTGTTAAAAGGACGAGGGAGACATGAATCCAGAAATATATATATATATACATATATATATGTATATATATATATTCCTACATTCACATTCGGTCAGTTTTTCTATATAATATATTTCTAGCTTGACCCCCTGATTTTCCTTTATTGCTACTGACAAACGTTCCCTAAGTTTTTCTAGTATCAAGTAATAAACTTAATCATTATTTGCACCCTGTATGACCTGACATCCAATAAGATTGTATGATGTATTTTATATACAAGCAAGGGATCTATTTGATTATGTGTACTCCCATATGGTGAAGTCCAAGTGTATTCATGAATATCCTTATGCTTAAAGCAAGTACTTTTTCACAATAAGATTCTTTGAGGTGGCAACATTTATCAATATTATTCCATTCCCATTACCGACGTCATGCAAGCTTTCCTTTTCTATTCAAGGCGTAATTAATTCTTCCCTCCCTCTTTTTGCATTAAACTAACCTATCACAATCTTCATGTGATAGGTTGGAACCTTGTCAAACAAGTGTACCAGCTTCTTACAGAAACTATCCTTTACCAGGTCATATTTGTCTTCCGTAGGACAATATACATTGGTGATGGCCGTATTATTCCACCTTCCTGATACCACTATAGTTGACATCCTATTTTTAATGAATGTTATGTCCTTAACTGAGGATGACATAATCTTTCTGGTAATTTGAAAGCTTGTGCCTAAGCTATGTGTGTCCGTTCCTCCATAAAATAAACAACGTAGTCGCCTAATTCCACCCTCTCCTGACCTCTTGTATGGATACAAAATCTAATAGAAACCTACTTACTTCATAAATCATTAATTTTAGCTCCCCTGGCCTATATGAACGTGTAAAATTCCACGCCCCAATCCAGATCTCTTTCCTATCTTTAGTATCGCATGACTCCCCCGGAGTAGACCCCACCCAGATATTCGAATGGGGGACTATTTTATCTCCATAATATTTTACCCCAGTAACAGCCATGGCAAACTTTTGGGTGTTTCTTTATGGGATTTTGTTTTTACCGTGAGAACTCATCACTCCCACGTCCAACCCCCAAGCTGGAGGACCACCCTTATCGGCTGTCCGTGCTTATTCAATATACTCGCAGCCACCCTTCAGACCCGAAGGTCGTGTCCTATATCCGCAACCCGAGGACGCGCTGTACTGTGGATGATAAGGACCCACGAAACAATTATGGATTACTGTATTATTTATTTTAACATTATTAACGAAATGGGCTAAGCGTGTTAACACAATAATGTTATGTGTTTGTTTCCGCCATTGTGACATTATGAGTTTGGCGATACACTTAATTACCAATTAGTAGATTTATTTTCGCGCCACGTCTTACTACCCATCATGACAGTTAATTACGTTAGTACAGTGTGAATGAGGAAAGTATACTTTATATGAAGTGTACCCACATTTGCATAAAGGAATAATGGAAAATGTAGTTAGGTAATCCACCCTTTGTTCATTCATCCGGGACTCGAGCTCTGACCTCCCCATCAACAAATCAGGTTATAAGTTAGAATGATATTTAGTTTGCGTGCCCACCGATGTGGGTAGTAATATAAATAGAGCGTAGTAATACAAAATAAATACTATACAAACTCAAACTTGTTATTTTGATATTTATCTTGAGCGTTTAAAAGAAGTTTACCAACTAATTTATTGGTTCTAACGCGTAGCATTGAGCACAGTAATGTATGTTTTGCAGTTACTGTTCATTGGGCCAACGGGGGGGAAGAGACAGATTATTCGCTCGGTTGGTGCGGTCAGCCCATCCAAACGCAAACAGATTTTCTAGGTTAGAGAAGACAACATCGATTTCAATGAATGATTGATTTTTGTCAAGTCGGTGCATCACGGATGATTCATTTTTGATGATCAATCGATGGTAAATTATTATTAGATTACTTATGATTCGTAATAACTATTATAGAACAAAATGTCTCTAAGGCATCACTCTCGCAATAGACTGGACTTCCGATGGCGAGGAGATTGGAGTTTGAATCTAGGTCGGGTGAACTGAAGCTAGTTTTTTCCCTAAACTGTCTTCCACTCTCTCTCTACATAAAATGGATACACTTCCTCTCAATTAAACCTTCCTCGTCCCTAACAAGTTAACGTAGTTAGTTCATATGCATATATTCCAAACTGGTGGTAAGACGTGGTGTAAAGATAAACAAACGATCGTGTTACTTTATTAATGAGGCTACAACAGCACGGTCTGGCGTGTCAGGCTCGCAATAAACTAGATTGCCTTATACGGTGAGATTGAGTTTGGATATTAAACGGTTGCACAAATTCTTTTTTTGTAATATGTAATTCATTTTTGGGTTATTTACATGCCCTTGCCATTCAAATGTGGTTGTACTTTTCCTAAGGTGAAATGGATTGGACGCGAGAAAAAATACAGTGTTTTGCAGTAAAATATTGCTTAAGAACAAACTTAGAATTTAATTTTCTTCATATGGTGACCTAAAATTCCTTGAATACCTGTCAAGCTGTTCTGGAATTTAACAACAACTTTTTCTCTTCATTTAAAAAGTTTGGTAGATAATGTAACGATGCTCTTACAGATATTCAGGAACTTTTGATATCAACATGTCCAGGCACAGATTTATCTGATTACCAAACCCTTCCTTCACCTCTGACAAGACATCTTGAGAATGTGGGGAATGCCAGGCCTCCACCGTGGTTCGGATTCCACGTTAAACTGTAGGTCCTCCGTTTCATCTCACAATCACCCTACCATTACACATTAGCGTAAGTGCGTACAACCCGAACGGGTAGTAAGACGCGATGCTAATAATAATAATAATAGATATCAACATGTGAATAAAATTAAAGTTTGTGTTTGTATTGGAGCAATATTTTATTTATTTTAGCCAAAAAGGTTGCGATAAAAACTCAAAAAACATTGGCCTTTGCTCGTGTCCCTTTCCATTCCACCTAAAGAGTCCGTCTAGACATTAAATTAGGGAAGTAATTCACTTTGGGTCAGAGTCATGTCTGTGGGAATTTTTATGTTTCTTTTTAGAAAATAGTGGAATCCAAACCAGTAAAACCATCTTATCATGTTTATTTAAAATACAACAAAATTGAAAAATAAATATTTTAAAATTAAAGAACTATTATAATGATTATATTACTGTCAAGTGAATACTAGAAAACTGAACTTCAGCACTTGTTATTTTGGTTTGAGCGTAATCCTGTATCTAACATCACATTGCCTTATTCGATGGCTGCATGGTCTGAGGCGTCACTCTCGCAATAGACTAGGCTGCTGATGATAGGGATTTCAGAGTTCGAATACCGGTTGGTTGTACTGAGAATGGTTTTATTCCTAATATGGTTTTCCACTTTCCCTCTACGCAAATACGGGTATGCTTATTCTAAATTAAGACATCCTCATTCCTAGCTCATTAGTGTATCTAATAAGATAGATATGCATGAAGCCTGAACAGGTAATGAAATGCGATGAAAAAAATCTCATTCTTCAGATGGCCTCTTAAATAAAGCCTCTAATAGCCCTTGTTCTGAACGTGATAACTAAACAATATAATAATAATGGCAGTGAATTAAATAAAGTCAAGAATTGAGCCACTGATAGCAGGTGTTGGTACGAGACGCACAATGTTTCTCAACCAGCGCTCCGTGAATCAACACAGGTCCGTTGCCTCGTTGCTTCTGTTCCGTTGCTAAATTCTTAGTTATTGTAGCTATTCTTTTACTTCAGAAACGATAATTAAAATTACTTTTATTTAATGTTGATGAGAATCAATATTGTTCTATAAGTTTACTTTGGTCTATTCTGGGTGTAAATAAGCAAGTCTAATTATATGGGAGGGGCACACCAACAATATATTTATATATTTGTGACATAATTTCTTTTCTTTTTTTATGTGCTCATGAATAGAATGAAACTGAACCTAAACACGCGCTGATATCGCATTTCTGATATACTAGAATATAGTCTATAATGCAAATGTAAATCTTTTAATTATACCTGTGTTTGGGGATTAGAACTTAATTAAACATCAATTTAAAACATTGAAATTCACTAATCTATAACCTAAATAATGAACGCTTAGTTCACACAAACGCACAGATAAGAAATTGAAAGCGAGGAAAACAGAAAATTAAAATATAAACTTTTCGCTTGGCCTTGCGATCCTTTTTAAATTGTATAGCTATAGAACTAGAATTTGAATAACATATATGTGTTGGATTCCATCTTCAAGTGTGTGTGTGTGAGGGGGGTGGTGGTGATAAATACCCTGAACCTCCCCCTCCGGATACCAAACTGCTACCATAAGACGGTGTGTAGAGTAGAGATAGGCAAACTGTTCACTGTTGGGACTAGTTCAAAATGATTCCTTCAAAGTGATTTATTTACCTGAAATGAGCATTTCATTTATATGGCTAAGTTTCTATGATGGACTGAGCTGAAAAATGTAGTTTTTTAAGCACCCCATCTAACTACCCGTTTGAGTTTAACGTCTACGTACTAATTACGTTAGTAGTTTTAGGGATTAGGAAGGTTATATTTAGAGGAAGTATACCCACCTTTGCGTGGAGGGAGAAGAGAAAAAAATGAAAAAACTCTCTCATTACACCCGACCGGGATCCGAACCTCAATATACCCGTCATCGGCAGTCTAGTCGACTACGAGAGTAGCGCCTTAGACCGTGCGGCCACCACACGGGATAATATATAGTTCAATCGATCACTAGTTTGCGACCTACCCACTATTGTAGGTCAGTCACTCAGTGCATGACCTAGATTAATTCCAGTGATACCTGGGATCCAGGACGTGTAAAGAAATAGTAGCTCCCAACAAAAACATGATCTTCCTAGCAAATCACCAGATTTATGTTGTGTGCGCCGTGGCTCGTCTGTACAGTCATTCTTTGTTTGTAAACAAGGAGACCTTGATTTCTGTATGATTGTATATTGGTTTTTAAAATATTTGTCCTTGTATTTATTTAATTTGATAAGAAATTAAATATACTATAGGTCTACTGTTCCAAACTCGCAAAACTGTTGAGAATTATTCTTAAAATTAAGCACCGAAAGTGTAAAATCCCAGGGAAAATGATAGCTTTTGAGGAGTAAGCCTTTAACTAGAAAGTCAAGTGAGGCCTTATTCTGTAGAACTTTTCCCAATAGCGTGATAACTTGCACTTATTACTAGGGGTGTGAAAAAAGTATCGATACTTTACTAATATCGGTATTTTCCTTTCGATAGTAGTTTTTTTTAGTCGATACTTTCTATCCAATACTTTTACTGGTATTAGTACTCATACTCCGGTATCGAATTGGTATCGAAATAAACAATTTTTTTGCTATCTTCACTTAGAGATTAAATGTTTATTAGAGTGTTCTGTATAGGAAGAACAAATGACACTATTTCTCAATCCTCCCTCATTTTCTGCATGACAAGCGAGAAGCAACTCTAGCATTCAGGGCCTTACACAAGAACTTGACTGAGTAGATGCTTTGTTGATACTAACGTGGGATTGCTTGCGTCATCATAGGTTAAAAGGTGGAGCGATATTGTTCTCGGGACCACACTATTGGTTCACTAAGCATTCACTTTAATCTAAAGAAATAATAGTACCAAATTATTTAAATTCGCTAAGGTAGACTAGTATCGTTTAAAATACCAACTTTCTTAGCAACTATTGGAAAAATAAATAAATATAACTATAATAGAAATGTCTGCGTTATTTGGTAATAGTGAAAGTCCTGATTTTTAGCGGTGTTTAGTTATAAACGGACATTCAGAAGAGATTTAGATGTATTGTTGCATTATCAAATTGATCAGTGCTTCCTTATCTCTAATATAAGAGTAAAACCAAATATCTTGGTTTTGAAAAAAAAAAGTTTGACCATAGTGGCTTTAACCAATTGGAACCGATGCTATGCAGATATTTTAACCAAAAACATATACCGGTTTGTTTCAAAAGATGCATTAATTTTATAATATAGACATGTACAACAACTTTTATGATAATAATTAAATGTTTTGTTGGTAACCTTAATTATCTGACAACAAAGTATGAACATAATGAATGTGTGAATTCGTGTAATATTTTTTGTAGTAGATATTTCACTGTTTATTTCACTAATGTCGACATTGTTATTTGAATAGACGTTTTTCTACTGAATTAATCACAAATTCATCACCCCTGTGTGGATGGACATAAGGCACAGGGAGCACTTATATTGGTAGTTTGTCAATATTTTAGAATATATTCACCCATGAGTACCAAACACGTTTGCTTCGGATGACAAATAGTTGAAGACCCACTTATATATGTCCACACAGCTTACCTTACTTACGTGTAGTCTATTTCCAAACAATCGTAATATGTCAATACAAAGTAGCGTGAAATAGAGTGTTCTTGCTTAATTAAATGAACAAACAGTAGCCTTACATAATATGTATTTTTAGTCTTGTGTAAATGTGACTGTTTGCCCTGGTAGTCTGCGTCCGTTAATATTTGCTGCTTTATCGTTCACTTGCACACTAGAACTTATGTGTTAAGGTTTAGTGGAATTTGTGGCGTTCGAGTCTTGTGTTTGAAAGATTTTTGAATTAAACATTGTTCCAGGATTTCATTTTTTATTGCTGCGAAATTTTAAATAAAGCGAGGTTTGGTCACGCTTTATTTTAAAATGATTGTTTTTTCTTATTTTAAACCAATACTTGTGTCTGATTATTATAGTTTGAGTTTGTGAAAATATGTACTCACTATAACTATTCGTCCTCATAGTATTCTATAGCAGTGGTATTCAACCTGGGGTACGTGTACCTCCAGGGATACGATAAGACTTCTTAAGGAGTAAGTACACTTTAAGGTCGTAAGAACTAAGAGCGCCATTTTATTTCTTCCTCTTCTTTCTCCTAAATGTAGATTATAGAATTGGCATAGTTTGCAATTATGCACCAACAACTTTGAGGATACATAGCTTACTATAAGCAATATCTAGGGATAGACAAACAAAAAAGTTTGAACACAACTGCTCTAGGTTACTAAACCTATAGACAAGATCCCAACCTGAAAACTATGACATAAGGCTCTGTTAAGGCACATATTTGAACATACATGCCTGCTAAGGCACTACCCCACTAAAGGACATCACAACACAGAATAGTTTTCGGCATAGATTTCACTTTAGTAGTGACATTTCACTAAGTGGAGCATTTAAATTTTTCCTAGTAACTTTTTTTTACCTTTCAAGTAAAACTAGGCACTATACTGCTAGTGGACTTAACCCAGTGCGCTATTCAATGCCAGCGTAACTGTAAATAAAAAGTCATTCTTCCACCTCACAAAGAGGAGTCAGCCTCGAGTTGGCGTTGTGTTGAGTTCCCGGCAAAGAAGGGAGGTAGCCATCAACGGTTGTTTTATTGTTCCACAAAGGTACAAGACATGATTCTAATTCGATTCAAGGTTGAAAATTATGGACCTGTACAGGCTTAGGCTTACTTATTATGTTCTTTTTGTTAATATTATGTCTATAATTATGTTGAGATTTAGTGTCTAGTTTTATTTTGCCATGGTTTGTATTGTTGTTTTATTTTTCAAAAGTGATGGTTTGATGATATTATATACTGAAAAAGCTTTAAGCCATTCTTTGAGTCTTTATATTATTATTATTATTATTAGCACCGCGTCTTACTACCCGTTCGGGTTATACGCTCTGACGCTAATGTGTAATGGTAGGGTGATTGTGAGATGAAATGAAGGACCTACAGTTTAACGTGGAATCCGAACCACGGTGGAGGCCTGGCATTCCTCACATTCACAAGATGTCTTGTCAGAGGTGAAGGAAGGGTTTGGTAATCAAATAAATCTTTGCCGGGACCGAGGATTGAACCCTGGCCGCCAGCATAGAAGTCTGACACCTTACCCCTAGACCCCCAGGTCACCGAGTCTTTATAATTCTTTTGTTCTTGATTAATTCTGATATTTGATATTGTCTTAAGGGATATATATTATATACACTTTGTTGATCATCAAGTATTATAGTAGTCCTGCTTTGACTGATTACACCAGGGTTTTTCAATCGGTGTACTCCCTGGTGTGTCGCGAACGGTCAACAGGTGTGCGGGGTGTGTCTAAAAGAAGTGAGAGCAAACATTTGGAAGAATATTTTTTTTTACAATAAACATTATTTTAAAACTATAACACCATTATCATGATTCTAGCTACTGAACGTTTAAAGACAATCTCTAACATTAGTTGTTTTTATGATAAATATTTCTCTTTACAAAAAAACTGATTGTGTGCCTTAGTAATTTTATCGCCTTTTTCGGTGTGCCGTAAGTTGAAAAAGGTTGAAAATCATTGGATTATGCCTTATTGTATAAGCTACACCACAGTAGAAGAAATCAAGGTGAGCTACCTTTCAGGATAACCTGAGGGTACGTTTTAGACGATACACTTCAAACAAGCATCTCCAAGGAAATTGATTCTAGAAATCAAAATACCAACATTTTATTTATTTTTATATAAAAAATAATAGTTAAAAATGAAGTCAACACAAGAACAAATAATACATAGACGCCATTTTTCAAACCCAATCATGCGCGAAGATTGTCAACTTGGCTACAGCGCTATTGATTCTTGTAAAGTTGATTTGGAGCACCTACACAATTGGTCGTACCTTTGTTAGAAACGTTGATTGGGAGATTGAATCAATAGTTTGACAAAGCTAGAAGACATGCTTGAAACCCGTTTCTTGGAGAGGTAAAGGGAAAGATATGAATAGTTTATAGGCGGTAATACCAAGCCTAGTTTTAAAATAATGCTAGTCACCAATTATGATCGAATAAAAAGGAGTTTTTTTGAATTGTTAATATACTTTGAAGAATGATACAAAGAAGATATTTTACGAGAAATATCTTGTTTAAACACTTGTTAAATAATGTTTTATCCAAAAAGAGGCAGTAAAGATTATGTAAATAAAAAATAGACATTAGAAAACGTTAAACTTTATTAGAATGACCAAAAATAATCAGATGTTTGTTTTGTGTGTTTAATTAATTTTAAGGTTTCAGTCTATGTTTTTATGTATCCGTGAAATAATCTCGCTACGTTTTATATAGTCTTATTAGCATTACATATTGACTAAGTCTGTACGAATCCAAGACTTAATTATTTCTAACCGTCTTACCAACTCGAATCGTTAGATTGGTTTAGAATTTTCCCATCGAAATTCGAATAAAATACATTTTATAATTAAAATGATTTAAATTTAATCCTAATCGAATATTAGGTTTAATATAGTTTTTACGCAAGCCCCATAACGAAATTATCGCCATAAAACCAGTATTATAGCATTGATCCATTAAAATAAAATGTAATATTGGCCATTTAACTACACAAAATAGTATAATAGTTACTTTATCTATTCCTCTAAAGTTTATTGACGCACTTGTAAAAGTTCCACCACCTTTCCCTATCTAAAATATTATAATGCAACTGTTTTAATGATAAGGTTGGTTTCTAAATAAAGTTAAATTATTCAAAAGGTTTGACTTTTAGATTTAAATTTCAAATTGAATGTCATTGAATCCGAATTGATGATCTATTTGAATTTGAAATTTTGAATCCGATTCAAATATTTATGTTGGTAGCCAAATGGTGAACACATATTTAAAAAGAGATGCTCAAAATTGAGAATGCACAGATATAAAATCTTATAGTCGCAGCTAGGAATTATTGAAATACATAGATGCTGCCTAGCTTCAGATGAAATTCCTTGAGTTGAAACAATTGACTCAGAGCATGTAAATTTTGGATAGGGAGTAATGGCCGATGAAAGCCCGGTGTTCATCTGGATGAAAACCCGGTGTTCATCTGGATGAAAGCTAACTGAATATCAGACCAGCTGTGTTCGGTATTTCACTGAGGAAGTAGTTTAAAGTAAAACTACTGCCTGTTCTAGAAATATTTTAAAAGGAAGGATATTTTACCCATAAAATGTTATCTTCTTCAAACTATTAGTATTTTTTGTAAATAAGTGTATAAAACATCATATGTAATAAAAACTAACCATATATTTATTCGTCAAGTGTTGATTAAATGCGTATAGGCTCCCAATTTCTCCGATAAGGCAGCTGGTCATAATATTAATATTCGGAGCCCCCAATTTAATCCGAATATTAGTTAGTTTCGGACTATGATTTGAAATTTCGAAGTTTCTCGTAGGATAAATGTATACTATAAAATATCATATTATATTATTTTCAAGTATATTTAATAATCCCAAGACTATCGCAGTGCCCTCACAAGTAGTAAAAGCGCAATAATTGTAATGTATGTAAATTTTTTAACAAAACTAGAGATGTGAAAATAAATGTAATTAGTTATTAAAAAATATAATAAAATTCTATATTAATAAAAGATAGAACCGACAGTAAGATTTAAGATAGGTACCCTCTTCGGTGGTCTTGTGGTCTAACGCACTATTCTCGCAGTAGACTAGATGGCCGATGACAGGGATATTGAAGTTCAAATCTTGGTCAGGTGTACTGACAGTGATATATCAAACATTATTTTTCAACTCCACCCAAGCAAGTGTGAGTACGTTTCATTTAAATATAACTCTCCTTTTCCCAAAAACCATTTTAACAATTAGTACAAAAGTGTAGAACCCGAACGAGTAGTAATATGTGGTGTTAAAAAAATCTGTGTTTAGCTAGTTTAGTATATCTATGTATGATGTATGCAAATAGTTATAAGTTAGGTTAATAATGTATTTTAAGCAATATAATGTAATAATATTTGTGATGTTTGATCACTAATCAAAACAAAAAGTAACATTTAAAATCTAAATATGCTAACTAATAAAAAAAATAGCTTAATTATAGCGAAAATCTACGCTTTAAAGTGATATTCAAACGATAGGTGTTATAACTAAAACAACCCCCATTTCTCCCCAGTGAGTCTCTCTCTCTCTCTGTACACCATGGCTGATCCCCATCAGAAGTTACAATAACTTCCCCTTTGCAGAGTGGGTAATCGTGTTATCAGTGGGGCGATCAAAGTGCGGCCGAGATAATGCTCTCGAGTGCTCGTGCGCATGCGCGTGGGGATAATGAATTGTCGAGTGAATCTAAGTGTGAACCGAAGCTTAGTGACCGTGGTACTGCGGGGTGGCGACCACCCCCACCCCCTTCCCCCACGGCCGAGGGGGGGGGGGAGGGTGGAAGGGAACGTTACAATCCGTAGCAGGTCTCAAAACTACACCTATATATTCTCTCTCACTCTTTCGATCCCTCGCTCTAGTCATCTCAGTGTTAGGCCGGGCTTAGGTTCATCCATAAAGAATAGATTTAAAAAAATTAAATTATAGCACAGCGTCTTACTACCCGTTTGTGCTATACACTTAAGTACTAATTATTACGCTAGTAGGTTAGAAATTGGGAAAGAAAGTGAACCCACATTTGTTTGGAGGGAGAGTGGAAAACCATTCAGTAACTCCCCTCCCCCCCTAGTTCCCCAGACAAACATTCTAACCTTGATCTTCCCGTCCTCGGCAGTCTAGCTCAACACGAAACCAGTGCGGTAGCTAATTACTCCACCTATTCGGATTAAGAATAGTTAATAACCAATAGTGCATAGCTTATAGCTTAGGCATCGCTAGATTTTAGTTACTATAATAAGGAGGTATGGGGTGATAGAATGGACCTATTATAATATGGAGAAAATATATATAATATGATACCAACCTAATAAAACTAGTAATAACTTAAATAATAAGTCAATGTGGTCCAACTGACGACCCACGCTCACTGAAAATGTGGTCCTCACTGTTTCCTGGAGGAAAATTAAAGTGAAACACTCTGTGGCAGATATGAAACGGCTTATGAAAATAAAAATATTTATTTTAAATTAATTATTAATTTATTTGATTGATAAAAGTATGTATTGATATTTATAATGTTAAATTCTTTTGTGAAAGTGTGTGCGCGTGCATATTTCATAATAAATTTTGGAGTAATATATAAACTTATTTTTGTTAATAAAATCTGAAAGATTCCACGAACCTAAAATACAATTCATACATCAGTATTGAATATTATGTGTGTATTAAGAGTTGTTTGTAGGCCTATATTAAGTTTATGTGATTAGTGCCCGACCTCAAGTAACGTTTCTAAAGGTGAGAGTGCATCAAATGCAACCGACGAACTGTGCATTCTGGCAGTGGGGGAGGAAGTTAACACCTGCTGTGATGTGCCAGCCTAATGATAGGCAACTTGTTTTACATGTGTGTATTTACAGCTGCATACTCCCGGAGCTGTCGCGCCTAAACTTCAACTTTTATTTAGTAGTTCAAGATGACATTTCCGGACATTTTTTTACAAAAAAAAATAAATTAATTCTTCCTGCCCACAGAAGCTGTGTTTTAGGTTTTGGCAGAGAGTTTAGAAACACCCTGTCTACATAAATTAGCTTTTTGGTTATTTATTTTAAATAATATCTAGCTTATTTTTTATTTCTTCGTGTGTTTGTGCAACGAATGTAATTAACTCCACATAAAATCATTACACCAACTACTTGAAAATTTTGCTTACCCCCAATTCCTATCCCTCCCTACACATACACGTGTCTGTGCAGTAAAACTTGTAGTGGAGGAAAAGGCTTCAAGAGAGAGGGTTAACTCAAACAATAAGTCTGCAGTGCAAACAGCAGCGGCAGTCTCGACTTCACCCCTCTCTATCGTCAACCCTTAGGGCTGCCCCCCTCGCCCTCTCTAACCCCCCCTTCCATCCTCTTACGTACAACTAGGCAACTATAGCTTCCCCCAATCTTCCTCCTCGCGCCAAACTTCTCCCACGACATATTGCACACAAGCTTTCTCCGGACTGGAGGATGTTTATCACTTGCCCTCAGCTTTCTGACAGACATGCTGACAAATCTGTCGGCATCATACGATCTAGATTTGCTCGGTGCAAATACCGAAAACAAAGGCTTCTTGGGCTTTTTATATTTCACAGAAAAATTACAATTCAATACGGGTATGCATTTGCCCGCTATCCACGTTATTTAAAGGTATTTAACGTACACTTTCTGAGCCAGTACACGACTTACAAACTAATTTAAATGTATAATAAACACATTCATCACTGTGAAAAGGGGAACCATTATTTTGTCAAAGATAAATTCTTTAGCCGTTCTGAGAATAGAACCCAGTACTTTTAGCTCAACAGTCAGAGAAGCTACCGCCTGAGCTAAAGCGTCCATTGACAACTTTTTCTAGTACCACATTTTTATATCTGTTCAGGTTATACGCATATTTACTAATTACGCTAATTAGTTTGAATTTATATAAAGTGTACCCTTATTTGTGTGTAATAAGAGGGAGATATTTCTTTTAGGAAAAACCACCCTCAGTACACCTGACCGGGATTCTAAACACGATCTCCCTAGCATTGGCAGTCTACTATATTGCGAGCGTGACGCTTTAGACCATGCAACCATAAAAGAAGATGACTTTTAATTATATATAATTTTTCAATCAAGTATTAGTATACCACCGTGTCTCACTACTCGTCTAGACTATTTACGTTTAAATATTCTAGCTGTAGTGAAACAATTTCATAATAAATGTATCCGCATTTACATAGAGTGAAATTGGGAAACAATGTAAGGGACACTACCCCCAGAACACTCAGAAAGAACTTGAACCTCAAGCCATAACAGAAAATCTTAACACTTAGGTCTGCGCCCTCACCGATGTGGGCTCTTTATTATTTATTGAGGCTATATTTTATTTTTGGAATTTAATGATTACTTTAAAACCTAATTTATTATATCATACCACTACAGGTTTAATTATAAAAGAAATATGTTACCCAGTCTCCAGGACATTAATTTATCACTGTGAAAGGGGAAACCTCAATTTAATCAACTGTGATGTTTTCGCCCTTACCGTAAATCGAGCCAAAGATAATTCGCTAGCTCAGAAAGTAAATACGCTATCAAGCTAAGATTTCGGAATTGTGGTAAATTGGTTAATATTTTGGCATGAGATGTGTTCAAAGCTCAAAAAATAATTATTTTGTAAAGATATGACACACTCAAATTAGTATAAAATGTTCAGAAACACATATTATTGTTGATTTGTTTAGAATAATTTTTTAAAAAAAAGTATAAAGTTGAAGTATGTTTTTTGATATATTTGAAAAGTGTTTTATTGAGCTTGCTAAATAATTTTCAAATTATTTCAATTAAACTTAGTACACATATCGTTGTCACATAATCATATATATTTCATTATTGTAGCTACAATTTTGGCAAAAATTTGGTTGAAACTAATAAAATAATTATCTTCGATAAAATATTGAATTAGTAAAGTCTTATAAATGTTGTATTATTATTAGGACCACGTCTTACTACCCGTTCGAGCTATACGCACTTACGCTAATGTTTAATGGTAGGGTGATTGTGAGGTAAAATGAAGGACCTACAGTTTAACGTGGAATCCGAACCATGGTGGAGGCTTGGCATTCCCCCACATTCACAAGTTTTGATCAATACACGTCTTGTCAGAGGTGAATAAAGGGTTTGGGAAATCATAAAATCTGTTCGGGGACCGAGGATTGAACCCCGGACCCCAGCACATAAGTCTGACACCTTACACCTAGATCACCAGGTCACCTAGTTTCAATGTTGTAATTCCTTAACTACCAGCACATAATAGTAAAAATACTGTAAAAAGGATTATTTAATTATTTTTATAGTATTTAAAATTTTTGAAAAAGTAGTAAAAATGTTACTAAATCGTTTGTAACGCATTTAGGGGAAATCTTTGTCCTTATTTCAAACATTGTCTTGGTTTAAAGCCTACTTTGTCCATATAGCTCCTATTGTCAGTATAAGAAAAACAATTTGTTTTTTTCCAAAAAAGATTGTTTTCTCTGAGTTTCGATCTAAAAGCTTAGTCAAAAATGTGCGTTGAACTAGTGGTATTTAAAACTGCAATTTGGACGGAGAGGCCCGAGTGGGGGAAACGCTTCATAGCTCACTCTTTCTAAGCAACTTTTCACTTGTTATAGCCTTTATACCATATTCTAATAAAATGTGTATGTTTAAACAATAGCAAGAACATGTTCCTCACGCGTAAACAAGTTGATATTGATAAGATATTGATTTGTGTTATATTCAGGGGTAGCGCAGTACATCCGTGTTGTATGTAGTGTTTATGAAACAAGTATACAAAGTATCAGGGCATCTAGATTTTAAATACATAAAAATCCCGTTAGATAGAACTCTGGAAGTCCAAAATTCCTAATAATATGAACACACTTTTCGGAAAACCGGGAAAAAATTAGGTAAGTTAAATATATTTTATTGGTTAACATGCGCGAAGTTAAGGGAGACATTGTATGAAAAAGTTATATATGATACCAATTTAATTGGCCTCCCTACTTGAAAGGAATTATCTTATACACTCCAGTTTTTCTTATGAATATGCAAGTTTTGAGTCTTTAAAACTAATTAAACAATCTACAATTATATGAAAATGTTCCATTGTGACCTTGTTAACAAGTAGTTCTGTGAAGCGTAGACCTCACATTGTTCATGTTCTTATCATTACTACAGGAGCCCCATGGCTTCTTTGGTGCTGAGTGACAGCTCACAGCTGACACCTTTGAAAAGTTACCAGACAAAATTATGTATCCCTACGCCGAACCATATGATCATCAAAAAACATGTGTTTAGCAGCTGTCACTTCTGAAAGTCAACATTTAGGTATATACCTAAATATTGACTGTCAGAAGTTAGCTGTGAGCTGTCAGTCAGCACCAAAGAAGCCACGGGTCTACTGTACAGTCTTAAGATTGGTCTTCTGATTTCAGAACTGGTCTGGTTGACTGACGTAGGTTTTTCCAAAATAGCTTTTTCCTCCCCCTTGAGGCAAATAAGCGCACAATTCCTATAAATATAGCCTTCCTCGTCCTTAAAACAATTAGCGTAATTGGTACATAAGCGTAAAACCCGTGCGGTCAGTAACACTTAAAATAATGTGTTTTAGCACTCCGGTGGGCTGCCCACCCATGTGTTAAAACGTAGTACTTAAAAATATATCAATAAAGTAAAGACTGAATCCATCCTTTCGGGAATAAAACCCGGGAATCCCAGAGATGACTTCTCAACGTCTGAGGGAAATGTCGTAAATAAAAACTTTCTAGAATACGGTCGAGGTCTTTAATGATTTTAACAGTAAAAAGTTTACTCGTTGGAACACATAAAAATCCAAACCGCTGCTACCCTTTCCTGAATGAGTACTTGACTACAAAGCAAAAAGTTTTTTTTTCACTACTGGAGTAAACTTTTACCTTTTAGTAATATGATATGTCGCGCGCACTCACTCAAAGTCAGGCCTAGCTAGCCCGGGGACCTCATAGTTAATCATATATAACATCTCTGATCAAGGGAATTAAGAGTTTTATTTAAAGATAGAATATTACTAATGTAAAATATATGAAAAAGGTTTTTTTAATCTCTTGGATAACCGCTAAATAACAATAACACCAGTTCCAACTCAGCCTGAATCTCTAAATCAAACCAATTTTGTTTAAAACTTAAAATGCCAGGTGTGATATATTTCTCCCACACCTTTATTTCTGAGGCTTTCTATCCTACATCCAGACGATTTTGGCGTATTTTAATACAATATTCCCCCTTCCCTCTTTCCCCCCGTTTTGATCGAACGTTTCTTTTAAGCCTAAAGCAGTAGATAAGATGGGATTTTGTGAAATTGAACATCTAAGGGGTGAAAAAGAGCGGTTGAAAGTTTTCAAAATTAATTGATGTATTGTTTACGCTAATGGACATAAATCCTTGAAATGTAAAATTAAGGTTCCTTTCTAGAATTGGTTGAGACCTTTTGAGGTTTTTTTTATATTTCATCCTCTAAGAGGGGAAAAGGATCAGAGAGGTGTGGGACACACTGACTCACTCTCACTATCATATTTAGCCAACATCTGGACATTGAAACTTAAAAATTGCTCTGTAGGAAGGTAGTGGGTTTGCCCCATATAACCAGAAAAATCTAAAATTAATAAATTTCAAAATGAGTCTTCGGGGAGTGAGGGGCTACAATAATGATATAAAAACTTTTTAGATAAAATATCTGGCAATCGGACACAGAGACAACTTTAGATAACCAGGTGAAGCAGAAAATTGAAAATTTTCAAGTATGTGGAAGGATTACTACAGTAAAAATAATCGATTCTAAGTATTTACTATTTAAAGGATGGTAAAATAGGATTAAAAAATTCCCAAAACTAAAATAATAGATTATTTTTAAGTGGGGTATGAAATTTGTCAGTTTGGATATTAAAAACCACCCTAAACGACCATTAAGGTCTGGTCCTCCTTAAATTTCAGAATGAAGAAGTAAATCGAGAAAAGGGGCAATATTCTTAAAACACAATTTTTGGTATGCTATACAACGGAAGTTTGATATGTTAGTCAAAAGACCTTCCCATTTAAAATTTCAAAATTTTAGCCTGGGAAAAGGAAGAGCTTAAAATTTATACAACTAATATAGAATACCATTTTTCGGAGTGGTCTAAAATTTAAATTTTGCAAGCACGTAAATAAACCATAAAAAAAATAGTAAAATAAACCTCAAAATTTGAAAATGGGAATGTAGGAACCAAAAAATAATGTGGGTGATGGGGCCTGTAGCTTAAACTTTTCCAAAATATTATAAAAAACTTTTTTCGTCATGGAAGATAATTTAAGTTTCCAAGTTTATAAATGGATCTCCTCACAATAATCATAAAAGATGGAAATCTTGTAATTTAAAAATAGGAGGTGGGAAATGGCTAATGGAAAAAAAAACTCTTCAATAGTGTAGACAATTTTTTATAGACAGAAGAAAAATCTAAAAATAAACGAATTCACAAAATTAGAGTATTTTAAAGGGAATCCCTTATCGTTACTATAACACAGCTAAAAATTTAAGGATAAATAATAGCGCCTAAATCGCAGCGACATAACACTCAAAATAAACAAATGTTGACGATATATCTCAGTGAACCGTGACGCTTTTTTGATAACCATTAAACTTATTATTCAATATGTTTCTGTAATAAAGTATATTATTTATTTTCTTACTTTGGCGAATTATGGTGCCCTTTTTCCAACATTTTGTTAGCACCAATTCTTACTATCAATATGAGCTATAAGCTTATGCACAAATTACGCTAATGGTTTAGGGATTAGGAAGGTTATATTTTTAGGAATTGTACCCAAACTTGCGTGGGCGAGAGTGTAAAACAACCCTCAGTACATCCAACCGAGACTCAAACCTCAATCTCCCCGTCATTGGCAGTCTAGTCTACTGCCTGATTAGCGCGTCTGATTATGTGGCCATCGAAGTGGGTAACATATTTCTGTAACAATTTTTATAGTTATTTTGTCTTACTTTATGATCGTGCTTAGAAAAATATTACGTTTTTAGTGAATTGCGTTTATTTTGGTCCTCAATTTGTGAACAAGGTGATATTTGGCCTCAAATATTTAATTTTTAAATTAATTAATTCGCTAATGACCTGCGTGTGTCGACGTGCCTCTATACATCAATTAATTTATTAAATACCATGATTGGTTTGTTAATTCCATAGTTATCACAGGATTTCACAGCGAGGAACTTCCAAAAAGTGGGATGCCAGATGTTGAATGTTCTAATTTGATATAGTTTCAGTGTTACTTAGCCGTGCGAATAACGGGTCAAATTTCTATTTAATTAAATGAAAACTTATTATTCTGATATATTTACACTCACTTATAACAAGCGCTTCAATTACTGGTAGAATAGAAACTATTCCTACATTACCACACTCATAGATACATACACTTCGTTTATGCTGAAAGGTAGCATTCTTACCTTGACGGATTACATTATGGCCCTATCTTACAAGCTACGCCATAGTAGAACAATGCAAAGGCAAGCTTGCTGCCTTTAAGGGTGCATACGGAGGGTACATGTTCTTAAGTATTTAGGCGTGAATAAGCTGTTATATAATAGGATCACTAAATTAAGGTAGGCTTAAATTATCCAAAGCTTTATTTTTGCTTCCAATATTGTAACAAAATGTCGCGATATTATTAATATTATTATTATATTGACATTTATACTATCTATTAATAGTTACAATTGAATAAAACATGATTTAGGTTCTGAATACATAAAATTTTGTTTAATTTACACCTAATCTTAGTAGCTTTCGGGCTATTTAATTACGCTAGTGAAATAAGAATGAGGAAGTAGGCCTAATAAGTTATAGAAAATATACACTTATTTGCATGAAGAGAGAGAGGGAAGCCATCTAGTAAAAAAAACTCAAAACCCTCAAACGATATTTGTTCTGATAGTCCCAGCAATTTGGTTGAACACCATATGAAGTTTTATATATACTCGCTTTGCTCGTTGTAGGCTCCGCCCCCAAACCCCCAGTGAGTGTAAACTAATGTCATTCCAGCGTTGTTTTGAACGTTGATTTATTTTTACAATTTTATGATTCTAGCTGTCCTGTCAATGTGTCATAAAAATTTTAAAAAATGTGTGGGAAATGTGTAAAATTTACCTAAAATCAAAAGATCTAGCTCTGGTGCAATCCGGTTTATGATAGGTCTTACCATTTAGCCACATGAGGCCTCCAAAGAAAGGTCCGCACCGACTTTAAAGTTGCTCCACAATTTTAAATATTTTTTTTTCGGGGGTTAAGAATAAAAAAATAGCTTTTTGAAATTTTCCCATCGGTTACAGGATATAAGCTATAAGTTTGCCAAATTTCAAGTTTCTAGCTCATCATGAAATAGGTAAACATTAATGTCAGTGACTGAGTGAGTGAATCAGCCATGTAGCTTTATAGTATAGTGAAGTACTTTTGAAACTGTCAGACAATCTCTTTCCCACTGGGGCTCATTAATACAATGTTGTTAAATTAGTAATGAACATTATTTTGTATTGAGAGAATAGATAGTTATGTTTGTAATCAATAATGCAAATAAACTTGTTTTCTATTCGTTCATAAAATCAGCTGTTAGTTGCCAACATCCAAAGCTGAGGGAGAAGGGGAGTAATTTTAAATATAGCCAACAAAATAGGTATTATGCACCTTTTTCAGTTGGGTCCTACATTCGACTCTAAGTTTCTGGTGTTTCAATCCCCACCAATTTTGGCGTGGCTAGGAGAATTGAATATAGATCTCGAAGACCATGGATCAATAATATCCGTTGCCTAAAATGATTTAATATTTGTTTTATTCGTCCTGCTACCCGACTAGAGTTGTATCTTGGTGAACAGTTCTAAGTTAATATATTTTGTAAGTCAAGTGATGGCTTAACCCAGTGTTGTCTTAGTTACGCTCTATAGTATTGAGGTGTTGCACCCTCCAAGCCATGGACCACTATCTTCCAAATAGTCTTGTTTGAATCCCAGTTGGTGGGAATTTAATCTACAAAGTTTTTTTTTAAAGGAGGTCAAAGTTTGGTAGTGTTTTGGAGATGGGTAGTAATGGAGTTCCAGGTGATATTAATGTAATTTGATGCAATCATTTGTACTAATTGAAAGTACTTTAACTAGCAATAACGATATTAGAGTAGAAATTAAGAAAAGACTACAGTTGGGAAATGTATGATATTACTCGGTAAGTAAGTTGTCGACATCTCTCCTGTTGTCAAGGAATGTAACACTCAAAATATACGAAATAATAATTTCACCAGCGATTATCTGTTGGTCTGAAACCAGATATATTATCGTACATGATGAAAATAAATCTAGGATTCTCGAAAACAAGGTACTTAGGAAGATATTTGGTGCAAAAAAGGATGAAGCTACTGGTAAGTGAGAGAGGTTACATAATGATGACCTACATATCCTTTACTCATCATAATAAAGTGTTGAGATAGTCAAGATGGGCAGGACATGCAGTGTGAATGGCAGAATCTATAACCTTGTTCAGGGTACCAAGAGAGGGCAAGAGACCATTGGGAAGACCTAGACGCAAATAGGAGAATAGACCTGAAAGAGATAGCGAGTAATGAAGTTGACTGGATATACATTTTGCTTTTCTCTTTGGGTTAGTGTACAACTCCACCAGTTCAAGCCAAAAAACAGCCAATTATGGCTCATTCTTCAAGTAAAATATAAATTTTAGCATGGGAGTGTCTCTCACATTGGTTGCCGTGGCACGTGGAATTAATATAAACACTAGAAGTAAAATTTTCATTATATTCCTTTATTCTCATTATTTTGTGCTAATATATTTTCTGATTATTCCCTCCCCTCAAAATCTCATGGCACCCTAAACTCACAGCACCCAGAAGTGCTGTGACACACCGCTTGAGCATCTCTGGTTTGAATGGTAAAAGAAAGAGCACTAAACAATTGAAAAAAACAAAAACAAATCAGAGTTGTAAAGATGAAGGATACAATTCCTTTCGCGTCTAGTAAACTTTATCATAGTGCCAGGGCTCAAGGATCTGTACTTTTTTCATTATATTAAGGGGCACTAAGTCCACACTTCAGAAACAAGGTAGTTTAATGTAAAGGTAAGTCTATGGGTTTTTTTTATAATTGTTATAGCTAAATTTGAAATGGCAATTTAATGGGCATAGCGCCATAGACAGTATAAGGGTGTGTGGCCAGTCAGCTGCCATAATATTAGTCCAAAGGTAGGTGTAATCCCATGGGCTCCTTAATGATTACATGTGTGGGCGGTGTCTTAAATTATTCGTGTTAATGAGTGGATTAAGAATGTTGAAGGTGATAAATTCAAAATCTGGCTAAGAATAGGGTGTTACAAAAAACCAAATACCTTCCTTCAGTTAGGTTACACGGTTATTATTTTCTATGTTGAAAATCAATAGGAATAATTAAATTTATCTTGAGCCTTTCGTGTTAAGAGCGTGCATCCCATGCTAATCAATTATGTGATATGGTCGGCTAGAAATCGTAAATTCATACGAACACTTTTATACGTGGATCATTTCTAATTAAACATTAATGGGAATAACAAGTTAATAGACGTTCATAATGCTGAACATGTTGAAATATTAAATGATACTTGGATAAAAATGCATTTAAAATGCCGTTTTTGACCATTTTCTAATGAATTCACTACTGAGCATTGTACGCAAATTTATATTCTTTTATAATAGAGATACTCTAATTACTGATAAGAAACTTTGTCGCTTTGTCTCTCATCATTACTACAAAAAAATTCGAGTAATCATTCACTGCACACATTTCTGGCATATCATAAGTCTTTTCTTTTACCTTTTACTCCTATAACTCGTGCGCGCGTGCACACACACACACACACACACACACACAAGCATATGCGAGCCTGGAGCTGAGCTGGGCCCGCTATGATGACTGCTATTAATGCCTCAAGTAATCATTTTGTAAATGGTATTATCAAAGAGCTTACGGAACTAGTTTTTAACACTTGCCCTCAGACTATATTGTATTAATTAGTTTTGTATTTTTATTGAAACGCTTTTATTTATGTTCACACAAATATATATTTTTTATACATAATCTTGTCTCAATCAATGCAAAAAGTAAACAACCATTTTATTTGTGTACTCGGCAGACAAGACAATTGCGATACGGTCAAAACACAAATAGTCCCGTAAACAAACCTGAAATTGATTCTTTCTACCCGAAGCCAAACATCAATGAAATAGCAGTGCTTTTCTTTATATAATCTCTTGATTATTTTATATACACGGGATAATGTGTCTAGAACCTTGATACAATTAGGATACTTTGGTTCTGTTCTAGGTGGTATTTAAATCAATGTGTTACTCATATTTGTATTTTGTTTTTTTACACAAACATTAAGATTGGTGTTGACCTGGTGGTCTAGGGGTAAGGTGTCAGAATTCTATGCTGGCGTCCGGGGTTCAATCCTCGGTCCCGGTAAATATTTATCTGATTACCAAACCCTTCCTTCACCTCTGACAATACATCTTGTGAATTTGAGGAATGCCAGGTCTCCACCGTGGTTCGGATTCCACGTTAAACTGTAGGTCCTTCATTTCATCTCATATTCACCCTACCGTTGCACATTAGCGTAAGTGCGTATAACCCGAACGGGTAGTAAGACGTGGTGCTAATAATAATAATAATTAAGATTGGTCTTCTCTAAGATAAGAGATAATAACTTGAACGTATAAAACCTGGTGTATGGATTTAAACTTAAGTCTTAGTTATTTAAAGATTATTGTGTAAGTTAACTAGAACTTAAATTAGATGGTTGTTTGACATTGTCTTAACTAAAACTAAAGTATTGGTTCAAGAAATTAAATTTACCGAAAATTTAAAATCAATTCAAACGTTTATATCATTTAACCTACATAATTTTAACAGTTAAGGCGGCTGCCTCGTTCAGCGAGAAAGTATCAATCGGTGTTAGACCACACGGCTTAAAATACAATCGTCTGTTTAATTTTTTGGCTTTAATAATCTTATCCATCCAAGCTTTTATCCCTCATCGACCTTCACCCCCAACCATCCTTTGTCATGTCAATAGTAAAGAGGGGAAATAAAACTAGAAAACTTCTTACCTCAAAGTAAAGAGAAAAGCTCGCTACTAGTTCTCGAATACCTTAACATTTTCTGTAGCGAGCCTATCAAAAAATTAGTGTATTTGTTAAAGGAAGGCTAAATATGGAGCTCTTTTTATTCATGTCTAGTATCATATCTTCGCGAATATGCTTAAACAGTCGTTGAAAACGAGTCATGTGAGATTTTCACACTTTTAAAAAAAACTCAAACTATAGGTATGTTAAGGAAAAAGGGTTCTGTTGGAATCTTAGACTTTATTTTGGAGTGAATCATATTTTGAGATAGCGCATTTTATAATTATTAAATATTGTATTGGAGCTAAACGTCTGCACGGCAATTTCTCGCTTATGAAGGCAGCCCGCTTAATACTTATTAAAGATAATCTTTACACTTATATGTTCAATGTTTACTGTACCTTATCGTTTCCCAATTATTCATCTGTTTGTTATCACTAAAAAAATTTACACCGAATCTTAGGATAAATTTGGGCTGTTGGCGTACATTATTAGGATAGGGATGAGTAAGGTAGAATCTTAGAGGAAATGTACCCTAATTTACGTCTATGGAAAGTGGGAAACCGTTTAAGGGGAAAAACCTCAGTAGAACTAACCGGGATTCAAACCACTATTTTTAGTCGCCGGAAATCCATTCTAACACGAGAGTGACGCATCATACCGTGAGACCACCGGTGTTGGTGCTATAACTCTTAATAGAGATTTAATATTTCTGACTATTTGATGCGCGTAATTGACAAACAATTTAAGTTCCTAATAATCGCCTCCACCGTGGTTCGGATCCCACGTTAAACTGTAGGTCCTCCATTTCATCTCACAATCACCCTACCATTACATATTAGCGAGTGCGTATAACCCGAACGGGTAGTAAGACGTGGTGCTATTAATAATAATAATAATAATAATAATAATAATAATAATAATAATCCTAACAATCTGTAACAAAATAATATATTTTTCGATTCTAAACTATTTTTATCAAAATTAAAAGTATTTAAAATAACTTTTTAAGTTGTTTTAATTCCACTTTTACAAAAGGCACAGCTACCTGCTTCAATGGTCACATGGTCTAAGGCGTCACTCTCCTGTTAGACTGGACTGCCAATGACAGAGAGATCGGGGTTCGAATTTCGGACGGGTGTACTGAGGGTGAAATTCTGAAATAGTTCAGAAATATTCAGAAATAGTTTTCCACTCTCCCTCCATTCAAATGCGGGTACATTTCCTTTAAATGCATCTTGACTCATCACTAACTCAGAGTAATTAGTACATATTCTTTTTATTTTTTTAACAGGTAGTAAGACGAGGTGATAAATAATAATAATAATAATAGTAATAATCATAAATAGACACGGCTAATATTTCTGATAAATGAATTATATCATGCAGTATATCTTTCAATTAGAGTGTTAATAAAAAATAAGGAAAAAATATTACTAAATGACTAACAGAATGATCTTAATATGTGAGATGTCCATAAAAATATGATTTAATAAATAAAACACATATCAGCTGTTGTATCTATTTTATAGTGATGTTGGCCTGCTTGTGGCCGTAATATCAATAGTGATGTTATTTAGAGGCCGTTCTGTGAGGGTTGCATCGAAAGTGATAGTATTGTGTGGTGTCTTTGTGACGGTTGCATCAATAGTTATGCTGCGGTGAGCTGGCGGTCTAGGGGTAAGGTTTCAGACTTCTGTGCTAGCGGCCGGGGTTCAATCCTCGGTTCCGGTACAGATTTATCTGATTACCAAACCCTTCCTTCACCTCTGTCAAGACATCTTGTGAATGTGGGGAATGCCAGGCCTCCGCCGTAGTAGGTCCTCCATTTCATCTCACAATCACCCTATCACTACACATTAGCGTAAGTGCGTATAACCCGAACGGGTAGTAAGACGAGGTGCTAATAATAATAGTAATGCTATTTAGAGTCCTCCCTGTGACGATTTGATTGATACTGATGTTATTTTGTAATTTCTTTGTAATGGTTGTATTAGTAGTTTGGTTATTTAAAGGCCTTTCAATGATGGTTGCATCGATAGTGCTGTTATTTCATGGTATCCCTGTGGCGGTGAGGTCGATAGTCCCCCAATGGGGCCACCGACATCAAATATTCAACATTCAGGAATCGAACAAGATAGAACAAAAAATCTTTCATAAAAAACAACCTTTATATTGAACATTTCAAACAACATTTTTACTGAGCGAATGGATACATAAAAGACAGGTACAGTTTGGGAATGTTATTTTTTAGTATATAAGTATAAATAAAATGTTCTATCGGAATAATTGAATACCATTCTTGTTGTTTACTTATTTGAATTAAAATGTATGATTATTTATAAAGGGTGTTAGAAAAACTCGTTAATTAATAATATTTTCATATTATAATTTTAAGTCGTAACTGACATAATTACATTAAAAAGCAAGTCCATGGCAATAAAATAATTTAATTTGTATAGCATTTTTTTAAATAAGACATTTCAACAAATTTCAAAAAATTATAAAAATAATAATCGTAATAAATTACAGATTTATTTATTTAATATGAAAATTTATTTATGAAACCTTAATTATTCACTTATTTACATAAACGTAAAAAAAAACTCCAAGGCATCAGCTCACAATCAAGACATATCGATCGAGTGGCCACCAAATGTTGGCGATGATAGTCCCAACCTTTGTGGATAGAGGGTGTCATTTGGTCATCATAACGATCCCTCCAGTTCTTAATCTCAGTTTTCTAGACCAGAGCTCCTGCTTTTTCTTTTAAGTAGATCCTAATTCATAAATGTGTTTTTTTTAAGTTCGAATAATATGTGGAAAAGCTTGTGTATTTTTATATCAGTTATATGTATTTATTATGTAAATAAATGCAAAAGAATTAATAAACTGTTTTGTCTTTACTGCTTAGGGTAAGATTGAGATAGCTAAAGTAAAATATTCTGAGTACATCAATTCATTTCTTGTACAGTACATACACATACACACATACAGTAACATGTTGTGTGCACCATGTCTTACTACCCATCCGGGATACGGAAAAAATTACACTAAAGGAGTAGCGGTAATAAAGGCAAAATTTATAGGCAACGTACCCTTATTTTCGTGGTGGTAGATTATAAAACTATTGTGGACGAGTTAACCCTCAGTACCCCCAAATAGAGCTCGAACCCTTACTTCTAGTCACAGGTAAACCAGACCAGATGAACTAGACGCCTTGGCCAGCCTGTCCATCGGTGTGGTTGACACAATGTTAAATTTGTGAACTATATAATAGTTACTAATTTTTGTGTATTGCCCTCGTGATGTTTTGGAAATACAAATATACTGTAGCATTGTTTTATCTTAGCTTATTTATATATGATCCACGACATATCAGGCAGTTTTCAATATACAGGCGGTTTCTAAATCCAGACAAATGTAGTACTTACTTGATTGCAAATACCAATTATACATTTGGATCTTTTATAAACTTATGATTTTGTATTCATATCTATTAACTTTAAGATGTTCATAATAACTATATTTTTTTTAAGTTATTGGTTATTTTTACTTTATTCATCAATTTAACTACGAGAGCATAATTCTTAATTATGTTATTCTAAACTTACAATTTTGTTGACTTTATTATATAAATAAAACTGTCACATATAACACTAATATTACACTTATTTTTACTGTCTATTTAACGTGAAACATACTTATAAACATTTTTTGGCAGAAATAAACAGAAAAACCTAGTGACAAATAGTCCGGAAATGTCATCTTGTTTTACTAAATGCGAGTTGGAGTTAGATTCAACAGCACCGGGGGTACGCAGCTGTATGGACGTACGTGTAGAACAAGTTGCCTAGTATTAGGCGAGCACTAGTGTTCGGCCACGAGAAACGTGTTCAAAAGTGAGCGCGCGTCGAATTCAACCGACGAACTGTGTATTGTGACCGTTGGAGGGGAGGGGGGGAGTTTGAACACCTGCTGTGATGTTCCCACCTAATGATAGGCAACTTGCTGTATACGTATGTACTTACAGCTGCGTATTCCCGGCATCTAACCTCAACTTACATCAAGTAATGCAAGATTACTTCTCAAGGCATTTTTTTTACCAGGATTTTCTGTTTATTGCTGCCCACAAATGCTGTAATTTAAATTTGGGCATAGAGTTTAGAAACATCCCGTGTAATAATATTGACAAATCCAATTCAGTGGCCTCAAGGTCTTAGACACAGGTTCTTAAACTTTGGTTTATTTGCCACCACCTTTTCATATGAAAAAATTATTAGTGACCCCAGGAACCAATAGTTAAGTTGGGCTTTTATACTCTACTGTCGATTTTTGAGCAGTTTTAGATCAAATTATAAATAGAAATACTGAACATATTTATTTTAAATAACAAACATGGAATTACATTTAATATTATTAATGACATTTTTATAGTTTATAGCTGTTACATACACAAATAGAAATAATAATATTAGAAAAAGTAGCTGTTAAAAATAATTTTAATAACCATAGCTATTTAAAGGGATTTGACGAACTTGCTTAATTTGGCACAATTATTCCATTCTTGGCCTAATATTGGAAAGAGAAATTTGCATGACAATGTCCATGTCGTTTTATCAAAAACTGTTCATAGTTTTTATTACAACTAATGTTTAAAATGCTGACTCACACGTTTGTGGTTGCCAGTGGTTTGCCAATATTTGCTACGACCCACAGAATATTTTTTGTGACTTGTTGAAGGATCGTAACCACAGTTAAAGAACCGGTGGTCTAAGGCATCCCAATAGACTAGACTGTAGATTACGGGGATATTGGGATTCTAGTTCCAGTCGAGTCTACTGAGGGTTGTTTCCCCCCAATGATTTTAACTCTCCCTCCATGCAAATGTGGGTACACTTCCTTTAAACTTGACCTTCCTCGTAAATAATATCAGCGTAATTTGCCCATATGCGTAGGTACATTCCAAACTAATAGTAAGAGGTGATATTACTCACTTAGGTGGCTAAATGGTATAAGGCGTCACTATCGTGTTAGACTGGCCTGCTGAAGAAGTAGGGATGGTGATTCGAGTACCGGTTAGGTCTACTACTAAGGGTGGTTTTTATAAATGGTTTCCCACTCTCCTTTCACGCAACTGCAGGTAGCTTCCATCTAAAATTCTTCCTTCCTTATCCCTACCCCATAAGATTAATTATCAAATCATAGGCGTATAACCTGAACATTTAGTAAAACGCGGGGACGAAAAAATGTGCAAATACTTTCCCAATAAACACATAATGGTCTTCCCTGTAAGGTTGTAAGCTTACCTTGAAGTATTCCACTATGGTGGAGCTTATAAAATAGGTTTATAGTGTACTTAATTAAGATAAGACTCTTACCTTTCAGTGTAAACGGTGTGTAGGTAGTTTAAAGATGGGTATTACTTTGAAAATTAAACTATTAATTTCATTCGCCAACAAATTAAAATGCGTAGAAACTAATTGTTAATTATTTAATGTGGCCATAGTTTTTATCATTATATTTCCACGTTAACATTTACTATCATACATAATTAAGCTAATAATTCCAAATTAAGTAAATACTAACACCTCATAGTAACATTATGTAACCATTTATTTGGTTGAACACGTAACCGAGAATATTTTGAAAATAACAACAAAATTATTTAAGACTACATTTATATTGGCACTATAGAAATAAATTAGAGCACAATATGGAATATTGTCTACACCATTATTTAAAAAAATATATAACTCGACTATAATCGTAATTAAAATTAATTCCTATAATTCTAATTAGTATCACACATAGTGGTGATAAATAAATGTAAATAATATAATACTTTGAATACAGACACATTTTCACAGTTTCAATATTGACTTAGTAAATAATTTTGAAATTAAGATAGTGTATAATTTATTATTACTTGCAAACAATGTTTTAAAAGTATATAAACGGGAATACATATGAATAGATACCCAATATAATAACCTAGAACAGTAACTATAATATAATTAACTATTTGTAAGCTACACAAGTGTGTTACATGATTTAAAGTACCTATAATGTTAATATTTAAAAAAATCTACGGCTTATATTGCTTTAATATCTGTAAAGACCATTAAAAACTTTTTAAGTACCTTATTTGCATGTTTCAACATATAGTTAAACGGCTACTATTGTATATATGGTAAAAGTTTTTTTTTTTCGTGTTCTCTTACCTTTTAACAAAGATCCTGTGGTTCTGTCTAACTTGGTTGAAGTATTTATGATGAAACACTAAACACGGACAAATGTCACTTTCATCTTAAAATATAGTCACGCTCAGTTATTTAATTTGGGTGACGGGGAAGAAAAACCTAGTTAAGGGATTTCTATAAATTTGGTTTAGCTAGAACTACATTATTCATTTTCAACTCAAAATACATTATACTATGCAAATTATATGTATTAAACTAAATTGTGAATAATTAAAAATATCTAAAAAGTTATATCATAGTCAAAACTTAATCTGAAAACAGTTTCGAAAGTAGCGTTTAAAGACACGCATTTTGATTAAACGTGTGACATTTACTTTACTCGCTATATGTATGTGTATATATATATTATTTATATCGGTAAATAGTTTATAAATTCTGACTACATTTTTTAAGAAGATTTTCTTTACGAGTTTCTACAATGTATGTGTGGATATGGCTAAAAGTGAAATTGCGTTCACTCACTCAGTATTATAAGCGTTACTTAAATGTTACGTGGAGGCAAAAAAAAGGTACAATTGAGGGTTGAAACTTATGGTAGTTTTTAGAGCTGAAAGAATGGCGGGAACCCTGCTCGCGCGCGTCTGACCGACCCTTAGTGCACGACGCCTTGCTCAGACAAATGACTGGCGCGTACTCGCAGTTTGCTAGCGTCTGCCACCATAACAAGATGGCAGCACATTCGCACGTTCGGGTTTTCTTTCACCCCTAAATCCAACCCATCCCTCCTTCGTCTTTTTTTTACATGGTGTGAAGAGACCAAGTAACGCATAGCCCAACTCAAACTTCGAAATATATGCTAGTAATATTTTATTTGCTATAGTGGTGGATATCAACGTACTGAAAAAGAAATGCGTGACACATTTTAGATTGAGTTTATCAATATATATCAAATTTATTTAATATGTAGTAATACAATAAGGTTTTTAAAAAACTCCAAATAAAATGGTAACGTTTTGAAGGCCTGTCAACATACGATTAGATTAAAATTTATCTTTAGAAATAATCTCATTATTTAGCATAGTGTGACACTTTAATATATGTGTATACGAAATAAGTCTTTTTATAAATGGTGGTACAAAAACATAATTGTTGTGATTATTTATATGTGTAGTTACCTTTTTTTTTAGATAGGGTTCAAACTAATAATTGAATTAATATACTTACCTAATCTATGGTATTATTTATGAACTCAGCCACCTATCCATATCTTGAGCTAATTCTATCCAGTCCATCTAATCACACACTATTTCTTTAAGGTCCGTTCTAATGTTATCATTCTATCTATCACCCAATGGTCTATTCTCGTTGGGTTTGCCAGTCAAAGAATACCTTGAACGTGATTCTAGTTTCTTGCATTCATGTTTCATGTCGTGTCTATCGTAGCCTGCAAGATTTTTTTCCCTAACAAAATCTGATGATGGCATTATATAACCCCCTCCACTCTCTATTATCTTCATAATTTTTGAAGAAAATCATTTACTAAGTACTTTTTTTCTACCATCCTAAATGTATTCTTGTCATGTAAGGTAATAAACCATGTTTCACAACCATAAAGAACAACCTATGTATAATTTAAAGAATATATTAACTATAATTCGGTACTATATTTTTATACATATATGTGTATTTCACATATATTAACATTATGCTTGGAACATTTATTCTTTAAAAAATAAAATGTTCTTTCAGCATAGCTAATTTATTAATAATTATTTTCTGGTCACGTAATATATTTTTCATTTCATGTATTTTAAAATATATTTAAATGAAGCTGCTCCTGTGCTGGGTAATAAAATAATGATTTTGGTTTCTTGTGTTGTTTTATATTTGCTTACATAAGTTTACTTGTCTTTAAGAGAAAACATATTTTTGTGCGTGATAAAGGAAATTAATTTTTATATTAGATTTTTAATTGAATTTTAAAAGTTTCTATATTCAAATAACAAGTGTACAATACTTCTTTATAATAATGATTATTTTAAAATAGTTTGTTATTAATTTATAAACAAGACTATTCAGCCAAAAATTGATGTGATCTCTTCTGGCTGGCTTTCTTTTTCAGTAATGTTTTATTACTTTCATAACACCCAAAATTACCAACATTAATATCTGTCATGAGCGTAGTGACATTATCCAACAAACTTTTTAAATGTAGAGAAAAGGTTTTTAAGAAATTCCAGGACACCTTTGACAGATATTCAAGAACTGTTGATATCACCATGTGAAGAAAACTAATCTCTATGTTTTTATAGAAGAACTATTTTATTTATTTTGACTAAAAAATGTGTTTTGGTATCAAAACTGTGAAGAATGCTAGTCTTTTCTCGCTTTACATACGTATCCACCTCAGTGATATTAAACCAAGATTGTTGTTTCAATATAGATTGTTGAATACTTTGTACTTGACACGGGCTTATATATGTGTATATGTATATATATAAAATTATAGATATAATATACACTTAATAATATAATGTACATATAATATATTTATCTTTTTTAATATAAAGTATAAATATAATATATAAAATATTTATCATTTTATAAATAAATATAAAGCTATATCATTTTCATACATGTTATATTTATTAATATACATTATGTATATAATATGTATATAATATGTGTATATAATATGTATATTTATATATAGTTTTATAAAAAATATAATATATTCTTTGAAAAATTAACGGGAAAAATAAAAAACAAGATGGATATATTAAGTCTTACAAAAACAACTTCAATAATAACAAAAACAAAGCAACAATTCTATTTATTCCATTTAAATATATTTAAAAAATATAAACTGAGTAGGAATTGAACTTTGGAGCTTTATTTTATACATCAATCTAGCTTTAACCGAGCTATTCAGCTTGTTATTTACACTCCAACAATACTGTTATTGGCAGGCTCAGTCTGAAGATATAACCATCCCGTAATAATAGTACTCACATCGACAAAAGTATCAAGCACACGTCATATTGGAATGTTGGTAAAGTAAGGGTCACGTTTCGAATCCTATCTGGGTGCACTGAGAATTATTATTTACTAAATAATTCTATACTATTATACCCACGCAGATTTGGTTAGTTTTAGTTTAGCTTCTGTCTTCCTCATTTTTACTCCATTACTATAATTAAATGTGGATATATATACAATTATACGATTATGCGATCTAATTATCAGAGTTCTTGTATATGAATCCAGAGATCTCAAGTTCAATCCTCAGTGCTTCCAGATTTTTCTGTCAAGCAGTGGGTCTGGAACGGGGTCAACTCAGCCTCGTGAGGACAAACGAGGAGCTGCTTGAATTAATAAGCAGTGACTCCTCTCTAGAAAACTGTGATTAACTGCTGGAGAGCTCGCTGTGATGACCATATGATTCCCTCTGACGCCATGGAGTTTTTTTATTATATACAACTATAGTTTAAATTATCAGGGTAAGCTAATCAAGGTTAAGCTTGAATTAATTTATTCAAGCAATATTTTCAAAAATTGAAATTTCAGTGGTCGTTATGACTACATATAATTTATTTTTTAAGAGAAACAAGTTCATAATCATGTTAAAATAGTGATCATAATGATTAATATTTGAACTAACGCTTTAATAATACTATGATATCTCCATGGAGAATAGTGAAAATTTTGTTTAGGAGACAGCAACGAAAATAACCGGAAAAGTAATATGTGTGCTGGAATTTTAGACTTTTACCCGAGAGACCCGGAATCGATCCCTAACAATGTCAATGGTGGTGTGTCCCCCTACAACCTTCTTTTCCACAGCGTGATTTCCCACTGGCTTATAGTCAAATTACGATATGTTTCGTTAAGATTAACCTACATCCTCCTGTTTGATTAGGCTATGTACCGTGGTAAATAGTAGTTACGGCAGTAAATAGTAGTGATAAAACCTATGATACAAACTATAGCTAACGAATATTATTTAAAGACATATAACGCAACAGCTATTTGAACAGGATCGTTAGAGAGCTTATTTTGCTTTCATTATAATTTAATTACTCTCCCGCCCTGACCAAAGCATCTTTGAGTGGATGCTGCTTTGGAGTTCTCCTGAACGCGAGGGGATAGCGTCAATATATTACTATGGAGCACAACATAAAACACAGCTCTTTCAGTTTTCTCTGTTCAGTTGATATAAACCATAATGGAGAAAAGTCTTGTTTTATCTCGACAGTTCAGCATTCGTCTATGTGTGTGTCTAATTTACTACGAAACTATTTTCAAATGCGTGAACTAATTTGAGCCAAATTTGGCAGGTATATTTTTTAACGTAGGCTGAACAACCTATTGGTGTGTTTTTCTTTGTTTTCTAGTTACCTATTGTGAGATTAACATCTTGAGCCATGTGAACAGAAGTTAATCTCCAAGAATATAATGTATTATTGAATATAGTTACTGGTAAGATTTTATTAACAATAAGAACATGGGGAGAGTGACGGGTCTAATAGTATAATTAATGTATTATAATTGAACAAAATACAGTAGATTTCAGTTAAAAATTACTTTTTATGAAATACTAGCATAATGTTTGAGGTCAACATTGATAACATTTTACTATACTAGAACATTAAATATCAAAAGGGACAGCTTCATATCGAAAGACCTTACGTATGAATATAATAATAAGTTTTAGTAATTTATTTAACTGTCATGTAATGTATAATGAGCTTTCTTCAGGAATTATACTATATTTCCATCATGTTATACTGATGATCTGAATATAATTGCAGTGACATAACAGTGATGTCATTACTCAGATTAAATTTTTTTTTATATATAAAACCGTAAGTCTTACAAATTATTATTTTTTACTAATTTTCTTTAATATTTTTTTTAAGTACATAACAACTTTTGTGAACCGACTGATTATATAATCACACGACTTATAGCTTAATTTAAATCTAGAACAGACACAACATCCATCCCCCGGCCGTTTACACATCACTGTGAAAGGGGTGACCCACATTTCACCGATGAAAAATTTCTCAGCCATGTCAGGAATCGAACCCGGAACCCTTATCTTAAGAGACAGATACACTACAGACTTAAATAAGGTGCTCAGACTTGAAGTGAGTTAATCTGTTGCTCTTACATTAAAAGTTATTTTTAGTGAATTATTTCCTGGAGTTTGCAATAAACATTTGCACACACCTTTGTAAACACAATTAAAAATAAATTAAATTCCTTGAAATGGATTAATGAACCTTTGATACGAATTTAAATCAAGGATAACAACAAGAGTGAAATAAGAATCAGCTAAGGATTCTGGGTTCGATTCCTGACAATTTGATGATTATCATCTTATCAAAATGTTAAGTCCAATATCAAATTTTATCGGATATAGTCTATCCTCACAAAGAACATTTATTATTATTCTGCTCAATAGTTGCTGTTTGGTCTATGGTACTGTCTATAGCAAAAATCGTGCGTTTTCTTGGAAGGTAAATAAAGCTTGGTTGGGAAATAAATCAATTTAAATTAGAGCTCTCATTTTTGGGTAGTTTGTTTGCGCAGTGTATAAATGAAATTAGATAATTAGTTTATATTTTTAGTAAAAAAAGGGGGGAGGCTGTGAATCAAATATTAAAGAAACACTTTTATAATTAAGAATCCTACAATTGTTCTACATATGTTCTAACAACAATTCACATAATCTACATGTTTCAATACGGTTCAATCCAGAAGAATAAAATATAGAGTGTCGTTTTAATGTAATTATTTTCATGACGGACGTGTGGGACCTATCTTTAAACAGATATAAATATTTGTGGGAGGATACCAGGACGTGAGTAGATATTGAGAATGCTGGGCTAGTGCGATAATTTAGTGCCATTATGACATAGTCCATGTGTCATGTTCTGGTTTGCTGAGATATAAAATCACTTCTGCAGTGATTGAAGATCAAGGCTCTACTCGCACAGCTGTAAGTATTTTCCGCACTCCAATTTAAATATTTATATATATTAACGTGTGTGGGATTTTATATGTATGTGTGTATGCATGTATGTGAATGTGTGAAATGCACCAATATGTAGTGTTAGGACGCTTACCCACTAGTCGAAACAAAACCAACATCAACACATTTTCGTTAGACGAACAAGGTAAACAATTTGAACAAGAAATTTACATTATTTTTAAATTGAAGTGTCCTCATAGACTAAAAGTTTGTTTTAAAAAAGATTTTTGCCACTCTAATATCGAAAAAGATGCTGACGAAGTCAAGCTGGAAAACGTTCGATGGAAACATTGTAAGAACAAATCCACGCGGGATTTACCCAAAAACCTCTACGTTGGCGAGAGGTTCTGAAGTCCGTCACAACCTTATGTTTGTGTTTTGAGTATATTTGGGATTCATATAATCCTAACAAAAGAGACTGAAGTAGATTGTGAAATGCTAATTTATAATATACAACAGCATCCTGTTATCTACTATCAATTTAAAAAGGAGTACCATTATAAAGACATTTGTACCCATACAACTTACGACTTCCGACTTCCAACTTTCTTTCATCAGACTTTTTTTTTTTCTTTCAGAGAACCCGAGACGTTATTTATTGTCTTCCTAAATTGTATGAGACAAAAACTCACGTTTATTTGCAGCCTTTTCTTCTTATTCGAGTAAAATATTACAAAGGATCAAAGGGCTGATAAAATCCATGTCATCGTTCACCATCTCAATGTTGGCTACTGGGGAGGAAATTTGGTTTTGTCTATTGATAAATTCCCACAGCAACGAACACTTGTTCAAACTAGTTGACTGAAACAATCTGTTCGAAAATAATTGTTTCAACCAGTGGGTTAGCAAGCAACCTTATTTGACTATTTTTGGCATTGTTGTTTTCATCTGTTCCTGCTGTACTACAAGAATCTGATGTTGATATTGAAAAGTTATATTATTTAGTTATTAGGTTTATCATATCAAGATGTGGCACAGTCTATTGATAGTCCTGGTCGTCGTCTTGGGCGCCGCTTCTCAACTTCTCGTGTTGGACCCCAAGAAACTGGCCCTGTTGAAATCCAAGTCAGCTATCGGTTCCAAGCCTGATAGTAAACGACTCCTTCTCACCCCTCTAATAGAAGAAGGAAAAGTGGCGACATCTCGCAAGTTGGCCAGAGTCCAAGGAGGACCTTTTCCTGCAGATATACTCAGTTACTCTGGCTACTTCACTGTCGACAAGAAGTACAATTCCAACATGTTCTTCTGGTTCTTCCCGGCAGAGGTGAGCTCAACATGTTGGAATCTAGAGTTTGAAAAGGGGATTATTTAGCATGGTTCGATCTCATTACTAATAATATACTTAACTTGACATCAGTGGCGGCTCTTAGCTAAAATTAGTGAAGGTGATGCTGTAGAAAAATGTTAGCCTTTGTTTTAAAATTGTTTAAAAGGAAAAAAATAAAAAATTCAGGAACTTGATAAAATCTTAACAAAAAGAACCAAACCTTTTTACTTACTTTAACTTAAATTGTTACAGTTCAAGCTTTATCTATTCATTTAAAAATAAAATCCATTCTTCTTGTTTTAATTTGCACAAAAAATTCAATAATATTCTCCTTGATCATTGGATAACAATTGAGGAAATTTTTCTCCATTGAAAGTATTGCAAACGCATTTAGTCTGTTAAATAAAAGAACCGAAAAAATTAATCAAATAGAATAACTGTAAGCAGAACAATAATCTAATTCTACACTCTTTTACACTTTATCACATTCAAGAATATGGTACACAGTTTTTAAGCACAGCACATCCTGAGTAAAAAGAAACTTCCTTCCACCATCACGCTAGAGCAGGCACTGCGAGAACAACAGTGCTCTCTCTACCTAGTAGTCCCGCCTTCCTCCCCATCCCCTCCTATGTGCGCATGCGCTCAACAGTCAAACACAACGTCGTTGGCACTGTGAAGCGCACAGTTCCATACAAAGATTTTTTATATCTTTTTCATAAACTGGGGGATGGCTACTGAAGTACTGACATTAAGCTTAAGGAATATATATATTGTACTACAAAAATAAAGAAATAATTAAATAAAAAAGAACTCATTATATTAAATGTTTTCGATAATAGCAAGTGGAAATAGGGGGTGCTGCAGTTCTGCAGTGCCTATATACGAGCCGCCTCTGCTTGACATTATAAATAAGCATACTAATTATAATCATACATGTGTATTAAGACTATAAACAAATTTACCTGAGAACTTTCGCGTGTATACAAATATAAATGCGTCCTTGACTTCATGACCTTTTATTTAAGGTGGAAATAAAAGGAATACTAGCTAAAATAATAAATGGTGCAGTTTTTATAACATAGTATTTTTAGCCACAGTAAAAGATTGCTTCAGTAGATAATTTTAGTTTTATTTTCCACACAAAGTTGTATTAATGGTTCTTGAATATTTGTCATGGAAATCCTGGAATTTGTTGATAACTTTTCTTCTACATTTAAAAAGTTTATCATCCGATGCCACAATGCTCATAAATGATATTAAAGAACTATTAGGATTACTATGTGTAAAAAATATACATATAATATTTCCTAAGGAATTTTTCTTGCACTGGCCTTATCTCAAGTCTTATTGAATTCCACCTCAGTGAACGGTTTGAATTTTTTTTTCATATCAAGTCGATTAAAAGTCTTAAATAGCACAATTATTAAATTTTAACCAAAAAAATACAACTTTTAACTGTGCAAATCACTAAAATTGCTTAAATAAAATTGTGATACAAAACCATATTGGAAATATTCCTAGTGCGATTTATTGACAGTGTCCTGTAAGCTTGTTATATATATTTCCTAATGTATTACACCCTTATTTGTCTTACAGAATGTCACGTACCCTGATGCCCCTGTGGTGGTGTGGCTGCAGGGAGGGCCGGGAGGTTCCTCGATGTACGGGTTATTTACTGAATTAGGGCCCTTCAGGATATCTGCAGTCAATGAGACTCTCGAGATAATTCCCTACGCTTGGACAAAGAATTACTCTGTCCTGTTTATCGACAATCCTGTGGGAACAGGTGACATATGCTTAAATATGGGAGGATATTCTACTGAGTACACATAGCTTAAGGGTGATAGATGACGTCTGATTCTTGAATCACAAGCTTATCACCTTGATATATGACGTATAGTAACACAATATTTGTTTTATTACTTGTGAAAATATTTCAGTTTAGCTGATTATCTATCTTATAAAATCCATGTTATGTCGATCTGTTTTACTTCTAGAGGTTTCTTCGTACTTTTAGGTAAGCTAGAAGCTTGAAATACCGTATGGAGTTTCCTGGGAATCCAAGAATTGTGTAAAGATTTCAAAACCTGAAAAACTCGAAAAGATGCTGAAACTGTAGTGACTATAATTCCTAATGCTAGATTTACAGGTCAACAAATAAAATATGTTCAATTACGATGAAATTAGATTTCCTGGAGTTTTTCGTATTGATAAACACAACCCTGTTGTAATTTTTTCAAAATTCCAGTTGTCTGACCCTAAATCAATACCTAAATGGTATCAAAAAATTCTACAATTGTAACTTCCCGTTTAAGTTTCAAAATATTTTATATCTGGGGGTTATCAAGGCCGATAAAGATGATTCTCTCATTGGTTTATTGAAATCCAAATCAACTTACAATTAAATGGTGCCCAAATGGAAGATAGTGGAGAGAAGGGGAGGCATATATTGTTTTAAAAAATCTGCCAGTAGTATAGAGGAAACTCTCCAAATAACAAAACTATTGTTAAATATTTTATATTTATAAGTGATGGATAGAAAAATGGAGGAGAGGAGTCCAAATTGCCAAAACCAAAATAATCAACTATTTTTCAGTGTGGTAGATTGAAACTCGCTGGGCAGTTGTAGGTGCCCCGCACCCCTCCCCAAACCATAATGAGGGTCTGAACATTCTTAAATTTAAAAATGAAGGATGTTAAAATTGAAAGAGGTTCCCCTTGAAATTTTCAAAACTAAAATATATTGTTTTTAAGTAAGGTAGAAAATTGAAAGATTGTATTAAATATAAAGTGGCAAACCAAAATAATAAGAGATTGAACATTTACAATTTAAAATATGTGCACGGGAAATGGTCATGGATGGAAATTTACAAAACTAAATCTATGAGTAAATTATTGGTGAAGTAAGAAATTTAAATTTGGTGATATGGTCAAAAGACCAGACCAAAGACCCAAAGCTTTAAAATTTTGATATTACAAAATAGGAGGTAAGGTTGTGAAGGTAGTAAAATTGGGGTTTAAAAGAGAGTTCAAAAATTATATAATAATACAATTTTTAATAGGCCTATGATATAAAATAAAAATTTCGTAAATTACTAGAAAAATATAGATTTTTTTATTTTAAAATTAAAATCAGGCTAAGGACAGCTAAGAATTTCAAAATGTAATATAATAAAGTTTATATAATGTAAATATTTTAAGCCATCACAATTTTTTTAAAAAACTGATAATTTTAAATTTTAAATCTGGTTCCAATAAATGGAGTCTCAATATTTTTAAAGCCAAACAAAAAAACTTCTCAGTGTGGAATAAAATTAAATTTGGTATCTAGGCAAATATATCTTTATGGTTAGCCAAATGATGTCTGAATAAACAGAATTTCAAATTTTAAAACTGGAAATGACAGAATTCTAAATTGAGACAGCTAATGTATGACACTATTTTTTGGTGTGATTGAAAAATAAAATTAGGCAGGCACGTAAAAGAACCACATCAGATTCACAAATAAGTCTTAAGGTTTCAAAATATGAATTTGAGAGCTGAAATGGTTTAAGGGGGAAGAGGAGCCGTAGCTTGACATTTCTCCAAAAATATTAGAAAATTTACCTTTCAGAGCGAAAGAAAATTTAAACTGTGCAAATTGTTTAAAGGATCAAATGACATAAAATTTGATAAGTTTGGAAATTAAAATTTGGTATTCAGGAAATTTATGAAAATTGGGGGAGAGGGTCCTTGAAAACTGCTTAATTAATGGAAAAAGTAAAAATTTGGATGGTTTTAATCTCATAGAGACAGAATAAAATTCTAAAAATAAAAAAACACAAAAAGTAAAGGTTACTTAAAGCGGATCCATAGCACTGTTATTACATGGTAAATTATCCAAGGATAAGCTATCGGTGACCTGGTGGTCTAGGGGTAAGGGGTCAGACTTCTATGCTTGCGGCCGGGGTTCAATCCTCGGTCCCGGTAAAGATTTATCTGATTACCAAACCCTTCCTTCACCTCTGACAAGATATCTTGTGAATGTGAGGAATGCCAGGCCTCCACCATGGTTCGGATTCCACGTTAAACTGTAGGTCCTCCATGTCATCTCACAATCACCCTACCATTACACATTAGCGTAAGTGCGTATAACCTGAACGGGTAGTAAGACGCGGTGCTAATAATAATAATAATAATAATAATAATAATAATAATAATAATAATGATAAGCTATCGCCCATCCAGAATAGAAATAATGATGAAAATAAAAAAACTTCTTGAAGTATAGCTTGGTAAATCATGAGGATTTTTTTATAAACAATGACCGTCGTTTATTCCAAATACCTCTATATTAGTTTATTATTTCATGTAATTATCTTATAGTGATCGAAAATGAATAATAAAGCTATTTTATTATTTCAAATGAGCAAATGAGTACAAGCTCCCTGGCGAAAACAGCCTTAAATACTAGTCTAAATGGTATCTCTGATCATTGATAGCTCTAAGCTAATATTTGTTCAGTTCTAAACCACGTTCCCTAAGTCTTTAACAGTGTAGAATTCCTTATGTCAACGTTTTAATTTTCAATACGAAAAGAGATGGAAACTAACCTCTACTTGATATTAGTTCAGTTCCATACCATGTTCCCTCAGTCTTTATTAATGTAGTGTTCCTTGTGTCAAGGCTTAGTTTAACTGAGTACGAAGAGAGTAATGAGACGTAGGTGGGAAATAATCTCTACTTTATATTGGTTCAGTTCCATGCCATGTTCCCTCAGTCCTAATCAATGTAATGTTTCTTGTGTCAAGACTTGGTTTAACTAAATACGAAGGGAGAGATGAGAGGCTGATCTAAATGTCCTGGGCTTGATTCCCGGTATGTCCGAAAAATTAATCAGAGCTAAAATGTGGGTTCCCCTTTCACAGTGATAAGTTAACGTCAGGGGACTGGTTTATGAGTTTGTTTAAGATTTAAGTTAGTTTATAAGTCACGTGTTTATATAATCTTTCAGTTCAGAAAATGTACGGTAAATAAATCAAATAAAAAACCAACCTCTACTCGCTACTAGTTCAGTTCCACACCTTGTTCCCTCACTCTTGATCAATTCAATGTTCCTTGTGTCAAAGGTTTTAGTTTCACTGACCACGAAGACGGGCTCGCAAGGAACGAGACGCAAGTGGGAGATAACCTGTATTCACTACTGGTTCAGTTCTACACCATGTTCCCTGAGTTACAGGACCGTGATCTCTACATCAATGGAGAATCTTACGCTGGTAAGATCATTTATTTAAATCAAATATTCCGTTTGTAGAACAGGGGAAGACAGTGGCGACATTTTTCATATTTTCTAGATAAAAACTCATCCTGGAAAGTAACGGGAAGATATCACGCTTCCTTAACTCCTATAGCACATGGGATTTCTACCAGATGGTGGAGGTAGCACTAACCAAACGAAAGGCTGAATGTACGCCCAGCTCCGGATGAATTTAAATCAAATCAAACCAACCCTCGTGTTTTTGACTTAAGAATAAGATATATGTAATATATAAAGTATATATATATATATATACATTCAATATTATCTAATTTATTAAGTCCGAAAAAAACGCAAAAACATTGAAAAATTAATATTCTGTGGATGAGAGCCATAACATAGTATGTTATACTTTCTATATTGTCATGATTTGGTTGGTATGTATGCAGATTGTTTCCATCCCCTTTAATAAGATTTTATGTGACCACTTAAAGCGTCGTCAAATGTTCATATCACTTTGTTTTATACAGAAACTTTTAACAATCATAGCAACACATGTGATACACATACAATTATGTACGTACATAATTATCATGTGATAGGTTTTCCTCGGTGAATTAAACTAAACATAATCCTTATGTAAATCTTGATTGTTACTTAAGCTGTTACCAAAAGGTCACTTTTATTAATATAGGTATTGTCTAGAATAAAATTGCAATGTTCAAATAAATTTACAACCTTCATTAAATAAGAGTGATTAAGATTATTGATTAATATCTGTGTTAGTTATGATGTTGTCTGTATCAATATAATAAATTATTTAATATATGAACACTTTGTTTAGCATGAAAGATTGTCATGGCTTGGTACCACCTTGCTTTAACTTCTAAAATAGGACCATATTGTAATTATTCAAGGTAAACTAAGTAAATTGTATAAACCAAGCCTATGTTTATGTCCAGGGAAATATATTCCTGCCATTGGTTACACCATCCATAAAAGGAACCCCACAGCGGATATTAAAATCAACCTTAAAGGTAGGTAAATGCAAATATTATTTAATTTTAAAATAATGTATATTTTACTAACATCTAGGGGTGTGTGAAGCTTCAAAAATTTTGAAGTTGAAGTCAAAAGTAAAATCATCGACTATAACCTTCGCATATTTTAAATATTTCGAAAGAAGAATAAAATCGGGATTTATTATGTACATATTTTAAATATCTATATAAATATTATGTAATATGACATAATATTTCAACATAATTTAATAATTTTTAGGAGAGCTAATAAAGAGTTTTTACACTGATAAGAGATCAAATTACATACATAACGTTAGCGTAGATAAATTCAAATATGTCACTATAAATCTTTCTGTTTAACTAGATGTAATTAATTGAAATTTAAATATTAAAATTTGGGTTATGTGGCAACAACCTAAACTTCATCTTCAATTTCGGCCTCAACTTTGCTTTGCATATTTCAAGCCTCGCTTCGACTTTTCTTTGGCGGTTTAAGCATTGCTTAACTCTGCTTAGCATATTTCAAACTTATCTTCAACTTTGGTTCGCATACTTCAAGCTTCAATCCTACTTTGCTTTTCAAGTTTCAAAATAAACTTTGAATTGTTTTGCATTTAAAAGATGTCCTCACACCCTTATAAAGTAACCATTATCAATAATAAGGTATGTATCATTTTATTTCTTTATTTCAGGATTGATCATCGGCAATGGTTTATCAGACCCAATCACTAGTGCCTTCCATTATAGTGACTTTGTATTCCAGTTGGGATTAATTGACCGAAGAATAAGAGATGAAATGAGGGAAGTTGAAGAAAGGGGTAGAGAGAATATCCGGGAAGGAAATTACATGGAGGCCCGTGGGGTGCGTCTTCACAATGTTTATTTGTTTGTAATTTATAACTAAAATAAATTAATTATTTATATTAATACGCATTATTTGAATGAAAGCTTTCATTGGGATTATATAATTCTAGTTCAGTACTTTTGTCTTTTCCAAAATGAAAACCTTTTATTTTACACAATTTCTATAAATTACAAACCATTATTGTGTTTGCTTAACAGGGGTTTGACGCTATTATTTAGTACAAACAAATGTATCTCGATAGGTAAACTCCCTGCTTAATTATTTTTCAAAGCGCTTGCATCTAATACAGTTACTCGTTAGTTAAATTATAACGTTTTGAACTCGAAAAGTTCCATGCATTTGCATTAAAATACATTATTGTACTTTTTTTAAACTTAAAACCAGTATCCGTAATAAAGAAGTCAAAAATGCAGTATCATTTGAAATTTTTCTTCACTTATAATATTTTTAAAAAAAAATAATCCAAAGTAATGATTGTTTGAAAATATTGACTTTTTTTTTTTGCACGTAAAAATTTAATTGCCTAGGTTAAATTGACTATATATTTTTATATGACGTATATTATTTATGTTTTTAAGGTTCAAATTTATTGTATATTTGTTTTGGTTTTTTTATTTAGTATTTAAGAATATTAGTCAGTTTTCCTTCTTTATTTTTCTTAGTTAACATAAATTTTATTACATTATTACAAAACTTATGTTATATAGTGTTAAATTAGCTATCATGATTTTATGTTTAAATAGTTTTAAATACAATATTTTTTTCTAATAAATATATATATATATATACTTATATATATATATGACAATTTGAGTATATTTCATTGTTAAATTTAGTTTAGTCGTGTGTTTCAATATGCTCGTATCTCTAAAAACAAATAGTTCTTTTCATTTTTTCTAGACTCCTTTTGTTTTAAATCTGCTGCTTTTGGAAGAAGAATAGAAGGTATAAGAATATTAATTGTAGATAATTATTACAATATATTTAGATTTCAAAGTTTAATATTAATAAAATCAAAATAAAGTCAGATTAGTTTTCACTCCATCGTTTCGGAAGTGGTGCTTTCCTTCCTATGCCGCATTTTTAGTTTATCTCAACACTTTGGAGAAAAAGTAATGTGATCGTCAAAATAATCTAACTCAAGATTTTGATGGATGTTGATGTTTCATGAACCACTGAAACAAACAAAAAAGTTGTTTTCGCAATGCCGTTTGTGTATCCGTCCATCTGTCTGTATTTTAGGTTAAAGCAGAAACTATTTTATCGATTGGACTAAATCCTGATATCTGGGGTTTTCATAAGGTTCCCCCTAGGTGTTTTTGAAATTAGATATCTAACTCGAAATTTAAGAGTGGTTTACTAAGGGGGGAAAAGAGAAAAAATTCGATTTCCTTGTGATTCGCTCTAACGATTTTGATTATATTTTATTTCTAGATACTGTTGATCATTATAAATAATATGAAAGCTATAATTTTCTCATAAAATGATTTTTAGGGTACTTTACATCGGTGAAATTTTCCAATTTTCATAATGTCTCCACCATTATTTGAGATACGAATTTACTTATCGTTGTGAAGCTGTAGTACTATTAGGGACAAACTTCTTTTATATGAAATATATTTGTATAAAAGCAATCATTTCTGAGTTATAAGCAAATATATATACTTTTTACTTCAGGTCTTGAAAATTAATTTATTCTTATGCTCTTTGGTGGACAGCGATATTTCTCTTTTCTCAATTTTTCTGTAACTATGTTTCTGGTTTCTTATACTATAGAGTAAGTAATTAACAGTGTATATTATTTTATTTTTGGTCATTGGTATAGTGTTTCAACACTAATATATAGACCTACTATTTCGTACCACAAATCTTACGAGTTTTTAGTAAATGTCTATTTTAGGATAAAATAGGGAGAAAGTTTGTGCGATACACCGTACCATTTATTTTATTTTTAAATAATATTTTCAACTCATTCCTTTATTTTTCTCTATTCTACTATGAAATCGCAGATTTAAACACATACATAAATAAAAATATCCTATCTGAAGTTGATCAAGACAAATATGTGTTAGGGTTTAATATGGAGTCCTTAACGCAAAATTTCTGAACCGATTGATTATATTAGCACACGACCTACAAACTAACTTAGTTCTATAAGAAACAAAAAACCTAGTCCCCAGCAGTAATTTCTCTGCTAAAAAAAGAAGCCCCAATTAATCAAATGATAATTATATCGGCTATGCCGATAATCCTAGCAAAAACCTTTATTCCAGTTTTAAGACACACTAATAGGTAATAACTGAGCCTAGGTATCAAATAACCAACATTTCTATAGTATTTATTTTAATGTTTAACGCTATATTGTTTCAGAATTGGGGGCATGCCATAGGGATGTTTGCTTCCAGCGCTCACTACGGTCATTTATACAATTATCTCTACACTGAAGAACAACATGTTGGTGGGGATTACGTCACCTTCCTTCGAAGACCGGATGTGAGGAAGGCTTTGCACGTGGGCAAGGCCTATTTCCAAGAGATAAATGGCTACGTCTATGAGAAGCTACTCGAAGATACCATGCAGTCAGTGAAACCTTGGGTGGAAGAGCTCTTGGACAGTGACTACCGGGTCGTCTACTACAGTGGACAAATGGATATCATCGTGGGATACCCGATGTCTACGCTCTACTATGAGTCCCTGGAATTCAAGGACGCTCAGGAATATCGCAACGCTCGCAGGAAACCGTGGTAAGTATAAGTACAGTACTTTATTAGTATATTACATATAATATTTGGGTCAAAAATTATTTACATTTTTATGATAGTTGGTTGTCTATATTAGTTCTTGCTGGGGTGTACCCAGGGGGTTAAAGGGTAAACCTGTGGTTTACAAACTTTATCTGAGTGTAACCCCAATTTTTGCCTCTGAGGTCGTCGTGACCAATTGAGTTTGGAACCTAGATATTTAAATGATATAAAATGAATGTATAATTATTATAAAATGCACCATTTACTTTTTAATCAACTGTAAACAAAACCACATAATGAAAATTATGATGGTGCATTTAAATTAAATGTGCGTGTAAGGCATTAATAAAAGTCAAAATTAATTAAACATCATCTGTACAGTTAGTGGGTTAGTTGGTCAATCTTAGATCCGGGTCTACGTTAAAACAATGTTATATTTGGTTTTAATGGCAGACACAACAATAAGACCTGTTTCACATAGATAGGATGTGGGCAACGGAACGAGAACTGCTACAGCTTTTGCACTCATTGTTGGGCAGTCACTTTCAACCTGAAGCCAAAACCGTGAACTCACAATTCTTAAAATTGTGTTCCATTGTTTGAACTAACAGGCATCAGTTTTTCGTGTCACCTGATTGGCAGCCTCTTTCTTGCTTTAACAGAGAAAGGATTTCCGACCCATTTATTCTGACTGGTCTCATCAACGGATTGCTTAAAATATTTTCTGAATCCTAATTTTAGAAGTTTGATTTGGTCGGTGATAAAAATAAAGTGATAAAATCATGACATATTGCCATGTTATTCAAGAGTTTATATCAGTCGTATGAAAATGTCAAGAAAACCCTCAGCTTTTTTAGTCAGCCTTAGATCAAGTTTTTCAATAAAGGCAGTCCCCTTATCACTTGAATGATAAATGTTTGATCAAGACCCCTACAGTGACGTGTTTAAATATTAACCATTTCAATTATATTAGCAATATACTCTATTTTTACAATAAACTGTACTTGTTGATCTCGTCACCGTCTATGAGGTAAAGACTAATGATTTAATCCTTCAGTTCAAACACCACTATAAGCACTTTCCCACGCGACAGCCATCGTTCAGCAGAGTAGTATAAGATATCACTGTGTTCATTCCTTCTTTCCTCACATAATGCAACAAACAAACGTGATTCATTTTGGTCTTGTCTTAATGTGGTTCAAAATTTTAATGATGTAATTAAAGACAACACTTATTTCTGTATTCACGTGTTTTTTGTGTTTTTTTTATGGAAGTGACTCCTTGTCGATTATACAGGTATCCCAGATGATGTTGGGAGTCTTCCCCTTCACGGGAGTTTTTATATCACTATTTTCTTCAGACATGGCAGGAGCACCATCCATGCACAACCAAAGACAATTTTCCCACTTCATGTTGCTCACTGTCAAAAAAATCACCTTGAATCTTGAAAAGTCCCTCAGCACTGATTGTTCCTATAATTGGCTTGCAGAACAATAGGTCCACTTTGACAGATTTGTTATGGATGTACCAAACATAAGCTCTAAGGTGGGCATTCTTCACTGTATTAGTAAGCTCGTCATCCTGTAATTCAAAATTAACAGTTTCAAAACTTCGGTCAACTGTTATTGTACGTATCACCTCATGTCAAATACCCGCCTTCCCAAAACTATCTTTCTAACTAGATCTGCAGATGCTTGGCTAAACATTATTTCAGTTATTTCGATAGCAGCAAGCTAAACGAGTGTTTCTCCAGCAGATTGAGAATTATTACATTTTTAGATAATATGCGAAACTTTGTATTATGTAAAAAAAATCCATTGGTAGGAATACTTATCATTTTTATTAGTGATTTGGTATGTTCAGAATATTTTTCCAATTTGTTTCTTTGTGAAATAACAGCTTTCCAGCATGTTGGCTGTGTTTTTAGCCCAGGTGTTACTTCAGCTTGTTTGTTTTTATAGTCTCTAAAGATAAAACAGGCAAACACAGCAAGCTGACACAAGTTCTTTCCTCGCCATTTTTTTCAATACTAATGAAGTCCAACGACAAAAATATCTTCTATACAACGTGTATCTAAAACATTGCATCAAACTTTGGCAGGTTATTCCTTGGGTGAAAATAGAATAATTCACATCAGCAACCTAGGGTCCATCTTAAATATTAAGGGTGGTATTCACCCCTAAAGATAGAGCTAAAAAAGACTATTGTGAGAAATAATATGAAAACTAATTAAGGTATTACAACAAATCTTTGTATACTACTTATTGAAACCTTGATCATTAATAAACTAAATGTGCTGTTACCGTTACCCACCCCCATAATGTAAAAAAGTGGGGGTTGTAACACTTTTTCTGCAATAAAATATGTCAGAGTAGATATTACTAATTTTGTCTTAAGATTACAAAACAAGGTTTAGAAATTAACAAAAAAAGGTGTCTTGGAGAAACGGTCTAGCTTTCCCCGTTTCCGAGATAATCATGCATGTTTGATTTCAAAGACAAATATTAATTCTTGCCAGGTAGGGAGCCAGTATGGCTGTTGCGTGGCCACTACGCTCTCCTTACCTTAATCCGTTAGACTTTTTCTGTGGGGTTTTTTCAAAGCTTTGGTGTACGAGACAACCATTGAATCCGAGGAAGACCTGTTAGCCAGGATAAGTGCTGCATGTGATAAGGTTCAAGAAACACCACGTGTTTTCGAAAGATTACGCAAGTCATTGATACGCCACCTCAATTATTGCAATGACGTTAGGGGCCGCCATTTTGAACACTTGCTATGAATCTGATTTTGAAGCTAGGAACTTAAACATACAAGAACTACAATTAGTATTTCTTAATTTAGCTTTCAATACTCGAGTGAGTGTAATGATTAAAATCCCACCCAAGTGTGAACTGTGTAAGCATAACTTACTAATGTGATAAATAGAAACAAATCGGAGCTTCTGAAGAAGGAAAAGTATCTGAGTTTCTCCATCATTACACACAAACCAGCCTTGTTTACCAAATGTACGTGATACATAGTCACACGTGCCGGTAAAAATGTTTCAACAACTGCGGTGCAAAGTAACACGGTGATTCTGGTGTCTTACCTGGCAGGCATTTACACTTGTCTCTGAGCTCAAACTTATGTGATTATCTTGAAAACGGAGAAAGCTAGACAGTTTCTCCAAGACACATTTTTTTGTTAATTTCTAAACCTTGTTTTGTAATCTTAAGTCAAAATTAGTAATACCTACTCTGACATATTTTATTGCAGAAAAAGGTGTTACAACCCCCCTTTTTTTACATGATGGGGGTGGGTAATGGTAACAGCACATTTAAGTTATTAATTATCAAGGTTTCAATAAGTAGTATACAAAGATTCGTTGTAATACCTTAATAAGTTTTCATACTATTTCACACAATAGTCGTTTTTAGCTCTATCTTTAGGGGTTAATACCACCCTTAATATTTAAGATGGACCCTAGGTTGCTGATGTGAATTATTCTATTTTCACCCCAGGAATAGCCTGCCAAAGTTTGATGCAATGTTTTAGATACACGTTGTATAAATTATTACTTTTATATTTTTTTTATCAAGCTACCCCCTGCTGCAACTAGCAGAACATCTTTTAAGAAATATATCCATGCCAAAATTAATTATTATTCTGTAATTCACGTGTACTTTTTTACACAAAGTAATACCATTTATGTAAACACACATAAACGGAAACTAAAAACGACAATGTTGCAAGATTTACAGATAAGTAAATACTTCACACGATCGATTGTTGTTCATTCACTGAGGCTGACTCAGCTTAGGCAAAAATTGGCTTCTATACGAAAGCGAACGAGAGCTCACAGAAGAGAATTGACGAGTTTAGGGGATATTCTACATGTGAACAAAACGAAAGCTGGCAGTGTACTTACCCAAATATGAGTGTGCTTCAATTAACTGTGTCGGTAAATAAGCAGTCGTAGTATGATAACCAAAATAGATTTGAAATATTTCAATCAATTTTATTACTATTTGAATTATAAACAATATTATAGTATTCAAAATATCGTAAAAGTGTAAATACAATGAAATGTTATAGTAGTCACAAAACTTGCGTCACCCATCCGAAATAACGCTTCGAGCCTTAAGAGGGTCGATACCCCTAGTTTGGATACCAGTAAGTTAAATACGTCCTTCCTCGCCCCCCAGCCCTGAAATATGACTAATCATGTTGTTTTTTGTGTTTTTAGATATACTCAATTCCAGAGCTAGTATCTTATTGGATTCATAAAATTTATGCCACCTAAAACCCACCAATTATGGATTAAAGATTTTCAAATTGCTTCAATGATTTAATATTAAAAGGATAATTGCTGTGTCCTGTTATAGGACCTCACCACAAGCCAACACTAGTAGAGATATCACTTTACCCTCAAATATAAAGTTTGAATACTGTCCTAAGTTTTAGGAGCTTTGCTAATATTTTAATGTAATTTGTGGTCTTCTTGTATTTATGTGTGTACAAAATAAATTTGAAGGCAATTTAATTTCTAAATGAATTGTTGTACGCGTTTGCACCCCTGGGTTTGTCTAGGGAGATCTTTATTTTAAGGTTGGTTCAAATTCTTCTCAGGTAGAATGAGAGGCTATTTTCCAAATTGTGATTTACACTGTTATATTTGCATTTTATTTCGGGATAAATGCCGGTAAATTTCTTTAAAATAATTTCTACATCATTCTTGTTAAACTGTTGACTAAGATAGTGTTTGTTTTTTAAATGCCTTTTTTATTTTATGGACTAAAATGAATCTGATGTGACAATTAATTATCCAAAAATTAATTTAAATATTGTGTTATATAATTATTTTAAAATGAAAATTTAAAATTTAAATATGTCGAAACTATATAAATCACAAAAATATCATAAACTTTCGCCTGAATATTTAACAAGGTGTATATAACTGACATGTTTGTGTGAAGGTACGTGGGTGATGACTTGGCTGGATACAGTAGAACTGGAGGAAACTTCACAGAGATTATGGTCCGTAACGCGGGCCACATGGTTCCATCCGACCAACCAGAATGGGCTCTTAACCTCATGAATAAGATTACCTCCGGGGAGGAGTTTTAGCACGTCACACATATAGCTACCAACTATATTCCCCTACTTTAGACCCGAAACAAGACATGGCTGACTTGAATAGTTGGAATCCTCCTACTGTGAGATTTGCTTTTCTACTAAAATATTTTATCATGCATGCTTCATAGACATGTATTATATGTTATTATACTTAATACTTCCTTCCTTGATAAGGGCTCTTCAGCCCATGGTCTGTGAGTCCCATTTGACCCACCAAATGAGTTTTTTGGCAAGCAAATGGGTATTTTTTAAGACAACAAATAATAATATTATTAAATAGCTATCTCATTTAAAGAAAAATACTATACATATTACTTTCTAATATACAACCAGCTGTAATTTATCACTTCAGCTAGAGTATTTTAAAATGATATATTAATCATGATTATAAATCTGATAGCTCGTGATCTTAATAAATCACACATTTGTAGCCGACGATTTCCGCACGTCCAACATAGACAATGCCTTAAAATGTGAGGGAAGAATGACCTTAAACACTGGACGATTCCTGAATAGCTCAGTGGTAAGAGCATTGACGTACTAATTCAAAGGTCCTGGGTTCGGTTCAGGTGTGTATTTTCAGAATAGAATACTATTTGTTTTGTTTTTAAACTTACTATTGAAATGTATATTGACATGGTATTATTTCTGTCTAGTATAATCTATTTTTTAAATAAATTAATGTAAAATTAAAGTACGTTTATAATGTACCAGTCTATAAATAAAAGTGTATATTTAAAAAAATAAAAACTAAGGTAAAAATACACAATACATGCTTCATTCTATTTGTTAAACTACATCACCCAATCTATTATTATTATTATTATTATTATTATTATTCACTGCCTCACACTCTCCAACAGGGATATTCGAGCTTAAACTACGATAGTATAGTAGGGATTAGGCCACACACCTGATCCTGAACTTGCTTCGAGCAAACTATTTAGTGAGAAACAGTTTAGAGGAAAACCCGGCTCAGATTAATGCTCTAGCATTCCTATCACAGACAAGACAAGACGAGTCTGACGCTTAATCCACATTTCTGTCGATTCCTATGATTTTTCATCGAACCAGAAACTAAATCAATCATACATAATGAGTTGAGTTTGTAAGAGAATGTTTAAAAAAGGGCTTTAATATTTTTTTAATTTCAACAAATTATAACCTTACAAACAATTTATTTTCCTATGTAATATATAAGATTATTCAGCTCTCCAACTAAAAAACTATACAGATTTTAGGTAGTGAAAATATAAGTATTTCCACTCAATTATCTTGGTGTTGGCGACGCCAGGCTCCTTTATGAGAAATCAAAGTTGGTTTTGAATGCACCTATGGAGTAGTCAGTTCATGTAGCACGCCACGCAGACCATTACATGCATCCCCATCACTCCAGCCTCCAACACACACGACGTTGTTGTCAGAAAATTCAATACCTGTTACTAGTTTTTATTTACACCGCACTTCACTTGCTATTTCCTGAAGTTTGATAAGTTGCCTACCACTCAGGTGCATACAGTGCTAGCTTTGACGTCTCGCAGGACCGCCATTTGGAGCTACTGACCCCAAGCTCATTAAGTGTTAATACTCTTGTCTTATCGCCCCCTACAATCTGTTCAATCGTTTATCCAGCGATCTTAATAATTATATATAAAACACTTATGTGATGTAGGTGGATGTGTGATTGCCTAGAAGAAAGAATATAATTTGATACAGCTATATAGTTTAAGTTAATCCATTGAATAATAAATATTCCCCATTACACTGGTGTGCCGTGGCTGCGAGCTAGTTGTGCCGTTTGTCCACAGCCCAGAGTGCCACGCATCGCTGTTCAATAAGAACACGAATGAAGCTTGTAAAAAAGGCAACCGTGCGTCATTCACATTCCTTACTTACTAATATTTTAAATCCATCTGACAACTTAAAAGCTGTAACATGAGACTATAGCTAGGTTTTATACAGTGAAATGTTTCCAAATGGTAAGGAGGTGGGAACTGAAAAATAGCATTTGAACTTCTAAACTGGACTGCCGATGATAGGGAGATCAGTGTTCTAATCCTAATCGGGTGTACTTAGGATGGTTTTTCCTCAATGGTTTCCCATTATAACTCCAAGCAAGTGTGGGTACACTTCTTCTAAATTCAATCCTCCTCATCCCTAACACATCAACGTAATTAGTGTATATGCGTATGACCATAATGGGTAGTAAGATGCGTTGCTAAAATAAAAAACTTAAAAGGGTTTGCAGAACGCTGGACTAATACATATATTTAATATCACAAATCAAACGTGTGAAAAATCATGTGCTATGTTTTATCCCAGTTGAAAGCAGTATAGTATTTAAATAAAAAACCAAACTAGACATTGATAGATTCATAGAACAACTTTCCTTGTTGTCCTCTTCTCATTAGATCGTCTTTACTTTCACCTTTCTATTCCAAGAAATTTTACGTTCTGTACTTTTCTCAGCTCTACTCCCAACCATCTTTATAGCTTTACTAGGCCTTATCCTATTCCTTGTTATTGCCATCACTTCACACTTCACCGTGCTAAATTTCATTCCATTCCTCGGTCCATTCCTGTAGCTGATCCTTTGCTTCCTCTTCCTTCTCCCCTCCTCTCCCTCAAGTCATCAGCAAACATCATGGCTTGCATTCTTTCAGTCTTCCTGCCACTTTTATTCATGACAGTTTCAATTTCCATCACAAAGTGTAGTGGGGATAGGGCACTCCCCTGCTCCACTTCAGAATATAATTAAAATGATTAAATTGGTTTGAAACCCACCAAAATAGTTAAATATGGAAAAAAAATTTTAACTAATTTCAAACAAAAACTAGAAAAATATAACTTTTAGGTCTACTATCTTCTGCCAGTAGTATAGTTTTCAAATACATTAGAATTATTATTATTTTTATTATTGGAAATTAACTTATTTATATGTGATATATGGATTTAATACAATAACGTATATTAATTATTTAGGGCAGTAAACAAGATGAAGAAATATTACAAAGCTTAATATCGAATATTAATTTAAATAATACTACTTCTACAGATATTTTATTGTGTTTAATTATCCTCACTTATTTGTCTAGTAGCAAAAATTAAATCAAAAGAAAAACTACAACATTAAGCGAATGTGCAAAATTAACTAAGAATCAGTCGAATAAAATTTCAAACTATGTATATAACAATCAGAATGTATTTAATAATGTTTAGTCCGTTTGTCTATACGTAATGAGATTAGCATCTAGACAAAATAGGGTAAAAACTAATAACAACCCGTTAAGAAACCCGCATCTTTCAGTACGTGGACCATACGTTAATCTCATCCTATATTGTTTGACGGTGACGGAGATATATTTAAAATCTCAGTTGGCTGTATTGAGTGTGTTCTAATACGGTTTCCTACCATCCCACCCCAGAATTGGTGGTACATTTTTCAAGTCTACATCCCCCATTCCTACATTATATAAAATACGTACGGGCCAGATGGGTTGGATGTGGTACAAAAGAAACCTAAACTAATGTCAACGACAAATATTATATTTATAAATTTGAAACTTATTGTCTTAGACTTTATATTTATGTTAATATACCTAATAATAGCTTTCAGAATTTGATTATGTGTTTTTGGGCATTAATAGACAATAGGGCTACAAGTGGCAACATTGGGGAACTTCACATTAAACACATTCCAGGACGACTTTATATCTGAAATTCCATAAAAAAACAGCAATTTATTTTCTAATTAATTTAAGTATCACAAAGACCTATTTTAACTATAATATAGAGTGTATCAGACATGTATCATGTTTGTCTAACAGATGGCAGAACTAATTCAATTTGAGTTTAAATTTGACTTCCCCTCTTTTTTACTCTCCTAAGACCCACAGTACACTATCCTGTATTTCAAATCTATATTTTTATATCACTATATGGCTGGCAAATTTAGTGTTTCTATTGACGTTATGTGTTATTCTGCACTCTAGTGAGATGATTTCTATGATTTTCAGAAAAATAAATATAATATATAAGATAGGGAATCAAAATCATTTTTTTTTTAATATATCAGAAAATTTGGAACTCAGGAGGATTCTTCACATATTAAGATTCATAAAATATTACAATAACACCCTACTCTGATAATATAATTTATCTCAGTAATCGCTTTTGGAATTGTTCAAATAACAATGTATTATTTTCTCCTGTTCTTAGTTTATAAATAAACTTTTTTTAAATATTGAGTTTAAAAATGGCTGATCCAGTTTATTATACAGCATATGATTGCTATTCTACAGCAATTATCCATGCGCAGAACGTTTGAGAGTAATCTTTGAGCGGATGTTCACAGTGGGTGGATCGCAGGACGCGAACAGATATTGGAAACTCTGTAACTTTAAGATAATGTTTAACACCGTCGACATATAATTAATTCACGACCTTAGTTTATTTTGATGACAGCTCAAAAGGTTACTAGAAATAATCCCTAATATATCCCTACGCCAACAGCTGACATCTATCACTTTGGATAACTGTAATGAAAACAGATGACAATATATGAATGTGATAGTTAACCACAATAATTTAGGTCAATATCATTTATATATGAATTTGAGGTCGGACACAAAACTTATTTATCGTTCTATGCCACCTAAATAAAATTATTCACAGCACTTCCACCTGAGGTCTAAAGAAAATATATATAAAATGGCGACTGACGAATGTAAACTCTGTGATTGAACGTGGCGGAAACAAGTTATTTACAATAATGCACCCACTCAGTAGATAAACAGGTTTTATTCAGTTAAATATTTCGAAATACGGTAAAATAATCATAAAATAATTTATTATATATAAAAAATGACAAGTATTTTCTCGTTTCCAGGTAAATACGATGCCTGTATCAAAAGATATTGATATATACACTATATTACACATGATCAATAACGTTCCAAAACGAGGTATAAGTACTTTTAACTATGTTTAAATTTTGTTTCGAGTTGGATAGAAAGAAATTATTAAAAGTAATTAAATATAATGAGAAAACTTAAGTTTGAGTTATTTTAAATTTAAAATATAACAGGTGGTTATAAAACTTAACACTTATAACAAAACAGTGATCTTGTACAAGTGTCGGCAACCCAAAATCTAAACATATGATTTTTGAACTGTCATCCAGGTAAAAACCTATCATAAACATACTTTACTTTTTTAATACGAGCTATCGTATTCTAATGTTGCTGAAGTGGCTGTTATATGATAATCCACACAAATAATTGTAAGTACCACATAATAAAGGTTATTTTATAATCAATTTTAATCTCTGTTTACTATTCTGCCAGATTTAGAAACATCTTCATTGTAATATTAAGTTTACTAAGATATGTTCCAATCTGATTTTTTTTAATCATTTAGACGAGTTATTTCAAATAATTTCACAACAGTAGATGAAGCTGTCTCCTTGTATTTCATTTCGTAGACGCCTGCACACTGATTGAGTCTGTTGGTTTTTATATTTGGTTGGTGGTTCCGCGAATATTTTGATTTGGAGAAGAGCGGACAGAGCTGAGATTGTTTTAACGAGCGCAAAGGAACTGCGCCATTCGTGGTGATTTATTTTGATTGGTTTAGAGCTTGTCACGCGACCACATTTCAGTTCTGCTTTTTTTATGTTTCAACGAGCGTGTGAATCCACAATAATATTAAACCTCTGGAACCGGGCTATGGCTAAAGGTAATGGGGATGTGAGATATATTTTAGGAGAGGAGGTAATCAAGAGGGGGGTACTTTATAGTTTTAATTGATCCAACACTAGTCAGGTTCAATTAATTAAAACCCACACAAGTCTGCACTTTTAATACACTGTAATTAACTATAGTAATAATAGTAATAATACTGGCAGGGATATCAAGGATCGAATCTTGGTCGGGTGTACTGAGAGTTTTTTTTCCCAAATGGGTTTACACTCTACCTCCACGCAAATACGGGTATACTATCTTTAAATATGACCTACCTATTCCTTAAAATAACTAGTGTAATTAATACATAGGCGTGGGTAGTAATAAGTGGTGCTAAATATATATTAGAATATCACATTAAAATGTTCATTTACCATACGTCCTTTATGATGCAATTGCATATTATGAATTAAATATTATGGCAAAGTCTTAGTTTTCACTCTATAAGTAATCAAAACAATCAAAATTGTGTTATCATACGTTCTCCTTGTGGCTTCCCAACTTTAAATCAGGATTTAATCAAAACAACATTGTCAATCATAGTCTCTTTTTAATTTGATGACAAAACCTTCCAATTTAATTTAAATGTATTGTATTATAAATGGATGATGCTGATGATGATAATAATAATAATAGTAATAATATGGATTTTATGATGAAGTTAAGGCATCCGTCTTATTTTACACCTAAACAAAAAAAAAATTTAAATATTTAAGATTAGTTTTAAAAAAATGATTTTTTTAATGCCAAAACAAGAGCTAAAGTTAAACACAAAAAATTTGACACAACGTAAACATATAAATACATATTTAACTAATTTAATCATTGCTCTTATGGATGGAACCACATTGACCCAAAGGGGCGGGGGCCGCACCAATAACCCTCACAGAACAACACATCCCTAATGCCAAATCATAAATGTTCTGTTCAACAAGTGTCTAAACCTCAACTGTTTGGAAAATACAGCATTTTATGATACAACAGTCGCTTCTGTCAGATTGAAGAGAATGTCACTCAATTTAATTAATTATAAATAAGATATATTGATTTAGAACAACGTGTATATACAAGAATATAAATATAATCTCAGTACAAGTTAATTAATTATATTATATTGATATATTTTCTACCGTGTCTTCGTGCCAGTTCGGACTATAAGCATATATATGATATGCTACTGTGAATGTGCTGAATGGGATGATTTTGTATAGTCACCGGTGATTCTACAAACCCAATGGTTCACTCAAAGAATGTAAAATATGTATTTACTACTTCACATACTCACCGAACCTTTTATAAAATCACTGGTGAGTTTATAAAATTACCATCAACCACCAGTGAATATTAATTAGGAACGTTAGGTTAGTTTAGACAAGCTTAGACTAGTTTATTTTAGGTTAAGTTATACTAGGTTATTTTAGGTTAGTTTATATTTATGTTCCATATTTTTATCCACATAAACTAGATATTTTATAAAATCACCGGCAAATGTAAATACTAGAGTTCATGTTCCATACTTTTACAAAATGGCATTGGGAGATTTATAAGATCACTGGTAAATTTAGATAAATCCTGTTATTTGTTAAATAAACCATTTCTTTCGGTGATTTTATATATTCTCAGTAACATATATATATATATATATATATATATGATCACGGCGTCTTACTAATTGCTCAGTCTATATGCGTAACCTACATGATAATTAATCAGATGGCGAGGAAGGAATAAATTTAGATGTAATCTAGCTAATTTGCGTGGAAGGAGAGAGTGAAACCATTTAGGATGAATCATACTCTCTAGACATGGAGTTCAAACCCCGATATCTCCGTCATCAGCAGGCCAGTCTAACAAAAGAGTGACGCCTTGGATCGTTTGGCCACTGAAGTGGCCACACATATATATTAACTACAGCAACGCGATATGTATGAGGCGGGTATTATTTTTAAAAAAACTATATAAATATTTGCATGGAGGGAGAGTGAGATATAATTTAAGTGGGAGAAAAAAAGAACCTCAGTGCACTCGGATGGGACTCGAACCCCAACCCCTCCGTCACCAGCAAACCAAGCTATATGAGTTTTGACATTTAGAACTCGTGCCCACCAGTGTGGATGTTTATTTATCAGATCGCAAAACTACTTTGATCAAAGTAATCTACATTCGTATCGTTCCTGTTAATTCCTTTTAATATTAGATTTATAATTTAAAAATTGCTAACGTTATACTGAGGATGACATATTTTCATCAAATACATACTATGTCTGGCTGGGCCAGCATAAAGAGAGGAACTATCATAGCCCTGGGACAACGGAGTTGATGGGATGAAGATGGGCCTTTAGAGGGTAAAGAGGGGTGTAGCGGGGTTGGGTCTTGTTTTGACATTTTCATCAGCCTCTCCCCTTTAGGTTGGAGAACTTTTTTTTGAGATGCGAAGAGCGGATCAAAAAATCGGGATGCTGCTCTTCTGATAAATACTCGGAATAAATAAGTGTGTGTGTGTGTGTTTGTTTAAGGGGGTGGGAGTTCCTATTAATAAATTGCCGGTCTAAAAAAAATCTTACTTTCGTAGTTCAATATCTAAATTAATATAAAATAATTAGCCTTGTTATACTTTTGTACGTTAATATTAGTAATTTTCGTGAATAGTTTTTTTCAATAGCACCCATTGAAACTATACGTCTATGTACTAACTACGCAAATGGATTAGGTATAAGTACAGTTGAATTTAGAGGAAATGCATCCTCATTTGCGTGGAGAAACAGTGGATAGACCATTTAGGATAAACCAACCTCAGTACAATCCACCAGGATCAAACCACGATCTCCCCAGTCTAATCTAACACGAGAATAGTTCTTTAGACCATGCGGCCACCGAAGTGGGCTGTGAATAATTCTGTAAGCTAAAATATTAAAACTAGTACATTTCTAAATACTTTTCATACGATACTCTAGTTTGAAATATTTACTGTTTTAAGTTTGTAATTAGATTTTTATCAGCACGTATACAATATCTTATCTGCTATATCCAAATGGATCGATAATTTAAAGCTAGATAAGATTAAGTCATTTAAAATATTTTATTCGATTCAAATCGCCAAATAATATAGTAAATACATAAATTTAATTTTCCCTCAAGCACGCCGTTGAAATTGAGTTAAGAAAAAATGTTCACTTTATCAAATATAACTTTAATATTTAACTCTAAGTCAATTGAATTCTCTTCATTTAATGTTATACACATCATATTCTTTTTCAGGGAATTATAAGAAATTTCAATATTGTTGAGGATATTTTAAAAATTTAAAAAAGATATATATTATATTTTTTAAATTGTATATAGACTATCAATGGTGGTCTAACCATTACTTGTATACTTCAACTCAATTTTGATTTCACAAACCATTCGGTTTGAAATAAATCACAATTTCAACTTAAATTAATTCTGTTCACCAATTCTCATGTTTCAATCATAATTTATATTATTATATTCTTCAACTTTTAATTGTAATGTAAACACATCAATTGCTTTCAACTCTTAATTTCTAGCTTATTTCATTTTCTATTTGGTTAATCCATTTTGTCGGTTATTTAATTACTTGTCACTTTATTTATGGTTTATTTATTAAATTGACTTTACTTCATAATCATTATAAAACCTTTTTATTGTGTCCTGCCTAATGTAGAGCAAGTAATTGCATTGCAATAGGCTGATTTTATATATATATTATTATCTGTTGTTACTTACCACACAGTAATATACTTTTTCATTTTCTTCTAATTTGTAAGACCCGCCTCGGTGGCGTAGTTGGCTAACGCGCTTGTCGTGTAAGCTCTACTGCAGAGGACGGGGAGATCGAGGTTCGAATCTCGGTCGGGTGAACTGGGGGTGGTTTTCCCTAAATGGTTTTCCACTCTCCCTCCAACGCAAATGCGGGTTTACTTCCTTTAATTCAACCTTCCTCATTCCTATTCCATTAGAGTAATTAGTACTTAAAGCGTATAACCGGAACGGGTAGTAAGACGCGGTGCTAAATATTATTCTAATTTGTAAAAATCTTTTACGATTTATTATTTTGGAGAGTTAAAATTGTATTTGTTGTTCGTCCACGATATAGCCCGCTATGTGGTCGTAAAAACCAGATAATCTTTATTTTCATTCACAGTAATACAGAAGAAATAAGCATGTCCATCAATGTTTAAAATAATAATGACGAATTATGAAATATTGGAAATACTCACCTCTTTATTAAACATATTTATCCTTTGGAATCGTCTGTTGAGTTCTTCCTGTTCATTTTCGTGATCGGCCATAGCTACTCAAGATATAATTTATCTGATGACAAGTGAAGAGCGAGTCTTGCTCGGAATGAAAATGAAAGAATTAAGATATTTATATGGACAGAGTAATTCCACACAGCGCATATTCATTTGGTTAGAGATAATCACACACACACAGAGGAAGATTGCGCAGAAGCTCTAAGAAAAAGAATATTTAATAATAATGATATTTAGCACCGCGTCTTACTACCCATTCGGGTTACACGCTTTAAGCACTAATTACGCTAATGGATTAGGAATTGGGAAGGTTGAATTAGAGGAAGTGAACCCGCAATTGCGTGTAGGGAGAGTGTAAAACCATTTAGGAAAAGCCACCCTCAGTTCACCCGACCGAGATTCTAATCTCGACCTCCCCATCCTCAGCAGTCGAGCTTAACACGAATAGCGCGTTAGCCAACTACGCCACCGAGGAGGGTAAAAAGAATATTTATTTACTTCTTAACCAGCGCGAGTTTCGATTTTGACAGATGGAAGTGAAGATTTTAACTGTCTTTTCAACATTTTTCATAATCATTTCTAAATCTTTTCAACTTTTATGTTAAATTAAATTGTATATTATATTTATACTTAGTACATAGCCAACCCTTCTACCGTTCCTATGATGTATTAATAATATTCCCTTTGGACTTGGGGAAAAGAATGTTGTTTTTTCATTTTGTTCTCGAAGAAGATACTTGGAAAATTTCTTGACTAAAACTAGGGGTCCTTTTTTTGATGTCTGAAAGCTTTCAGGGTGGAATATTTGTTCATCTTCACTAAAAATATTAATAATTATGTAACTCTTATTATAAAGTTAATGTAAAATATTTCTAAAGTAAAATATAAGCCTCGTAATTCAACCTGTGTATTTTTACTGAGTGAAATTTAATATTTAGACTTGAAAAAATTAACTAAATTTCAATCAATATTTTTGAAGGAATTATCATCGACAATATTCTTTTGATGGATTAAATAGCAAACTAATATATTTTATAATTATGGTTTTAGCCATATCTGAATATAATATTATTTAAATTGAAAAATGACACTTAGACGTGGGTTCGATTCCCGTTTTCAGATGTCATTTATTAAATTTAAAGAATACAATAAGTATTATCCTTTTTTCCTGGTGATATCTGAAAAATTTATATTTGTATGTAAATATATCTCCATAATACATCAGAAACCATTTACATTTTTAGAAGGAATATCTACTAAATTGATTAAATATTTCAATATTTTCCAGACAATCCATATTTTACTTAAAAAGCTTAAATCATCAAATAAACATAGTAAATTATTTCACACGGGTCAAACAATATTTATATTTTGACACGCATTTTATAAAAAAAATATAAACTATAAATTTGAATTTAACTCACCTGTATAATGTAGATGACATATAGATCAAGGATATATGTATACTTTTTACTATTATTTATTACTATTTGTTATTATTATTTTCTCAATTGTAATATTAGTTATGTGTATTTACTCGGACGTCCATAGGTGAGATTGGGATGTGGAAACGTTGGCATAATAATCTACAGAAAGTTGAAATGTTTGTGTATTTTTGTTATTGTGGATTAATCTAGTACAATTCATTTAGTGGTTCATTTTATTTAGAATGTTCAATGTTGTGTTCTATATATTTTCTCCAACTCTTGTAGGGATTTCAATCTACCATTATTGTAGATAGTGCCGTTATTAAAAAATATATATAAAACACCGTTCAGAAAGCGTTTCCGATCATACCTTGTGGTATTGAATTTTAAAGGTCATTGTGCCACCGTCAGAATTAGCAGATAAATATTTTTTTATTATTTATTTTACGCGTAGTCTCTAAAAGTGACACCAACCAATTATAATTCAAACCCCACACACACTAAATTTAATTTATAATATATTCTATATAGGTAGTTTTAAGAGTCATCGTCCTTTACCGCTTTTTTATGTTTTATTAGAATTACTTTAATATACCATCAGATGTAAACTTTTAATGTTTTTATAATGTAGAAAATTCTTGTCAAATAATAGTATATTGTTTTTCTGGCATATTTTTGGAATTTAAAGCACTTGAAAAATATGTTTCCTCAAACTTTTGAGATTGACAATTTTAAACAGTTTATTTGATCATAAAAAATAATTTTACTCATGTACTGTGTGAATTAGACTTGAGGAATTGAGGAATTGTGAATATGTCATTGGTTCCAATTAGAAGGAACTAATTGTACCATTTCAATAATGAATTAACGTAATTCTGAGTAAGTAATAATCAATATAATACTGAAAAGGTTTTTTTAAATCCATTGATTATTAAAATGATTTCAAAATAACGTATTTTTTCTTTAATTTTTTTTAATTGCTCTCAATTTAAGCCGTATTCATTTCATAAAGCTTTCTTTACACAAAGAAAACAAAAACAAATAAAGTGAATCCAATTACTAGTTCTAGCTTTTCTTTCTCAATAAATTAAGAATCTCATATTATAGAGTTCATTAATAGCGTATTTTAATTATAAATAATATGCAACCACAAATTTCAGAATTAATCCAGTTGTATATGCGAATGGAATTAACGAAATGACAATGTGTACCTTATTATTAAGTTACTAAAATATAATATTACAAAATACAATCTACGAAGTAATCTACGAGGTTTTTGTGTGTGTGTATTTGTGCCCCCAACCCTCTTTTCACGTCCCTGCCCATCCGGACTATACGCATTTATATACCAATGGCATATGAATAGTAAAAGTAAGATTTAGAATAAATGTAGCCAAATTTGCGTTGAGGTAGAGTGAGAAACCGTTTAGAGAAACATTTGGCCCAAGTGCCCATTGTTGCAAGTCCTTACTATTGGCAAACTGATTCTAGCCCAGTGTCTCCATCCTAAGATACTAATATTTTTTAAGGATCAAACCTTTAAGGATGAACATTCGTTTAAAGTAAAATGTATTTATTTAGTGAAAACAATAAAGAGATAAAAAAAATCATGAGCTTAAGCTCTTAAATGAATTTAAATTGCATGACTATTTGTTAGAACAGTTCAATAGAATCAACACGTTTATCAAATATGTACACAGTGTGATTGTTATTTCAATTGCATTCGAATGTTTTAACAAATCAACTTAAAATATAATGGCTAGACTTAAAGTATTAATCCAAGCCAGTCATTCATCCCACAAATATTAAATAGGTATTTTTGCTTTAACAATAGATTATTATAATTCTTTAAACGTTTAAAACCATCACTAGTCCATGGTTAAATAATTTGACAACTAGTCACGAGCCAGTGAACACAAATGAATTGTTAAAGTCAATCAATGACGGCAGTAAAGTATAAAATGATATAAACCATTTGTGTTATTGAAGCAACTTATTTCGATTAGTGGTGAGCTAGTGATCCTGGCCTTCACTTGGTTGACGTTTCTGAAAGGTCAGCGTTCTAATATTGTCCGAATCTACTGAAGGTATTTATACAACTGTGAGTTTCACTGTAATTTCTCATCATATATCCCCACTAATGAAGGTGAATTCTCTTTATGTTACTCTTATTAACCTTACTCTTCACAGAAAGTAATTTAAAAACACGTGAATTAAACGCAACATAAACTTGTTGGTGTGTACGTACACTGGGTTTTATTACCTGTACCGACGATTCGCATTTAATAAAACTAATGTGGTAGAGGCACCGGTTGCTTTATATTGTTGTGAAACATGGTTTCTTACCTTACATAACATGACATGCTTATGAAGGTATTTGGTCCGAAAAGATATGAAGATTCTGGGGAGTGGAGAAATTTACATAATGATGAGTTATATATCCTGTACTTGCCACATGATATTGTTAAGATAGTGAAGCCCTCATATTACGGTGGACAGGACATGCAACGTGATTGGAAGTATATTGAACCGTGCTAAGCTTATTTGAGGGGCAAACCCAATGGCAAGAGATCATTGGAAAGACCTAAACGCAGATTGGAGGCTAACATTAGAATGGACCTGAAATAAATAGGGTGTAATGAGGTGGACTGGTTACAACTAGCTCAATATAGGGATAGGCTGTAATGAGGTGGACTGGTTACAACTAACTCAATATAGGGATGGGGTATAATGAGGTGTACTGTATGGAATTAGCTCAAGATAGAGATAGGGTGTAATGAGGTGGACTGGATAGAACTAGCTCAAGATAGAGATAGGGTGTAATGAGGTGGACTGGATAGAACTATCTCAAGATAGGGATAGTTTGTAATGAGGTGGGCTGGATAGAACTAGCTCAAGATAGGGATAGGATGTTATGAGTTAGACTGGATAGAACTATCTCAAGATAGGGATAAGTGGCGTAGTTTTGTAATGAACTTTTGAGTTCCTAATGTCAGAATGTAAGTAAGCAAGTGATGTGGTATGGATGAAGATGGCAGAATTATTTAGGAGAAAAATACCCATTACTGGGGGGAGGGTCAGTGTGAAACTATTTAGGATAAAGCATCCACATTACACCCATCCAGGATTCTAACCCCAACCTCCTCTTCACTGGCAATTGAGTAAGTGTAATCTTCAACAGGCAAGGTAGTGTTCCTAAAATGTAATATTGTGTTTTTGAGCCTTTTTCCTCATACTCGAATCATTACGTAGATGTAAAAAACAGGAGAATGTTTTTCCTTTTTATACAACTTTTTTTTTTCCAAATATTCATCCGTCCTGACTCTTTCGTTTCATTCTGTTATCAAAGGGACCTTATCACCCACGCGTGAATTCTTTCCGCCCCATTGTGATTGTAGATTCTGGTTTGCTGGGAAGAAAGAAACATTCTTCGATGTGAGCTAGAACTAAAAAGAAAAAAGGAAGAAGGGAGGCGGGAGATAAGAGAAGCCTTTTAGTTTAGGAAAACCCTTTCAATGCAGATTAAAAGTATAAAATCATAATGGTTTTAATTAAAGCTATATTTGGGGGTATCGCCACTATTTTTATTAGAGGGCGTTCTCAAAGAATTCTTTTTAGCCCTTTTCTTAGGAATATTATTAATAGCACCGCGTCTTACTACTCGCTCGGGTTATACGCACTTACGCTAATGTGTAATGGTAGGGTGATTGTGAGATGGAATGGAGGACATACAGTTTAACGTGGGATCCGAACCACGGTGGAGACCTGGCATTCCCCACATTTACAAGTTGTGATTAATAATTAATACACGTCTTGTCAGAGGTGAATGAAGGGTTTGGCAATCAGATAAATCTGTGCCGGGACCATGAATTGAACACCGGCCGCCAGCACAGAAGTCTGACACCTTACCCCTAGATCACCAGGTCACCCTCTTAGGAATAGTCTAAATAATTTAATAGCCTCTGTTTACATGAAGATTATAATTTTGTGTAAACATTAATGATTATTTTAAAACAAGTAATAATAATAGAATAAATAATAATACAATTAAACCCCATATTCATATATAGTGTAAATGTTCAACCATTTTACAGGTCTACTAAATAGCTAAATACCGCCATATGATTCACTCAATCTTTCAACAAAGATACAGCCATCAAAAACGCTTTTAATATTCAATTTGGGAAGGGGACTGAAACACTTCCACATACTTTTAATCACGTACAGTTACATTTTCACTAGAAAGACCTTATCTAACACCTAGAAAATGTATCAGATCATTTTTAACGTATTAATATGTCAAACTACGTGATCTGAAACTGTCACTTTTGAAAGATGTTACTTTTAAAATAACACCAATAATATAGTAAAACATTATCATCGCCGACCATAAAAATATATTTTTGGATTTTTGAAAAGGTTCTTCGTATGAAAATTACATTGTAGTATAACAACTTTGCATTGCTGTTCTTAAATGAACAAACCCATACCGTATGATTTGTGACTTCACAAACCACTAAAATTGCCATATACCACCGACCCCAAAATAATTTGGGTGAATGTATTACTTAAACGACCTCTTACTTTACAATTAGCCTATATTACAATGATTCATAGATAACATAAGGGGTGTGCAAAACCTAGAAAATTTCAACTTTACTTCGACAACGAGGAAGCTTAACAAATAAAAAATATATTTGAGGCTAAGATAAGCATTTATGTTTAATTTTTGTAATTTTTTGCAGTTAAATAAAAAATTAATTCTGAAAAAATTGTAATTTATTTATCAGATTAGTCCCAAAAAAAGTTAAAACATTTTTTTCAATAAAAACAAAATATTTTTCAAAAATAATCTAGCATCGATTCAGCTTTGGGAATATTTCATATAATTAATTGGATTTGGCTTCACTTCGAATTGAAAGGTAATATTATGAAAATGTATTACTTAATAAAAGAATGGCTTTATTTTAAATTAAAGTGGTGGTCAACGTATCTGGATACGAGTTTAAGGGTCCCGGGTTCAATTCCCGGCTGGTACTTTGGTTATTTTTCTCTTAATAGGAATTACCCCAATGGTCACCAGTATTTGGTAAATTAGACTTAATTTAGTTTTAAGACACACATCCATATTTACTATCAACACTTCATCTCGTCACGTGTGCGTGTCGATGGCCTCCAAAGGTGTACCCTAGGTAACACCCTGTAGCACCATAACGGAGAATAATCTAAGCTTATATACAGGCCTCCGAATTGATTGTCATATATCTCCAGTTTGGTGATTCCACAAATTAAAAAATTCAACATATCTTGAAAAGAGTATATTTCATTTTAATTGTATCAGTTATTAGTTTCAATTTCGAGTGATTACCTGACCACGAGTACTTCCTTTATTACTCTGATACACTCCTGGCTACAGGTGGGTCAACCCTAAATAAAATTACGTGTTTTACTCTAATGGGGTAGGGATGAAGAAGTTAATTATTTTAGAGGTAATCTACCCGAATCTGCGTGGAAGGAGAGTGGGAAACCACTAAGGTGGGGGGGCGTCAGTAGACTCGACGGGGATTCGAACCCCATCTCCCGTCTCCAGCAGGCCGGTCAAACACGAGATTGAGGGCTTTGACTATTCGGCCACTGAAGGGAGCTATACGCATTTAACTTACACCATTGGGGTATGGAATAATAAGGTAGAATTTACAGAAAATGTAACCATATTTGCGTGGAAGGAGGTTAAGAAACAGATAATGAAAATAATTATCCTCTGTACACACAGTTGGGATTCAAGCCCTGACTTCTCCGTCACTGTAAAACCAGACCAGATAAAGCTACCACTGCTCCACCTATGTGGGTCTAGACAATTTAATTTATCGGAACAAGATTAAGCTACACTATAAAGATTGAACTATAAAAACGATGGAGAGCTATATAGCAAAAAAGGGGGGGGGGGGGGTCCCCTTAGTCTGGAATCGAAACCCACCCTCTTAAAGTAAAAAGACTATCTGTGCGGCAAACCTTGCGTCGGTCGTAGAACACAAGCTTTCGAATTCATTCAATAAATAAATACGAAAAAAATTAGGGGGAGGGGAAATAGCCTACCACACGTTTGCAAGATAAGTGCATGTGAGACTTATAGAAGGCCACAATAGATCTTCTGTGGAAACAGAAACCACTTTAAAATGGAGGGAGGGGTTTGAACGGCTGAGGGGAGGAAGTCGTGGGCGCTATAGGCAGGGAGCAAAGAGGAAATAACACACAACCTCACACACTACACCCCGTGTTTATTTCCGCAACTGTCAGGCCAATAATATTCATTGTGTGCTGTTGCCTGGCAACTGCGCGCTTCAATTCAACGTGCAAACTGTAATATACATACAGCGCACACCCGCATACACCACAGAGATTGTAAAAGCATCCGCAAGCTCAGCGTTCATTTGTTAGAAGGGTTGGGTTGGGAGGATGACAACATGGAAGACAGAGAGGAAGAATCATCACTTCCTCTCGTCGGCAGGATATGTTCAAGGGATGCGTAGTGGTCAAGCCTATAGGACTTGCTTTCGTTTGACCAGACATGACGATAGGTTTAGTTCTGTGAGATAGCTTGTGGATCTATATTTATATTAATACTTTGAAAAATAATTTTCTTTCATCGGGTATCTCTTGGTTATATTTTGGGGAGGTTCTATTTTTTTTAATATTTCTCATCTCTAATAATTAACGAATATCGTTGGTTGATAATTAATTATAATTATTTTCCAGTGTATGCAATATTTGACTCATGACTGGGAGAGATGCAATATCCAGTCTGGTCGCCGAGTATGTAGAATTTTAGCCGCTCTGTGGGAAGAGGACGTTGCTCAGGATACACTTTGGAGCTTGTCTACACGTCGTACCCGCGATGAGATGATGTAATGATAAGGATTAGGAAGATGTGTAGCCAGTGGAAATATTAAACCTAATTTAATCACTAACTAACCAGACCATAATGACAATAGAGACAATTTCGCTTTCGGGAAATATGCCTATGGTACCACCGGGAATCGACCCCGTGATCTCTATCTAGATCATTAGCCAGGGGCGCTGGTCATTAGACCATGATGGCCGTCATGTTATTACTTTTTTCGTGACATTTCAACAGTATACCAAACAGAACAACAACAAAAACGGAAAACAAAGTATCTCCATTTTTCTTTCTTGTCTTTCTCGAGGAGGAAACAAATACCAAGTCCAGAGCCACCGGCCAATATTCGAGCCTCAAACCTCCACCATCATAAATTCAGTCTCTTTCAAATCACCGACGATCACGTGATCACTAGTATGATTGGTATATGAGTATGGTGACCATATTTTTTTTAATCAGGACAGTAAAATAAATCAAACATGCCATGCATATGTTACAAAAAAATATGAGAGAAATAGAGTAGATAGCGGAAAAATAATAAAGTGGTTCAAAATAATAAAATAATATTGATATTCTGGCTACCAGCATGAAATTTGGTACGAATATTAACAAATATATAAGGTAAAAAAAAGCCAAATCACAAGCTGGGTACGAAAAAATGACGCCCGAAAACCATATTTTCTCCAATAACTAGAGAACGGTTAAAGATATAAAATATGTTTACGATACCAAAAGTGTTTGGAATATAGTGAGGAACAGTATTTGCCTTGGGGTTTTTTTTGTAGGTTCAAAAACAAATCCACCATTTTGAATTAAATGATGACACAGTTTTTGGTTTTCTCAAAAAAGTTTCAACAGTTACAGTTTCACTACAGAAAACTCATGACAATACTGTTATGAACCTTTGAATGGTATTCCCCTTTAAATAATGTTATCACGTTCTTATAGGAATATTGTTTTTGTTTTCAGATTATTATTATTATTATTATTAATTATTGAAGTTATTTAACACGCACTTTCTGAACCAGCTGGTTATATCAGCACACGAGAATGTACAGTAGCCCCATGGCTTCTTTGGTGCTGACTGACATTTTCGAAACGTTACCAGACCAAATTATGTATACCTACGCCGGACCAAATGATCTGTAAAAACATGTGTTTAGCAGCTGTCACTATCTGACGGTCAAAATTTAGGTATATACCTAAATGTTTACTGTCAGTTGTCAGCTGTGAGCTGTCAGTCAGCACCAAAGAAGCCATGGGGCTACTGTATATGATCGATAGCGACAGGGCCTACCAATTTTGGCGAGAAAGGTATTTTCACAAACCTTCCAGGGTTCTTTTACACGGCATCATTGACATGTGACCAACGGATTTACTTCCCCTTTAAAGGAAGTTGTGCTACTGATTTTTATTGCTCAAGAAAAATCCGTCAACCCTGGCTGAGTTTGAACCCATGGACATCAAACCCTGAGGCCAGCACTTTACCCCAAGACCACAGAGGTAGACTTCAGCTTATTAATCAATGTAGTAATGAGTAGTGGTGGCTCGTATATATGAGCACATGTGCATGTTAACACCAAATATTTTTATTACAGTTATATATTACATATTTCGCTTTTAAATTATTCATTAGTTTATTTATATATGTAGGGGTATTACTCATCCGAATTATGAGTTATGTTTTATAACTCAGACGGGTCACGTCTAATAATCGCATGAATTGCCGAAAGATCTTCCATCATTAACATGTATATAGAGGCGCGGTGGACAAAATAACTAACAATAATTTTTCATTTATTTATTTTTCAAATTTTCATAAACTTCTAAAGGCTAAAAGTTTCAACCTTTTTAAATATTACATGTCTTTTATAACTTTTTAAGCTTTATTAATATTTTAATCATGTTTTGAATATTTTAATTTTATAATATTGAAGACAACTTTGTGTTAATGATTTCAACTGTGAATTGTTCTTAGTTTTAATATATATATATATATATATATTTATTAATCTGTTTCATTTTGATATATACAATTGTGGTTTTAATTTTAACTATTGTCAAACATAATTTACACTGTGAATAAATTATTCACGTTAAAGACGAACTGGATCAAAACTCAATATCCTGGATCTGAGTAAGGCATACTACCCTTGCGTGAACCCAGTACTGACCCTTTAAAATGTGGAATGCTTATCAAAACCGACCTACCGCACCATAAAAAAACATATTAGTGGTTCCTCTCATGTTACTCAGGATATTAGTGACACATGCAAGATGAAAAACCCTCATGTCCTAAACAACGTTACACTCATATCAAGTCCAATTTTCTTGGCTTCTCATAAGTGGTAGCGAGACCCAATATGAATTTTTAATAAGAGTTTTCATCAACTTCAAGGAGTACCCTAGAGGGTCTGTAGAAAAAAAGATTCTCCCTTCACTCCACCCCATCCCCATCCCACAAAAAAAAATCAGGGAAAATGTGAAGCAAAGCAAAATATGAAAGCTAGTAGCAAAGCACAAAACCTTCTCTTTTAATATCTTCATCAACATTTCCTCCTTCCTCAAGTTTAAGCTTTAGTGAAGCTGATCTATATTTAATGGGCGTGTCCTTTTGTGGGTAGCGAACATACGGAATTAGTTACGACAAACTTGAAGTCTACAAATCCATTACACGCCTTTGTTGTAACAGAGTGAGGGAATGGGGAGGATTGGGGGGGCAAGAGGGGCTGCCTGCTCGACTTATATATATTATGAAATGACTAATCTTGGCTGTATTCACTTCTGAAACTATTTTCTAATAATGAAATATTGAAGTATAAGAACGAAGATGAATAGCTATTTGGAAGACAGCAGATAGGTTTTATGGTATCATCTAACTAAATATTATTGGAATATAAATTAGAATTATGGTTTGTTCATTGTTTTCCTAGCTATTTATTAATTAATAACAATTATACAGCTTACATTGTCTTCACCATGGTGCGGCCACTACAGTTAGCGATGATAGTGCCAACATCTAAGGATAGAGAGTGTCGTGTGGTCAGCACAGCAAACCCTCCAGCAGTCCATCTCAGTTTTCTAAACCAGAGCAGCTTCTTCTTTATTCAAGTATCTGCTCATTAATTGTCCTCACCAGGCTGAGTTTGACACCATTCCAGAGCCAATGCCTCACATATACATTAATTAATAAAGTGCCGGGGATCGGACCAAGAACATCTGTATCAGCAGAGTTATTTTATTTGCTTGTTTCGCTTTTATTAAATATAGCTGTATCTGAGTCACACTCAGGTGCAACTATTTTATTTTCTAGCGTGTTTAACTTTACTCATTCCCGGTTTCTCATTTGTTTTCTCAAACTATATAGTTTCCCGGGTTCAATTCCCGTGTCCAGGTGTTATTTTTCAACTATATTTAATTTATTTGAAATATGTATTCAGATACGGCTATATCCGTAATCAAGTTAATTTTCACCTTATTTTACATAGTTTAAGTCAATAATAAATCACACACCCACATTAATGGACACGCGGAATAAACGTCAAGCCCATCTGGTCTGGTTTGTCGCAAATGAGAAGGCCAAGGTTCAAATCCCAGTTAGGTGCACGCCTATTGAGGGGAAGTGGGGAAGTTCAAATGAGTTTTATGTAATAAATTAAAAGGAATTATAAGAAAAATTAAAATAAGTAATATTGTGAATTTACTAAGATAAATTAGTATTTTATAGCCTAATCGTAAAAAAAAAGTTCATACCATCGAAAACCAAGCATCCATTCAATGTAAAAATATAGTATCGAAGCCAGGACTTTTTATTTATAAAAAATGGGTGGCAGTATTTGAAGAAGATTAAATTCCTACAATATTTTTTTTGTGTGGTCCTTTTCTAGAGTCTTATTACCGGTTCGAGCTATAATCATATTTTCTCTAATTGGTTAGGAATGAATAGAGAAGAATTTAGACGAAAAGCGTGAAGGGAAAGTGGGAACAAATTTATGAAAAATCGCATTCAGTACAGCTAACGAGGATTCGAACCCTGATACTCTTGTCCAGCCTTCAGCCGCATAAGTTCTTGGAGTTGCTAAGAGACCAAATATGAAACTTCTAGGACCCAATACATAAATATATAAAAACTTCGGGGGAAAAAACCCATGGAACTAACCAGAAAGACGTTGAAGTATTTCAATTTTGAGCTGGTGGGCTATTTTGAGACCATGATACCACTGAAGCACGTCAATAATTATTAATATAAATTGTTATTACCATCTACTCACTTTTCTGGCTGCATGGTCTAAGGCGTTACTCTCACAATAGACTGGACAGCCGATGGGGATATTGGGAGACGAATTCCGGTTGAGTGTACCAACAGTAGTTTTCCCTGAATTACTTTCTGCACTCCCTCTACGCAAATGCAGACACACTTCCTCCTCATTTCCTTCTTAACACCTTTTCTTAATTAGTACATATGCATATAGCCCGAATGGTTGGTAAGATACTGTGCTAAATATATATAATCGGCATATATATATATATAGTGGTTGATTTCTAAAATTCTAGGTACCAAAACGCACTACCGGAGGGGATGTGCACCCCCAACCCCCATTTTTTTTTAAATCTAAGCTTCAAAATACGTGTTTTTAAGCCATTAGCTTATTATAAAAACAGAAGAAAATGTTTTAAAATGTATAACAGTGTGAGTGTGATTGTGTTTTTCAATTAAATTTAACGCAAATGCTCACCAGATGTTTAATTTAATTTTGATCTTCTTACTACTGGTTTAACTATACAAACGGGAATGATAGAGATTAGAAATTTTAAGTCATAGATTACACAAAACAAATAGTTTTAATTTTTACAGATATATTTTGAATTCAAAATACACAGACGCTATTATATACATAATTATAAAAATATGACTGTCAATTTTAGAAGCAACTCCACAGTCGTTCCATGTTTTCATCATATTCAATGACTCTAGACCTTTCCTTAATCTGTCAGTGGCAGAATGCCGTCCTAAAACAAGCCACGACTCAACATACATGGAAGGATTAAATAAAAGACCAGAGACTGTTGTTGTCTTAAACGATGTTCTTAGTGATGCCATAATCAAAATAATCTGGGAGAAACCTTTCTCGCATTCACTGGAAGATATAGCAACTGAGTTGATTTTATTCTTTAGCACAACAAGACTGTCCGGAAATCTATCAATGCTTCGTAGAACTTCTCAGCGTCTAAAGGATCATTACTCTTGCGTCCTTCCCTTTTATGAAGAAGAACTCTCACAAAATTAAAATTTTGTACCGCTTATATGGCTGTGGTATAAATAGTACCTGGTACTGATTTTCTACTTTCAAATACAGAGACTGTTGATTTCAATTTTTTATTTGCAAAGCATAGGCTAATATTTCCATGCTGCAAAGTCTCGCTCAACTCGGTTAATGTAACGCATCGCACATCAAACCAGGATATAAAATGAAGTTTGCATCGATCATTTTATTCAGTGATACACCTCGCAGTGAGAGAAAACAAGACTGTGTGCTAGGGAAAGTATCTGTCAGTGATACACCTCGTGATGAGAGAAAACAAGACTGTGTGCTAGGGAACGTATCTGTCAGTGATACACCTCGTGAAGAGAGAAAACAAGACTGTGTGCTAGGGAACATATCTGTCAGTGATACACCTCGAGTGTTAGGGAACGTATCTGTCAATAATACACCTCGTGATGAGAGAAAACAAGACTGTGCTAGGGAACGTATCTGTCAGTGATACACCTCGCAGTGAGAGAAAACAAGACTGTGCTAGGGAACGTATCTGTCAGTGATACACCTCGCAGTGAGAGAAAACAAGACTGTGCTAGGGAACGTATCTGTCAGTGATACACCTCGTGATGAGAGAAAACAAGACTGCGTGTTAGGGAACGTATCTGTCAATGATACACCTCGTGATGAGAGAAAACAAGACTGCGTGTTAGGGAACGTATCTGTCAATGATACACCTCGTGATGAGAGAAAACAAGACTGCGTGTTAGGGAACGTATCTGTCAATGATACACCTCGTGATGAGAGAAAACAAGACTGCGTGTTAGGGAACGTATCTGTCAATGATACACCTCGTGATGAGAGAAAACAAGACTGCGTGTTAGGGAACGTATCTGTCAATGATACACCTCGTGATGAGAGAAAACAAGACTGCGTGTTAGGGAACGTATCTGTCAATGATACACCTCGTGATGAGAGAAAACAAGACTGCGTGTTAGGGAACGTATCTGTCAATGATACACCTCGTGATGAGAGAAAACAAGACTGCGTGTTAGGGAACGTATCTGTCAATGATACACCTCGTGATGAGAGAAAACAAGACTGCGTGTTAGGGAACGTATCTGTCAATGATACACCTCGTGATGAGAGAAAACAAGACTGCGTGTTAGGGAACGTATCTGTCAATGATACACCTCGTGATGAGAGAAAACAAGACTGCGTGTTAGGGAACGTATCTGTCAATGATACACCTCGTGATGAGAGAAAACAAGACTGCGTGTTAGGGAACGTATCTGTCAATGATACACCTCGTGATGAGAGAAAACAAGACTGCGTGTTAGGGAACGTATCTGTCAATGATACACCTCGTGATGAGAGAAAACAAGACTGCGTGTTAGGGAACGTATCTGTCAATGATACACCTCGTGATGAGAGAAAACAAGACTGCGTGTTAGGGAACGTATCTGTCAATGATACACCTCGTGATGAGAGAAAACAAGACTGCGTGTTAGGGAACGTATCTGTCAATGATACACCTCGTGATGAGAGAAAACAAGACTGCGTGTTAGGGAACGTATCTGTCAATGATACACCTCGTGATGAGAGAAAACAAGACTGCGTGTTAGGGAACGTATCTGTCAATGATACACCTCGTGATGAGAGAAAACAAGACTGCGTGTTAGGGAACGTATCTGTCAATGATACACCTCGTGATGAGAGAAAACAAGACTGCGTGTTAGGGAACGTATCTGTCAATGATACACCTCGTGATGAGAGAAAACAAGACTGCGTGTTAGGGAACGTATCTGTCAATGATACACCTCGTGATGAGAGAAAACAAGACTGCGTGTTAGGGAACGTATCTGTCAATGATACACCTCGTGATGAGAGAAAACAAGACTGCGTGTTAGGGAACGTATCTGTCAATGATACACCTCGTGATGAGAGAAAACAAGACTGCGTGTTAGGGAACGTATCTGTCAATGATACACCTCGTGATGAGAGAAAACAAGACTGCGTGTTAGGGAACGTATCTGTCAATGATACACCTCGTGATGAGAGAAAACAAGACTGCGTGTTAGGGAACGTATCTGTCAATGATACACCTCGTGATGAGAGAAAACAAGACTGCGTGTTAGGGAACGTATCTGTCAATGATACACCTCGTGATGAGAGAAAACAAGACTGCGTGTTAGGGAACGTATCTGTCAATGATACACCTCGTGATGAGAGAAAACAAGACTGCGTGTTAGGGAACGTATCTGTCAGTGATACACCTCGAGTGTTAGGGAACGTATCTGTCAATGATACACCTCGTGATGAGAGAATACAAGACTGCGTGTTAGGGAACGTATCTGTCATTGATACACCTCGTGTGCTAGGGAACGTATCTGTCAATGATACACCTCGTGATGAGAGAAAACAAGATTGTGCTAGGGAACTTATCTGTCATTGTTGGGCACATAAACTGTTGTTCACATAAGCAGCTAATTTTAAATAAAGCACCGTGCTTGTGTATGTAATTGATTTGCTAATCACGTATTTCTAAAGATATATTTTCTGAATTTCATGTTTGCCTTAATAGAGGTACCGGAACGCCGTATTTTTACTGATATATAAAATGATTAGATTAACTTACATGAACACCAGCTTCGGGAGCCACGTGGTCTAACATGCTATTCTCGGGTTGGACTAGACTGTTGAAGACGGGGAGATCAGGGTTCGATCTCGGTTGGGTACACTGATAGTGGTTTTCCTAAATGCCCCCCCCCTATTTTTCAATCAAATGGGGGTCCATTTTTCTCTAAATTAAGCCTGCCTAATCTCCAACACATTAGTGTGATTAGTACATAAGCTTACAACCCTAAAGGATCTTAAAACGTGGTGCTAAAAAAGCTTACATGAAAGTAATCGAATTAAAAGGAAACTAATAATAAAACCATTGATATTGCCCAAATTAATTGTATATTAACTCTTTATGGAACACGTGTACACAGTATTTACTAAGCAAGGCTTGAAATAACAAGTATGATGACCTCGGGAGTCCTAGGGTAAAGTGCTTGCCTCAGGACACAATGTTCACGGGTTTGAAACTACCAGAAATCAGACGATTTTTACCGAGCAATGAAAAAAATTATACAGCTTCTTTGTAGGTAAAGTAAATCGGTTGGTTCCATTCCAGGTATTGCGGTATGTAACAAATATCCCTGTAAGTTATATGAGATACGTTTACGGCAAAATTTGTAAGATCTTAATGTGCTTTCTCCCAGATATAGTGGACGGGCGTCACTAACCGGCTGAACAGTCAAAGGTACGCGCTGCTTCGGGTGTAAGAAGTAGCACATCAGGACCAACCTTCGATTCGGGTTGTTCACATAAAACAAATATATCTAGCAATGATCATCCCTACTTCCCGCATTGAACTTAGATACGTCAAGTAGCAATGGATTGTAACTGATTAAATTACGGAGTCGAACCTATTAGAACATTTTCTAAACAGAAATAGTGAATGTCTTAGGAGATGAACTATGTCGAAAAGAACAGTGGCGCTTGTATAAAAACAGACAATAGGACGAGTTCAGTAATAAACAAATAATATTGAGCAAATTATTAGTATCTAGTAAACCATTAGAAATTAATCATCGTGACTTACTACAAGTTAGAATGTATACTGATAGAGTAATAAATGGGTCAGCATTTGAATCGTGGGAAAGTGGAAAACCGTTTAGTAAAAAATAATACCCTGAGTGCACCTGACCGGAAAACGAATCTCAACTTTCCCCGTCACCGGCTAACCAGGATGGATGATCTTGACGCCCTTGTCCACGTACCCGCCGATGCGGGCAAGTACTGTAGTGACAAGGTTGCCAAATCTCTACGACAGTACACGGACCTGAAATGGATTGTATTTTGCCCAGCAGGATACTACTTTTGTTTATAGTATGTATATATATATATATATATATTAGAAAAAACAACAAAAATAACAGAACTTAGATTCGTAATTACATTATAAGCCTTATGTACACTATAATAATATTATAAAGAGGAAAGATTTGTTTTTTTGTTTGTAATGGATAAACTCAAAAACTACTGGACCGATTTTAAAAATTCTTTCACCAATATAAAGCTACATTATCAGCGAGTAACATAGGCTATATATATTTTTTTATTTAATTTATTCCTCATAAAAATGTCGATAGTCACTCATATTTTATGGTATTGTCTATGATGATTCTTCAATATGTGTGTTGAAAATAATAATGTGGGTGGGGGTGAGGGGGAAGGGTCTAGTCAAATATAAATTAATTTCTAGTCCATCAGGATTCAACCCAGAGTTTCTTGTTTTTTAAGGGGAAGAGGTGGGTGTTTTCATACTACAAAATCTAAATTATAAAATACAAAACCTCGACAACATTGATCAACCGGACTATTTTTTACCACAAATTAATAATTAATTAATCATAAATGTTTACAATTTAACTTTGTTCAGGATATTACTTTCAGCATTATATCAGAATAGTACGGTTGTACAGGGGGGGAAATTATAGTCCAAATAGTATCAAGGTCATACAGGTACAGTTGGCAACACTACTTATCGAAAAAAAAATAGTGGCAATGAAAGCCATGCAAGATCACTTCAGTTCAACACACTGAGGGTCAAATGGGGGTGGGGAGGGCGAGGGGGACATGGGAAAACTCAAAAACTACTGGACCGATTTTAAAAATTCTTTCACCAATATAAAGCTACATTATCAGCGAGTAACATAGGCTATATATATTTTTTTATTTAATTTATTCCTCATAAAAATGTCGATAGTCACTCATATTTTATGGTATTGTCTATGATGATTCTTCAATATGTGTGTTGAAAATAATAATGTGGGTGGGGGTGAGGGGGAAGGGTCTAGTCAAATATAAATTAATTTCTAGTCCATCAGGATTCAACCCAGAGTTTCTTGTTTTTTAAGGGGAAGAGGTGGGTGTTTTCATACTACAAAATCTAAATTATAAAATACAAAACCTCGACAACATTGATCAACCGGACTATTTTTTACCACAAATTAATAATTAATTAATCATAAATGTTTACAATTTAACTTTGTTCAGGATATTACTTTCAGCATTATATCAGAATAGTACGGTTGTACAGGGGGGGAAATTATAGTCCAAATAGTATCAAGGTCATACAGGTACAGTTGGCAACACTACTTATCGAAAAAAAAATAGTGGCAATGAAAGCCATGCAAGATCACTTCAGTTCAACACACTGAGGGTCAAATGGGGGTGGGGAGGGCGAGGGGGACATGGGGGGGATAGTTTAGCAAACAATGATTCAGGTCACAACTTCACTATTCCCGAATAGATAAGCGAGACATGTGGAAGATATACAATTAATACGTTGTTAAAATCACATCGTCCCAGGAGAAGGCAAGGAGAACAAGACAAAAGAAGAACGGAAACCATAAGATATCTGGTTCAAGTCCTCAAGATCGACCCGAAAAAGCAAGTGGATGAAGGTCGTGTTCATAGGAGGAATCAACGTAAGTAATCATGTAGCGTATTTTTATGTTATATATTTCGCCGAGTCTCACTACCCGTTCGAGCTTCACGTGTAACTACGCTAGTGTGGTGAAGATGGGTAAGGTTGAATTAAAAGGAAATGTGCCTGAATTTGCGTGGAGGTAGTGTGGGAAACCATTTAGTAAAAACCACCCTGAGTATAGCCAGACGGGAATCAAACTTCGAACTCCCCATCACTGGACAAAACATACTAAATAAGGTTGATTTTAGATCGCGCTCAATTCAAAAAGAAAATCATCAAATGTCTGGTCCAGAAGGTGTTTATTTAAGAAACCGTTTTACTCAACACATAAGACGTATACCCTGATTTTGGTGGGAAGAACAATTTCTGGTAATTATTAAATTTACTAAAACCATTTTAATATATTCATTGGGAATGCCAGGCCTCCACCGTGGTTCGGATTCCTCGTTAAACTGTAGGTCCTCCATTTCATCTCACAATTACCCTACCATTACACATTAGCGTAAGTGCGTATAACCCGGACGGGTAGTAGGACGCGGTGCTAATAATAATAATAATAATAATATAATTTGTATATAGTAAGTTGATTAACTATACGAATGTTTATTTGAAATTATTAAATTTTAGCTACTAAAATAACCGTTTGGATGTTTCACTATAGCTCTAGCAGCGTTTGTAATTAGCTAAAAAATATATTTTCAAACGAAAAATTCTAAAAGGTTGCCTTTGATTTACAAATAAAGATTGTGAACCGGACGATTCGAGAAGGTAGTTGGTGAAACTGATACAATCCGTACTCATGCACTTCTGTTTACAAAATTAAAGCTTTAGATTATGAAAATTATATTTTGCATGACACTTTCTTTATATTATAAAAAATATTTATATTTTAATTTAAGGTGGCGAGTAATATATATATATATGTTAATATTATAGGTTTTAATTAGTTAATTATATCATGCACTATTATTATCTCTTGTGGCCACAGCCGCGAAACAAATAATTAAAAGTTGTATTTATTATTTATGGTTCTTTCACTTTATCATGAAAAAGCCAACTATACATTAATCCTTAAGGAAGAAGGTAGAGTTAAGGAATTTGAGGTTTATCAATGTAAAGTAGCATTATAGACTTACGTGAAAGTTTTTGGCAGGTGCCCTCTCGCTGAACATGTTGTAGTCTTCTGTGGGGTATTCTTGGAGGAGCTTTTAAGAAGACAGGTCTGAAAACTTGATAGTAAATTCAGCTATGTAGTCAGAGCGGTTTATAACAAATGGAGTGGATACTTTATCGGCAGGCAGAATAATTATATCCTTGTTGGCATGAAGGGATTTGATTACTATTTGTTCATTGAAATTAAGATTCTTGTTTTTTGGCATTACATTTCCAAACAATTAGACAATAATAATTAATTTTAATAATCCTTAGGAAAACATCATTAGAATCTTTTGATAACACTTTTGATTAATAATATAGTGTTACTAAGAAAATGATGATTATTATTATTATTATTTATGAATAAGTTGACCTGAGTGACTTTCCGTCAATGTTTGCAATAAAAAAAACTGCTGTCACTTAGTTACACTTCTACCGTATATGTTGTATAAATAATATATCTTGAACCAGGTGTCGCATTGTGGTGCAGTTCTATGTAATTTTCACTAGAAGACAGTTGAATTAAGACCAATAAAAAACATTTTACCAAATTTTCAACAACAAAAAATAAAAAATTTAAATTACAAAATGAAAAGAAAATATATTGATCCAAAGTTTGCTCTTATCAAGTGAAGAATGCATAAAACCGTACTTAGATTCAACGTCTGGTTCGAGTGTAATATAGTGTTTAATCCTATTATCAAACAAGCGTTGCCGTGGGGATGGATTTGAAATGGAACATGACACGAGGTTTCAAACCCGAGGCAAACAAATGTAAGTAATTAGTATGATCAGCTATACAACAGGATAAATCAGCAACTGTATTAATATCAAAGCCTGTTTGAAGCTTTGAAATCGCATACTGGAATCGGAATCGGAATCTAACAATGATTTGTATTTGATTCGAAAAACGAATCTTAATATTTTAATGATTTTAATTTGTACTCAAAATTTCAAATCCATAAAGATCACAGATTTGAATTCTATTGAATGTGTTTTAATGTATTCAAATATATATATAACGTTTTAATAATTTAAATTTCATGTAACTAAAATTAATTTGCTATTATAATATAAATACAAATTAACTACAATATTTCAGATAAGTAATGTGGTTATATCTACATTTTATCTTAGCAGATCATCTTAAACTATTTAACTTCACTACAGAAATTTGTGAAATGTGTATATTTAGTCATTTATTTAATGTTAGGACATATTTTTATGACTTAAAATTTTTTAATTGGACTCGAATTTAAAATAAATAAACATAGTGTAACTTGATATTCAATCCATTTTGAAAACTTTTCGCTAATAAATATTCAATTCAGGTTTGATTCGAGATCTTTTCATCATGAATTATTCGACTCAAATAAGATAAGACAATTTTTCAAAGCATTTCACTCGATTCGTAAACGTTTCGAGGCAGATAGCGAAGATAGTAATTTGATTTATCTTTGAAAATCTTAGATTCAAACAGGTTTACAATACACTACAAAATATAGCGTAATAATGCTTACTCAGCAGATTTTGACTGACATTAAGTGTAAAGTTTTGAAACAGAGACTGTGGCTACCCCTATGGATGTAAAGTTGTTCGACAAATTAAGTTGATTGCTAGCCAAATAAAAAGGAAAGAAAGTTATACGCTTCAATTTCTGTTAAGTCTTAAATGTATTCAAACAATAATTAGAATCTGATTTTCATAAGAAGCCCTTTATTTGAAAATTGGAAACTCATGTTGCCATAATGTAGGAAATAAAAATATTACGATTTAATCAATAATGTAAAGAGAAACTATATAGTAATACATAAGGAGGAGTTATCGGAAGCTTTTGTTAACTTTTTAGATTAACTTCATAATTAATAAATCCAATAGGACATATTTATAGAGGGCCAAACTTTAGTGACTTTCAATCAATTTGTGTGGTCGAAAGTGAGCTTCCTATAAAAATCAGAGTTTTAAGTGGGATCAACTTTTAAGTTGCAAAATGTTGTACAAAACAAATAAGTAAAACAGTATTTAATAAATCTGTCTAACTAAATTACTTCGTTAGCTTCGAAAGATTCGGTAATTATAATCTATTGGTTGAGATTGATAATTTGTTTGTTGTATAATACTTATATTAATTGGTACTTTTTCCATAATAGTAGCAAACGGTTTAATATAAAATGTGATAATTGAAAAGTTCACCCATACTAGCGTGTACAGAGGGTGGAAAAAACACAGAAATAAGCTAAATATGGAAAATTATTCTGATAGAGCTTGAACCTTGACCTTCTTATTACTAACAATCCAGTTTGTGCTGAGACAGACGCCTTAAACTCCGTGACAGCCAGTGTGGGTGTCTAGTTTCCTCTTTCATACCAGCATCAGTGGTCAAACGGGCTAAACGCCAAGTTCATCTGGTCTTGTTTGTTTGTGACGGGAAGGTCGGAGTTTAGGTCTCGGCCGGGTGTAGTGAAGGCTATTTTTTAACCAAATGATTTCCCACACTTCACCCGTTCCCTAAATTCTACCTTACTCATACATTTCACATTAGTGTTATAAAATCGATGAAAATATAATTAAATAGTTTTTCTCCAATGCAACATCTTACTTAGAAGACGGGGTTACGAAAATGGGTGTATTTATATAGGCCTATATCTATATCTATGTATCAGAGATAGATCTAATCCTATATTTCTCGAAATCGAATCTCGAATCCCAATCTATATATAATCTTCTTTCGAGTTTCGCATTCAAATTTGATTCCTTGAATCCTTAAAAATATAAAATTCTAATTAATCAAAATACTAAAAATTGAATTTTGAAAAAGTTGTTAAACGCTATTTTGTTTATTATAAATGTTACGTCACAAAGAGTATCCTTTTTGAATAAATATATTATAGTAATATTAATAATAACACAATGTTAGCCTAAACGTGCCACTCTCGTGTTAGACTGGATTTCCTGTGATGGGGATTCGAATCCCAGTATCGTGTACTGAAATGGGATTTTTCACTATGGTTTTACATCCTCCCTCCATTATACTCCCTCTACCTCTTTCATCACAATTTCTTTGGCGTAATTATCGTATGCCTATAGCCCAAAAGGGTATTAAGACGTGGCGATAAATATAAGACCCTTCGTATTGTTTATAAAAGATTTTAACAAAACCGCATCATTGCCGTAGTTGGCTAACGCGCTAGTTTTGTGTTGAGCTAGACTGCCGAGTACGGGGAGATCAAGGTTCGAATCTCGGTCAAGTGGACTGGGGGGGGTGGTGTTCCTCTAAATCGTTTTCCACCCTCCACGAAAATGCGGGTTCACTTCACCTAAATTCAACCTTCCCAATTCCTAATCTATTATCGTAATTAGTACTTAGGCGTATAACCCGAACGGGTAGTAAGACGCGGTGCTAAATTAATTAATATGACAGAGACATCTTTTGACTATAATCAAAGTGCATTAGAAAGGTATTGTGATTGTCTAACAGATGGCATTACTAATTCAACTATAGTTAAAAATTTGGCTTTCCTCCTTTTTCAATTGTATCGTTCATATATATATATATATATAATTCCCTATTCAGTCGCCAAACATCAATGTGTTTAGAACAGTTTTCTGGAATATATACAACTCTCTCCTCCCCATCTGTGTTCTACTTGAAAGCATTTCAAAGATGGACCCAAGCAATGAGTTACAGAGACTCGGTAATGCGCAAGGAGCCATGCTGGCAGTATCTCCCTCTGACATGGGGACAAGCTAGACCCGGTTCGCAGGTTAGTCGCTTCCACCGTCGCATCTTTGATGTGGTTTTTCTCTCCCCCTTCCCCCTCCCCTGGAGCCAACGTAACGTCACAAATTGACCCCCCTAGCTGATGCTACTGCTCCGCGAACACACACAGCTTGGGGGGGGGGGGTGG
>CABFOW010000111.1:158912-186108 GCA_902141385.1 Timema californicum
AACCGCTCTTGTTTTTTTTTCTGTGAATGTGTGAATCCACAGCAGCTCTATAATCTCCGCTAAGGCCATATAAAACGTTCCACTGCCGAGCTGTATCAGCGAATCACTAGTGTCGAGGTTTATCGTTCCGCGCACGTTACCCGCTCTGTCCCAATATGTGCCTTGTTAGATGTTTAGCGTGCGATGTCTAGAAGGGTGATCATTGAAGTGGACACAATTACAGAGACACTGAAAGGAAAGTTATAGACCACCACTGCTGTGTTGCAATCAGTTCGAGAGCCTTTGATCCGTCTACCGTTCCTTCCCCTTGACGTCTTACTAAACTTGATTTACCGAACAAAAGTAAGGGGGGGGGGGTAGTCAGCTGTTTTACTTCTTGAACAACATTGGAAAGCCGCGCAACGAAAAGGAACGTATACTTTATGAGAACGTGACGTAAGAAGGAATTGATCAATTTGTCATTGTATCTGGCACGTGTTTAATCTTGGAGTTCGCTATTCGTTTAAACTTGCAGGATCAATAACCGATTTTCAAACACAAGAATGCTCGAATTGTTTTCTGTGATTTACTGTGCTGTTCTTTTAAGGGAACTACCTATTTAAAAAGACATATCCACAAACTGCAATATTTTTTTATGTAAATGGCATTTCTGAAGCTTCAAAATCACTAAGATAATCGTTATTTGTTTAATTTTTGGTTGCTGTCCTGATAAAAATATACTTTATTTGTTTGAGGAAGTTTAAATTTATATTTATAGCTATTTATTTCGATCTCTGGAAAATATGCTTAAAAATGTGTCAATTTCACCATTTTATGAAATTCTTAAATATCATCAAATTAAAAATGTTAGTTTTTTAATACTATTTGGACTTGTTGATACCTTGCCACTCCATTTTTCTGCAATTAATATATTTAGATAACAAACCAGTTCTTAAATATCGCGGGTTTTCTGAACGCCTGGAAAGCGTCTCGACACTCTAGCAGGTGACCCCCATGACAGGATAACATTTTTTTTAACTCCACACGTCTAGTTTTCAGATTGGCTAATCTTAAGTCAAAATCATTTAACAATACGGGATGATAAAATTGAAACTAAAAACCATAGATCTACTTAACTTACACTTTCTGAGTCAACGGATATCATACAGCACCCGACTTAGAAGTTAAATTAGTTTTGTGAACAGTCATCCGAGAGTAAACTAAATTATTAGGAGAGAAGGAGCGCAAATATAATTCATGACAAAATATTTATGTATTGCGAGGAATCAAACCCATCCCCTCTAATTAAGTAGGAGGATGCACTACAGAATATAATACACTGGAAAAGGATCCTCATCAATGGGCACGTGAAATAAAATGTCTGACTCATCTAATCTGGTTTGCTGGTAAGAGGGAGATTGAGGCTTATTGGCGTACTAACTGTGGTTTTCATAAATGGTTCACCCCTCTTACCTCACGCTAATAAAGATACATTTTTTGAAAATTCAACCTTCTTCATTTATACCCGCTAGCTTGGCTAAATTCGGATAGCCCAAACGGGTATCAAGATAAATTCAGATAAAGAAACTTGAGCGAAAAGGGTAATATCACAATTCGGTAAGCATTTCCAGCGGGCTCCAATGATGCAGGTAAACTGATCGACAACCAACTGGCCGACAAGAGCAGGACCAAGTGATAGCCAACTGGCCGACTCTGTACATGGATCAAGGGGTGACAACACGAACAGGACCAAATGATAGCCAACTGGCCAACTCAAGAGGACCAATTGGTAGACATTAAAGTGATAAACATACCAGAAATACGTGGACCAAGTGGCCGACACGAACAGGACCAAATAATAACCAACTGGCCGACTCTGTACGTGGATCAAGGAGTGACAATACGAACAGGACCAAATGATAGCCAACTGCCCGACACAAGAGGACCAATTGGTAGACATGAAAGTGATAAACATACCAGAAATACGTGGACCAAGTGTTTGACGGGAATAGGACCAAGTGCTATACAGCCTACTGGCCAGGCTAGGCAAGTATTTGAGACTACCTCCTTTTCTCCACCTCCATTCTACACCCACACCTTACAGTTCACTCAGATAAGATTCAAACAAAATCTCGGAAAACGGGATAAAGGACAAGCATTCCAGTCTATATTACAAGAATTAAGTTATCTGTGCTAGCAATTGATCACAAAACAAAGGAAATATTTGACTTTAGTAAACATTCAGAGGTGCATCTTCACGACTATTATTTTGTTTCTTACAGTAAAAAAACATGTAACCTTTAATCAACTTTGTTATAGCCAGCAACAGTAGGCTCATGGAATAAGTGCTAGGCTCATTTAGTCTAGTTTTCTGTTAACGAGATGGTAAGGCCTCAAATCCCAGCTTGGTGTACTGAAGGTTTTTTCTCATAAATAGTTTCCCACATTTCTTCCACACAAATGCTGGTACATATCCTCTACATTTTAATTATCTTATTCTTATGCTACTTGCTTGGTAAAAAATACGTGTAGATGGTAAGAATCGGTGAATAACTAATAGCCTATATACAAAAATTGTTACAATCTGTTGAGAAAACTCTACATTTTGATTATGTTGTTTAGGGCAGAACAATCTTAGTCCATATGCTTATGTGCTCATACTCACCATGAAGAGACGTAGGATGGATTAATACAAGTCCACATAACCACTTAGGTTGTACAATTATAATTATATTGTTACAGTCTAATATTCGTAGGATAGGCCTTTTTTTATTTGACAGCCAAAAATGTAACTGCAGTCCAATTTTAATAGAGATACAGAAAAGGTACTAGATCATTTCTTGTTTTCTTACGTAAAGTCATGTGATCTGTAGCCATCATTTTTGGTAGATAGTAATAATGCGTATAAAATAATACTAATCATATTTTAAAATATTTTCGAGGTTGACAGCAAAAAAGTTTCTATTTTTTAAAACTTTCTTCCCACCAAAATCATACTATAGACCTAATTTAATGTATTAATAAGTTAAGTCATGTGATCTTCAGCTATAACTTTTGACAGATCATCACCCTATGGTGGTATTATTATTATTATTATTATTATTATTATTATTATTATTATTATTATTATTATTATTATTATTACAAGGCGTTATGTCTTACGACAGGTCCACTTCTTCTGTAAGTTAACCTTTACCGCCCATGCGTCTTGTTTTCTGCCTCCTGCTTCAGGTCCTAGAATATTTTCTTTCCTTCAAGTCATCTAATATTTGAATCCTCCTTTATCTCAAGCTCCTATTTTCCTTAACCTTGCTTTCTATGACGTCATGCAGAAGACAGTTCTTCCGGAGTATGTGTCCGATCCATTTTTCTTTGTATCGAAGAATAACACCCAAAATGATTCTCCTCTCACCCACTCTTCTTAGCACTTCTTCATTTGTCAGCCTGTCTGTCCACTTGATCTTCTTAAGTCTTCTCCAGCACCACATTTCAAAGCTCTCCAAGTATGTATTATCTATCTCCCTTAGAGTCCAAGTTTCTGCTCCATGGAGCGCGATACCCAAATGTAGCATTTATGCATCGTGATGTACGTTAAGGTAAGACTGCCACCTTTCACGGTACAAACATAACATGCTAAAAACGTCACCAAGGGCATATAAAAATGTATATTTTCACAATAACCTTGACACACACATTTATTTAAACTACTACAGTACCGTCTTTACACATTTAACGTTTGGGGAAGTAAAAAATTAAGTCTATGTAAGACAATATTCTTACCCACCCCTTTTATTTCGGGGCTCCAGTTCCAGGGTTTGTCCAGACCTAATTGTGTTTCCACCAGTTTGAAACTCTTTGTTCTCGCTCGGTGTACGATGACACCAATGAAACGCAGCCTCACTGAAACTCCAAACGGTTAATGTTGTTTTACAGCGGCTACTTTAATATAAACATGCTTGCCGAGCAGAGGGGGACTAGAAGACATAGAAGAGGAAAAAGGGAGAAGAAAGGGAACCAGTGTTTACAACAAAGCTGTGCAAGGGACAGATGTTGCCAACCTCGGCTCAACAGTTTTTACATAACAGAAATTATACACGCCATAAAAGAATTAAAAAATTAATCATAAAAAAGTTGATCTTTTTTTTGCATAGAGTATCAGCATATTAATAAGATAATACGGTTTTAGTTATTAGAAAACGTAGAAACAATCGTGGAGTAATTTCCCTATTTTGTTTCAATTTAAGGTAGAAAAAAAGGAAGCACCAGGCCTATTTCTCTATGATTTATGTTTTTAAATTAAAATTTGAATAGGGGCTTTTGTTAAACTCTTTTGCACCATTTTGTATAAGAATATTCGAACAATTGAGCTAAGTTGATGCACAGTATTTCAATTATCTCAGCGTATATTTCATTACATATAATAAATAAATAAATATGTGTGTGATTTTATTTTTAAGTGGAATTCAAATAAAATTATAAATGGTATTATAAAGTTTTAGTTTTCTTCATAAATTTGGGATTTCTTTTACAGGTAAAAACAAAGTCAAATTTGAGGGCGCGTCGATATTTTGTGAAATGTCGAGCCACAAAAGATGTTACATTCTATTGAACCTGTACAACGCATCTTTAAATTGGGAATGCGGGGAACGCGAGTTTTTATAGTAAAATATTTTTTTCAACAGTTGTTGAATAACTGTCATGAGCCTAGCTGCTTTAGATGACAAGGATTTTAAATGGATAGAAAAGTTTTCATTAAATTCCAGGACACCCTTGACAGATATTTAACAATTTATTAGGTCATCATGTAAATAAAATTAAACTCTATATTTTTATGGAAGAAATATTTGATTTATTTTGACCAAAAAAGTGTTTTGCTTTAAAAACTGCAAGAATACTGATCTTTTCTCGAGTTCCCTTAAATGACTATCAAATTTTTATACTCATATATTGTTTGTTAGTTAACAATTTCACGTTAAAGTACAGCACCTTAAATCGGCCAGTGGCTCTTTCTACCAAGCTAAGGGTCCCTGTATTTATTCCAGATACCTCTGGAAAATGTATCTTAGTAAGATTGGGGCCTCACCTTTCACTTAATGAATATACGTCAATGTACATTGTGTAGTATTTAGTTAATTTCTAAGTTTTGTGCCAGTATAATAAGCTGATTTAGAAAATTCAGGTTAAATATGCCCTAGTATAGATTTAAAAGTCGCCAAAAAAAATGTGATGAATGGATAACTTTTCAGAGAGTTTATCTTGTAGGAAATTTAAATGCAACCTGCAACAGAGATGTGTACTATAATTTGACTATGGAAATACTCAAAGGCGTTGCGCTTTTCTCCTCCGATGTGTAAAGAATTACAAGACCGAGAAGAATGGAGAGGACGCAATAGAGACCGAGGAATTTTTCTAAACCATTTTTGAGAGCTCTTGAAGTCAATAGCCGGGTCGGTCTGAAGTATTTTTGGAAGGAATGTACAGTCTTGGTGAGAATCTGCTAACCTTCGTTGTGGTCTTGTGGTTATGATGGTCAGCCACAAGTATAAGGAGGGTAGGTTCGATTCCAGGTATTTATCATGAGTAATATATTAAAATTTGCTGTTGGTTAAAGTTTTCGTCCTACTATACAAATAGTAATTATCTAGGAGCGGCTGGATTTTTGGTTTTGTCCTAAGTTAATAGTTGGTGAGTCGTACAACGATATACTTTTGTGTTTAGAAATGTTAAATAAGTCAATAGAAAAAAATAATTTATGTTTTCTGAACTATGTAACAACCAGACACCATGATTAGTGTCCATGCCTATCTCCCGTTACTGGATTGTAAATTAAAGATAAATACGGTTTGAATCCCGGTCGGTTGTTTAAAGGTTTTTCCTGAATTGTTTCTTACTTTGCTTTTAAGCAAATTCAAGTGCACAGTGTGATTTTTGTTGAACTATAAAGTCTCTTAACAAACACGATGTACGAGTAGATATCATAATAAATATAATATTTTAAGATAAAATATAAATCAATTTCTGCCTTTGAGGAACTCCCTGGCAAGTATTTCAAATTACCCCAAAATAAATTATTTGCGAAATGAATAAGGCTTAAATAATCTTGAACTCTTCTTGTAAAAACCACTGCTGCTTCAACTTAAAACATAGATTAATGTATTCGTTTAAAGTTTTAGTTATATAATTTTTAAACGTTTTAAAAGGACCTAAAACAATAATTTAAATGAATTTTTTTTTAAATTTTATTGTTTTAATTCAAACATTTTTACATAGACACAACCATATTTGGTTTTTATGTTGCCATCAACTGCCCTCACTTCATCTGGTCCACCATCTTAATCTATGAAGAGAATGCAGCCCTTTAGAAGCTCTCATTTGTAAAGAATTTTTAAGAGAATCACAGACACCGGTTTCATAAGGAAAAAAACATCCAACATGTTATTTTCATAAGTTTGTATTTTAAAAAAAAGTAAAAAACTGTTAAAAAATAGTTAAAAACCTATTTAACTAAGAAAGTTTTGACCGCCAAAAGTAACAACAGCTAAACATAATATGGTCTTGCAGATTATTTGGTTTGGCGACTGGATACCCATTTTTAAAGATTTGAAAATTTAAATTTGGATTCAATATTTGAAAGAACATATAATATTTGGATTCAAGATTTGGGTTCGATAAATATAGGATCCAACCCATCTCTAGCAATAGTCTTTATCCCAGCAGATAGGCAATTTACCAACTCAAGTGAGGAGTAGGGTGATGACGTCATCTATAGCACTCATATAACCATGTGAGTGTGGTGTTCAACTCAAGAGAATGCAAAGTGAGGGTACAAGAGGTGGGAGCTACCTTCCTTCCTACCAGCAAGAAGGGTCAGAAGGAGTAGAATAAGGGGGGAATGGGGAGGTTTTTAAAGAAAGAATCAGTTCTGAACGTTGTCATGGAGACACTCCTACGACCGGCCGAGTTGGAGGAGGAGGCGGGTAGATTACGTGCGAATGGTTCCAACGGATAAGGGACGCCAAAAGTTCGTGGTCACGTGACATTGATTAGGAGATAATAGTCTGATCATTTAGTTTATACTGCGTGCCTCGTCACTCACACCCATTTATTGGCTGGCGCCACTTGTTGCCACGTCTATGCTTTGACTGGAAAAGGGGTGGGGGAGGTATTAGTAAAGGGGCCCAGAGACTATCAAGCATGATCGGCAGACATAGTACTTGAGCAAGCATTTTGAGTTTATCTGGGAGTGAATAATGGCTTGTGAAAATGCTCGACGGAATATACAACCTTTTTGATGTTCTGTAATCGAGCAAGCGTTTGCACAATCGTGCTTAAGGGCGTATGGTTAACCTTGATTTTTTTTAATTTGAGGTATTTAACGTGAACTTTCTGAACCAACTGATTATATCAGCACACAATAATATCTATTAGTGAGAGCGACAGGTCCTACCAGTTTTGTTGGAAAAGGTATTTTCACAAACCTTCCAGGGTTCTTTTACATGCCACAATCGACAAGGGACCGATGGCTTTATTCGCCTCCGAAGGAAGTTGTGCTACGAAATTCTATCGCCCAAGAAAATTATTCAACCCGTTTTGGGTTTGAACCCACGAACATCGGGTGAGCATTTTACCCCAAGACCACCTAGGACCCCTGTTAATAACTAAATACAAATACATCTCTTGGTGTTTTTTATATTAATTTTGATTTAGTTCTTATACTGTTTTTATTGGAATATTTTGTATACCATGATAAATTAAATTTTATACAATGATAATATATTTTTTATTTTGTAATCATTGCGTTCTTTTGTATTTTTTAAGTGCTATCCTTAACTGTTGGCTAGCATTTTGATAAGTAAAAGTGATAATAAAAATAATAATGGTTTGAATTATTATTACTGTTGCTACACGTTTTTCAAAACTTTTCGGTCCACTCATCTCTCTCTTCTCCCTATTTTTTAAAAAAAGATTTTCTTCTCTCTATTATTATTACATTTTCAACAACTTTGTAATTTCTTCCGTTCTTTCCAACGTTGCTAAATTCATACGTCCTAGTTTAATCAATAAAGCGGCTCGTCAAGTTTAAGGCTTCTGTAAACACAATTGCTTTTTCCACATGAAAGGTTGATTCGAAATATTCTAAGGAACGAGGCAAATTATTTTTTATTTCATATTCTTATAATGCTTAAATTTATATAAGGACTTTTTTTTTTCCCCTCATCAATTTAAATCTTAAACAGTGCGTATTCGTACAAAGATAGCAACATAAATTAATTGCGACGCTGTCTTTAGGCTCAACAAAGTATTTAAATTGTAATAACTATTTATGTAAGAAATATTTCAAATGTTTTAAGCATGATTTTTTCAAAAGAGGATTATTTTTTCCCCACTATGTCTTATTCCCTGCTCGGGATTTATGCATTATAATTGCATTAATTTTGTACGAATGAATAAGTCAGGAGGTAAAGGAATTGTACCTACGTTTTCGTGGAGGAATAACAGTAGGGGTTTGTGAAGCTTTGATAATATTGATATCAATTAGAATTTTATATCATTCAATTAGATAATGAGAATCAAACCAAACTATAAAAAAATTGATAAGGTTTTAAACCATTTAAACTCCCACATTGTGCCTAATACATGTTAATATTAATAACGATTTTTGTGAACTAAAGTAAACGTTTATCAATTATTACTGTATTGTCCAAAAAATAGGCAACACTCCCCCACCCTAAAAAAAACCTTTAAAAGACTTTTGTATACCCTTTAATCTCGCCCTTTGATAATAAATAACAAATGTACTAAGTTTGAGGACTGAAGATTTGATAAATATTCGAAATCCTCAATTAATATTTGCTTCGATTCGAACTACAAAAAACCTGCCTCGCAGATGTCTAGGTAATAGGAATAATCTTATGGACAAATCGAATCTACCCTTTATATACCCAGTTTGGGATTTTAATCCCAAACTCTCCACCACCGAAAAATCAAACTCGATTATTCTGACATTTGGTCCGCACGTCCACTTATACGAGCAAATAAGATTTATTGTAAACATTTCAGATAACTAATCTTTAATTAATTTGAGCATATGTGCATATGACAACCACCTTTGTGATCTAGTGGTCAGAGTTTATGGCTACATATCCATAGGTCCTGGGTTAGATCCCCTGCGCTTCCAGATTGTATATGAAGCAGTGGGTCTGGAACAGGGTCAACTCGGTCTCATGAAGAAAAATGAGGAGCTACTTGAATTAAAAAGCAGTGCTTCCTGTCTAGAAAACTGAGACTAACGGCCAGAACATCCGTTGTGATGACAAAATGACATCCTCTATTTGCAGATGTCGCCACTACATTCGTCAACAGATGGCAGCTGCTGCTGGTATGGCTCGATTGCGGCTGACGTTACGGAGTCTATGTGCATATAACGATTATTCCTTAGAAAACAAAATGCTGCAATCGATGTGTGTAGTCTAAATAATTTAACATGATTTATTTATAAAAACGAATAAATAAATGAATACTTAGCCTAGCCAAAAGATCTTATTCATTTTGTTGGGGTTTTTTGTGCAACTTATACTAAACTATTTGTTATATATTAAAGCTATATTAATACAAAACACTATTTTATTCATATTATTTTCAAATATAACTTAAATCTTTACGAGGAGTTGATTTTTCTAAATCTAATAAAATTTATTGCTAAAGAAAGCTAAAAAATTTGAGAATAAAATGAATGAATCTGTAGCAGTTGAACGCAATAGCACTTGAGTGCGAGCTAAAAGTAGTAGCACTTGAGCGCATGACTGGAGTATGAGGAAGAGCTAGTCTTTTCTTCTTATTGTTATTATTTCACTAGGACATTTTTTGTCTACTTGTTTCTAGCAAAACAATTTAAAGAGACTCTTAACCGGCAATATTATTTCCAGGGTACACCGTTGGGTGAAGTTCTCTTGTCGTAACTCCCCCCCTCCCTTTTTTTTAAAAAAAAATGTATTATTTTAACTTTCATTCAACAATAATTTAAAATTTTAACCTCTTTCTTTCTCTTAAGATTAATTATTTTTCCTTTAATGATTTGTCAAGTTCTTTTTTAGTGTTTTCACTTATTAGTTTTTGCATGTAGGTTGGATTCTTAAGGCATTTCCTCAGGCCACCAGTTTCCTTTAGATTCTTCAGGCCGTTTGCAGTCCTTTGGTTGATCTTCTCTGTGTTTTTTCTTCTTCTTCTTCTTGCCTTAAAGTTGAGATCCATCCTAGCGAAAACGAATCTCTGGTACTCTATCTCCTATTTTAGGGTTCTAATTAGTACGTATGTGTTGGGGTGTGGTTTGTTCACCAACTTATTGAGTCGATGATGGGAACTACTAAGAAATGTTTAGAACATAGGTGAAATTTGTACTTGCGTTCACTGCCCACAAGCCAACCCGGGAGAAACCATATTCCTCTCTCATTCAGTAGAATTCCGCATTTCTTTGCGCTAAACTGCTAACAACCCACTTCGGAGGCCGCATGGTCTGAGGCGCTACTCTCGCAGTAGAATTTACTGCCGATAACGGGGAGATCAAGGTTCGAATTCCAGTCGGTTGTACTAAGGTTTTTTCCAAAATGGTTTTCCACTCTCCCTCAATGCAAATGCAGGTACACTTCCTCTAAATATAACCTTACTAATCCCTAAAGCCACTAGCGTGGTTATTACATAAGCTTTGAGCCCGAGAGGGTAGTAAGACGCAGCGCTATAAAGATGCTTTCAACTGCTTCATAACCAAAATAATTTGGACAAAATAGTATTGTGGCTCAATCGATTCCAAATGGTATGAAACGTCTTGACGAGAACTGACATTATTTTGAAAATAAATTGACAAAAAAGTAAAATTAAAAAAATCATATTTTCGAAATAATTGGCCGTACATAAAAAGTTAATAGAAGATTTTTGACTTAAAACCACCTAAATATGATTGAAAAATATTTAAATAATTATGTTTAAAAAAGTTCTAAAAATTATTAATTTCAATAGGATTATATTATAATAATAGCGAAGCAAATACAAAAAATATTGGGTTTATTTTGTTGAGATTTTTGACCTGAGGAGTGTTGTACAGACATACAAAACAGACACCAGAATAAGGCAAACTTTTTTTTTTGTTTTTTACACCAAGAAAAAGTTTAATCAACTCAACATGTTATAGATATGTATATCCCAGTCTATTCTTTCTGAAAATATTAAATTGTATTAGGATTGCAAGATAAATTTAAACATTTGAGCACATCGAAAAAAATGCACTGCAATACGAAACATGTTTTACACCTTAGCTCAGATGGTAGTCTCTAGTTTGATTTCCGACATGGCCGAAAAAATATATCATCGTTGAAATTGGGGCTTCCCCTTTGACAGTGCTGAATTAATGTCTAAGTGGAGGTGGAGTTTGTTTCTGCTCAAGAATTAAGAGAGTTTGAAAGTCGTTAATATAATCAGTACGTTGAGAAAGACCCAGAATTGAAAAAAATTCGGGAAATAACTAAAGCAATAAAAAGCCAGTAGTTTGCATCTGGCCTTACAAATAGCAGCGTGTCATGAATTACCGTGAGCATGCTCCGTGCAATAAATCCCCCATTGCGAACAAGAGCAATAAGATTCCGGTGATAGTGAGCATCTTCCTTGATTCTCAATGAAGCTTATAGACCTGGCAGACCCTCCCTCTCCCCATACCTCGGTTTAATCTCCCAGATACTGTATAACACAGCAGCCGGCCTCTGCATTCAAACGAGCTATTACAAGCCCCGGCGACCATTTACTTCGCCCCATACCTCCTATACCTTAGTTTACGTATCTAAAGCTTCGAGATACATTTTGTTTGGAATATACGTTGCCTTTTTTTTACTTTTTTATTATATATTGGACAGAGAGTGAGTCGTACGGCCGTAGAAAAAAAAATCATAGAGAAGTAAGTTTTGATTCTTAAATTAATATATTTGTATAAATATGCATACAAGTAAGGCTGCGTCTATGGTGAGGTGGGGTCCAAAGAGGGCAATTACCATGGGCCTCACATTCCAGGGGGCCACATCTACCCCAAAAATTATTAAATCCAATAAAAGTTATTTTCTAAATTTTGCATCAAATAGTGTACATATAATTAGCATTAATAATTATTCGCTTAGTGATAGTATTCCATTCCAGATTCCTGAAAACCCTAACTTTATGTAATTTAAGATTTACATTACTAGAGTAATGTGCGGTATCAGAGTATAATACGCCACCATTGTGTTACCACTGTCGGTTCACAGAAAACTAACAATGCAATGGTACAAAGAAGAATTTACTAATGTTAACTTTATTTGTTTGTCACTTAATGGTTTGATCAATATTTCATAAAACATGATAAATTATTAAGTAACATAAATACCGAGTACATATCAATCTATCATTACGATTTAGTGCTAAAATTGAAAAACTGTCGTGGAATGGTGGAGGAAGGGAAGTTTCCAGTTTTTTCTCTTTTTTTCCCCTGGGCTCACATTTTCTTAAACTGGCTCTGCATACAAGCGTCAATATATGTTACGTCTGAATGCATATTTATCTATTCATTCCTCTGGTGGCTTAACATTATAACAAATGTTTTTAGACTAAACAAATGTTTTATTAATGTAAATATAATCCTATAAATATTAATATTAAAATTATTTTATAGTAGATTTCTAGTAAGAAAATACAAACATATTTTTTTGCAGTCAACAATGATAGCATTTTACTATATAATTAGTGTTATTTTATAGGTATTGATAATATCTATCAAAAGTAACCGCTCTAAATCACTTGACTTGGCGTTTTAATACATGAAGGTGGATCTAGTATATTTTATTACTGTCATATAAAGCCTTTCCTATTAAAATACAACTGTACCTTAAACTTTATTCACCAAAGTGAGATTCTCAATAAAACGATTAAGACAACTACTGTATTATTAGCAACTTAGCGAGGGATTAAGGATGAGGAGGGTATCTTAAAGATAGTGTATTCACATTAGCGAAGAGGGAGAATGTAAAAACAACAGCTATATATCCCATATTAAAAAAAACCTAGAGGTGCACCTGACCAGGATTCGAGCCGCGACCTTTACGTCAATGATTACTGAGGTCATTTTTTATGTTTTTTGGTAGCATATGGTGATATAACGCAAAGAATCATTGAAATAATTTATGCAACTCCTTCTGAGATGTAACCAAGGTAATTTAGTTCTGTGATTAACCTCTTTTAATACACGGTGACAGACCGACCCAGGCACTAGTGGCCTAGGACTATTAAGGGTTCAAAACACTTAAAATAAAAAGGGTTGTTGGTGAGCACTTGTCTGAATAAAATGTTATCGGCCAATATCTACATTATTTTGAATGAAAATTATGTAAATAACTCAACTCTGTAATATTATTCTAGCTCGCGCGGAGTGATACGAGCCGATGCGATACGCCCCTAGTGTGCGCTTGTCTTTATTTAGTGTACCGGCCGATGCAGGTGCTAATGTTCTTCTTATGGTGGTTCTACTATAAGTACCTTTGTGGCGTTGCTAGGAGACGGTCAGCCGGTCGTGACACCCTCCTCTGTAAACAAGCTTCACGACACCCACCTGGACGTCACGAGTGTTGTTATTAGTGGGCCACACACAACCTTCTGGATGTTGCTCTGCCTCTTTAGGAATATAAGATAAGAATATTACCAACATTCCCTTGGATGTTGATCTTCTACTTAATAAGGTAAGCTAGGAACATTACCAACATTCCCTCGGATGTTGATCTACTACTTACTAAGGTAAGATAGGAACATTACCAACATTCCCTCGGATGTTGATCTTCTACTTACTAAGGTAAGATAGGAACATTACCAACATTCCCTCAGATGTTGATCTTCTACTTAATAAGGTAAGCTAGGAACATTACCAACATTCCCTCGGATGTTGATCTACTACTTACTAAGGTAAGATAGGAACATTACCAACATTCCCTCAGATGTTGATCTTCTACTTAATAAGGTAAGCTAGGAACATTACCAACATTCCCTCGGATGTTGATCTACTACTTACTAAGGTAAGATAGGAACATTACCAACATTCCCTCGGATGTTGATCTTCTACTTACTAAGGTAAGATAGGAACATTACCAACATTCCCTCGGATGTTGATCTTCTACTTACTAAGGTAAGATAGGAACATTACCAACATTCCCTCGGATGTTGATCTTCTACTTACTAAGGTAAGATAGGAACATTACCAACATTCCCTCGGATGTTGATCTTCTACTTACTAAGGTAAGATAGGAACATTACCAACATTCCCTCGGATGTTGATCTTCTACTTACTAAGGTAAGATAGGAACATTACCAACATTCCCTCGGATGTTGATCTTCTACTTACTAAGGTAAGATAGGAACATTACCAACATTCCCTCGGATGTTGATCTTCTACTTACTAAGGTAAGATAGGAACATTACCAACATTCCCTCGGATGTTGATCTTCTACTTACTAAGGTAAGATAGGAACATTACCAACATTCCCTCGGATGTTGATCTTCTACTTACTAAGGTAAGATAGGAACATTACCAACATTCCCTCGGATGTTGATCTTCTACTTACTAAGGTAAGATAGGAACATTACCAACATTCCCTCGGATGTTGATCTTCTACTTACTAAGGTAAGATAGGAACATTACCAACATTCCCTCGGATGTTGATCTTCTACTTACTAAGGTAAGATAGGAACATTACCAACATTCCCTCGGATGTTGATCTTCTACTTACTAAGGTAAGATAGGAACATTACCAACATTCCCTCGGATGTTGATCTTCTACTTACTAAGGTAAGATAGGAACATTACCAACATTCCCTCGGATGTTGATCTTCTACTTACTAAGGTAAGATAGGAACATTACCAACATTCCCTCGGATGTTGATCTTCTACTTACTAAGGTAAGATAGGAACATTACCAACATTCCCTCGGATGTTGATCTTCTACTTACTAAGGTAAGATAGGAACATTACCAACATTCCCTCGGATGTTGATCTTCTACTTACTAAGGTAAGATAGGAACATTACCAACATTCCCTCGGATGTTGATCTTCTACTTACTAAGGTAAGATAGGAACATTACCAACATTCCCTCGGATGTTGATCTTCTACTTACTAAGGTAAGATAGGAACATTACCAACATTCCCTCGGATGTTGATCTTCTACTTACTAAGGTAAGATAGGAACATTACCAACATTCCCTAGGATGTTGATCTTCTACTTAATAAGGTAAGATAGGAACATTACCAACATTCCGTCGGATGTTGATCTTATACTAAAAAAGGTAAGAGAGGAACATTACCAACATTCCCTTGGATGTTGATCTTCTACTTACTAAGGTAAGATAGGAACATTACCAACATTCCCTAGGATGTTGATCTTCTACTTAATAAGGTAAAATAGGAACATTACCAACATTCCGTCGGATGTTGATCTTATACTAAAAAAGGTAAGAGAGGAACATTACCAACATTCCCTTGGATGTTGATCTTATACTAAAAAAGGTAAGAGAGGAACATTACCAACATTCCCTCGGATGTTGATCTTATACTTTGGAATCTAAGACGCTTTGATAAGGTGTAAGATTGCATTTAGGTGAGAGAAACAATTTGTTCAATTATTATTATATAAATAATAATATGGATTTATTATTATTTATATCAAGGTTTCTCAACCTTCTCACTAGGATGGCACCATTTGCCCACCTTTTATATTTCGCAACACCGATAGTATTAAACATCTATATCTCCAGATGTTAGGACGTTTCATACCAAGGGTGCCGCAAAATATAGAGGATGGATCAAAGGGTGCCATCCTAGTAAAAAGTTTGATAAACACTTATATAATTTAATAATAAAACAATACAATTATGTATAATAAAGAATGTACTTAAAATAAAATAATAATTTGTCTTTAAAAATGAAAGGTAATAAACTACTAAATTAATATTTCCCCCCCCAAAAAAAAATTTTTTTTGGCACAAAACGATTAATTTCCCCGTTGTTTGGTGGCACCCTTGAGGATTGTCGTTTTACACTAAAGTGTCCTGGCAGCCCCCTTTGAGAATCACGTATTTAGAATGATTGTAGGGGTGGTAGTGTATTTGTCTCTGACCCAAGATGTCGAGTCTATATCCTCAACAAACTACATTAATATGATTATATTGCTTGTATTTTATTTCTAAAGTCTCTGAAATTAAAATTAAATTATTGTAGTCATTTATTTTTAAATCTATTTTTTGTATTTTTTGTATCACGTATATTCTTATATTTGTGTTTTAAAATTAATTGGTTCAATCTTTGTTGTAACTTCATTTACAAATACCAAATGAATCTAAGCAATTGGCAAGCCGTTCGTATAGATCAACTCACGTTTCAGTTAGGAAGGCGTTTAAGGCGTCAAATTCCACTTTGTCTTCTATCATCAAGGGAAATTAAAACTATATTGCTTGATCATGGTTTTATTTTTACTTCTTGTGCTTGTATCTTAGTGTGACGTGCCCTTAGTTTGTGTTTACATTCATATTAAGGCAGCCGCCTCGGTCATCGATAAAGTATAATTCGCTGTCAAACCACACAGCTTAAAATACAGTGCTCTGTGTCGTTTTCTAGAACTATCTCTCTATTTTAAGAATATACTCCCTCTTTGACCTTCACCAACAACCACCCTTTGGCATGTCAATAAGACAGAGGGGAAGAGAAAATTACTAAACATCCTGTATCAAGGTAAAGATGAAAGTTAACTGTTAGCTCTCAAAATCTTAAGATGACTGCATAAATGCCAAATAACTTAAAATCATATATATTTTTTTAGACAGTTGGTTGTAAGCAGTGGGTGTTCGTAAAAGAGGGTGGAGATTATCTACTCTGTTTTTCTCTCTTCCCTTCGAGGATATGTCGTGACGGCCACTTTCTAATAGCAAATTAACAGCGTTGATAACTTTAAATCCCCCAATAAATAATCTCGCATTATTTTAAAATGTTTTGTTGTGACCATATCAAAACATAACTTTATTTGAGAGAGGAACGCTATATCTACGCTTCTAACCTTTTGTTTTTATCTCAAAAGTACAAATTTTTGCGTAAAGCGTCGTTGAATTATTATTTTTTTCCTTCTTCTTAATTTAAACTTTAACTGGTCAGAAACCTGTTGATATCCTTTGACAACATTTATGTGAAAGCCATATTTAAAAAATATCAGACCCATTCATAAATAATGTGGGATTTCTAAACGTCTGCAACACATCTCAACGCACTACTTACTATACAACCAGTTTAAGATTGTATGTTATAGGTCTATCATAAAATTACTCTATTTTTTAGAGGAAGTCTACATCAAGAGCCCTTTTTTCATCAAGCTTAGTCTCATAGCTAAGCAAATATGCTTAAAAAGTCGTTGAAAACTAACTAATATCACATTTTAACACATTTGTTTATATTAATAAAATTTAAACTATAGGTTTATTAAGGAAAAAGAGCCCTTTTGGAATATTTCAACTTTATCCAGGCTTGAACCATATTTTGAAATAACGCATCGTTGAGTTAAATATTGCATTTGAGAAATTTTTTTTTAGCATCGCATCTTACTACGTTTTCGGGATATCCACCTATGCACTAATTATGCTAATGGATTAGGGATGATGAAGGTTAAATTTAGAGGAAATGTGTCCACATTTATGTGAAGGGGAAAAACATTTAGGAAAAAATTCCCACATTACATCTAACCGGGATTGAACTCCTATCTCCCGGTTATCGGTAGTCTAGTCTATTTCAAGAGTGATGCCTTAGACCATGCGGCCACGGAATCGGGTTGTGTTAGAGCTAAACGTCTGCGTGGTAATTTCTCGCGTACCAAGGCGACCCCTTTACTCTAGCTATATAGAAATATACATTGGTCTATATTATCCAAACAAGGGAAGCACAATATTTTTTTGAAAACTATCTATAATGTTTGGAGCTCACAAAAAAAAAAGTTCCTCTTCATTGATATATACTTCAAATAAAAAATGAATGCATACAGAGGCGGCCCAAGGTAATTTTTTATTTTTATTTCTTTCTCTTTGGCCCACCAATATAACCGGGGGATAGTGGTAAGATAAGAGAAAATCCCCAAAACTAGCAACTCCAACCCTAATGTAACCTTGACACAAAAGAAATGTACTGTGAAGGGAAATTCCACAAATGGTAATCATACTACAAACATTTCACTGCGATATTTTACGAGAACGGTTAGAATTACGAAGAAAATTATATAAAGGACATGTTTGGTACACAATACTATCTTCTTTATATTTTGTTATAACAAACACTTTGATGTAATGACCGGTTTATGAGATAATTGAAAAAAAAACTGTTTAAGATCGTCGTTTTTTCAAGATACCATTTATAAAAGAACTTTTTAAAAGTAGCACTATATATTAACTAATTCACCATAAAAAAAACTATACTAATATGTAAAATTTCATTTTAGTATCATTTCAAAAGTGAACAATTGTTATGCTTTGCAACTCCAATATAATTATCAGGTTATGTTAGTTTTGATTTATAAAATATTTTCTGATCATACCCAGGATACGTTAAATTAGGTTGGTGCTCTGTTTGGCGTCTTCCTTTAGCTGGTACCCTGGGCAACCACCCGGCTCACCCTTAAGCCACCCCTGAGTGCGTAGGATTATTTCTTTTGATTAAATCAAATTTCAACGGATTTTTACCAAACCTAATAAACACATATGAATGTAAAATTATCTTAGGTTACGGATACAGTAGTTACCAACATCATAGGTGTGATGCCTCTTATAGAATTATTTTTGTTTATAATTTAATAATTACTAAACACATTCACTATAAATGCGGTCACAGGTGCTTATAACCTCTTTAGTGTTAACTGTTTTAATAACCATAATTATATATTGTAGAAATGTTATTGTTTTTCACCCACTTCAGGGGTCGAATGGTTTAAGGCATCACGCTGGTGTTAGACTGGCCTACTGGTGATGAATATATCAGGGTTCGAATCCAGTTTGGATCTATTGAAGGTGTTTTTTCCTAAGTGATTTACCGCTCTCCTTCCAAGCAAGTTCTGGTAGATTACCTATTAAATGCTTCCTTCCTCATACCTGCACCATTAGAGTAACTATCATATATTCGTATAACCTGAACAGGTAGTAAGATGTGGCGATTAAAATAAATCTCAATTCTTTCCCAAAATATGCACACCTTATGTGAACATGTTTGTCCCCCACAGGGCCGCTGAGTATGTCCACCTCGCGGAGTTCCTCGTCTGCCAGCATCAACACCAGTTGCAGCAGCTCCCCGATACCTCCCGTGCTCAACCTTACTTTGTATGGCGCCCCCGCTCCAAGATGCAATCGCTCCTCCACCACCGTCAAAGCGAGAAGTCACAACCCGGTCAAGTCACGGCAGGCCCGGTCCGTCGAGAAAGCGCAGGGAAAAAACTTCCAGAAGCCGGCTTCGTCGCGGGACAAGGAACCTTCAATCCTAGAACGTACCTCAGAGTGCAGCCGATCAAATAATAAATCCCCGGGCAAAGATAGTCCGAGTGAAACTCTAACGTTATCAAAAGAAAAAATTGAAAACTCGCCCTCATTTAATGGAGCCCTAACTCCCAAAAAGTTATCTCCAAATATTTCAAATACTTCTTCACGTTCTCAAAGAACTACGTGTAGTATAAACTCTAATCGATATTCACCTTCACCGCGAAGTGACTTCCAAGAAACAAACCAGAATGATTTACTCACACCGACTGGATTCACTCTGGATCTATCTTCTTTGCACGATGATAACGAATCTACGATTAGCAGCAAAGAGCTATATTCGAAGAGAGAATCCGATCAAACCGGTTGCTCTAACAGTGGATTAGTTTCCAGTGAAAGATCCGTCAAATTATCTTCACTGAATGATAAAATGTTACCGTACAGTCAGGCTGATTGTTTGGTCTACACAGATAATTCTAGACGTTGTGGGGATCTAAAAGAACTTTTGCACGAAGATTTGAAATCTATTCGTGAAGTTTCGGAGCTCGCGGGTAATGCAAAAACTGCTGATTGGTTAAAAAGATCAGTATTCGATTCATTCGAGTGCACACCGATAATAATGAAAGATATTGATCCAATGCAAAAGGTAATTGTGCATGAAAACAATTCAAATAGTAACAAAAGACAGGATGTAACGTGGGACAGTTTTTTAAGTGAAGAAGATATTGGTATGGTCACAAATATTCAATCATCATCACCATGTCATAAAAACTACTCTTCTGCTAGAACGAATAATACAGAATGTTTAAATTCACACACTAATTCTATTCGTGAAAGAACAGTGCTTAGAGCCTCAAGCTCTATTGCCGCTAAACAAACTGAAAATCAAAGTAAATATCTACCTGATAAGGATTTAAAGTTTAGTACATCATCTACTGAAAACATAGCTCAGCAAAAAATTGTCCATGACACAAAAAATCTAACTTTTAAAAACACTTACATTAAGCGTGAACTTAGCTGCGATTTACTTTCAACCGATTTGAAGAGTAACGATAAAACTGATCTCAGTGCACAGTTTAAAGTCCGTGGAGAGTTGGTAAGTCTTTCAGGCTGCAGGGACGAAGATCTGCGTATGGTGTTTGACGAGTATTTTGATATGTTGCAATATTCAACAGCTAGCGAAAGAACTGGTGATCAACCAGACTTAGACTTAAAGGTTTGTGAGTCCTTAAAGGGTCAGGAAAATACGAAAACAATACCAAGTAGTCGATCCAACCCTTTAGAAAAACGTGAACACAATTATAGTCAAGACACCAAAATTCAAGTGACAGAAAATAAATTCGCTGATTTCGAAATGGGTCACTTTAGTTTTCGTAACTCAAACGAACATGTTCAACCGACATGTTTTCCTGACCTTGACGCATACAAAGCTTGTGACAAGAATAATGATGGCAATTTAATCGAGTTCCCCTCAACTCCGTGTAGAAGATCAGGTAGTAGCATCAGTAAAAGTTCTTACAATACTTTAAAAAGCGATCACAACTTGATGAGAGAACTGATAAGTCTTGACTCTACGACTCAATCTGTTGTCGGGGATAGCCCAAGTATTGTCTTATCCGCGAGTGAAGTCCTAGAAGCAGCTTCATATGCACGCCACTTGGCTACTGTACTCGAAAGGGCGTTGACTCGGTCCTCTGGGCTCAACATGCCTCAACATGATCTCCAAACCCCTGAGGAATACACTATGAGGGAAACACAAAGCCCTTCACACGTCTCTATCGAGGGTTATAATGTAAAGAATGGCATAGGATCAGTTAAATCAAGAGGTAAGAATACTGTTGATGATTTATACTTTTTAAATGAATCAGTATGCATCCAAAAACCCCTAGTGAATGTGAGTATAATACCTGATACACCTAAAGAAAAACAGTTACTCTCTGAAGAAACAAATGAACCGACGCATGGCCTTACAACGCCACGAGAGACTAGATTGGATTCACAGGAGCATTCCAAAAATATTTGTTTTTGTTGTGGTCCTCGTTTGACCAGCATTTCTCCTGATGAGCTGCAGAAACAAAGATCTTTACTGAGACCTCCTGCGCCAGTACCGACCCCAAGTACGACCTCGACGGTAATGTTGGATGTGGGCGAACTCCTGAAGAATGCTATCTCCCAAAGGAGAGAGGTCGTGGCACCTCTGGACGATGCCTCCTGCGCCACAAGTAGATCTGTATCGGAGTGGTCTTAGGTTAGGTTCAAGATATCGTGCTTGTCTCCAATAGCACACGCAAGTGCAGTTGTATGTCGGGATTGTTGAACCCGTTTGTCGGTAGAACTAGGACACTCTCCGTCTTTTATATTTATACCTGCTCTGTCTTACGTTCAGCCAATCAGAAACAAATATAAGTGTACTATTGTATCCAAATAAAACATATAGTTATTTGGGTCAGGATAACAGTTCGTGGAAAAATAGTACGGTATAGTAAAATATATTGCACTTGAATGGGTTTAGTTATAGTACTAACTATTTAACCATAGTAAGTTTATTAATTCTTATTTTTAAATTTTAATATAATTTTGATTGTGTATTCATATTGTTTAAAGTTACCTGTCCTGACTTTTCACTGTAGATAGTCCTTGAAAACAAACACAGCTCGTCTTGTGAGTGAGCGTCTGATTGTAGACGAGCCAGTAGGAAACCAAAATATTGACAGTAATAATATTATATCTGAGACAAAGTTAAAGTTTTTTTATTGATACTTTATAAACAAAGATCATTTTTATTTTTTTTAAACACTTTTTCTGCCATATTTCCAAATGTGTTTTTGTATGAATAAAAATTAAAACTTACATTATTTTTGAAATATTTGTCTATGATTTTTCTTTAGTTTTTGAAGTAAATAAGAATATAACAGATATTTAGAGTATCACTTAATTATTATAAAATAAGAAGGATGTAAATATAATTTGGTATTTAATATAAATTGTGGTGCATATAAATAAATAAATTATAGCTAAATTTTGTAAACTTAGAAAACTCAATGTACTTTACATAATTATTATGTAACTTATTGTAAGCATAACAATGAAAGGTGAGTGCTCATCTTGTGTTATCCTAGGAAACACAACATAAAATATATTATATTAAGCGCAGTTTTGAAAATCTACATCACCCTCGAATTTGTTTTAACTGAATATTAGAATAGCGCTTTTTGTATTAACTAATTAAATTCAGTAAAGTTTATGTAAACCATTATTATGAAATATACTATGAGAAGAGTGACAGAAGAGAACTACCCAGGTAATTACTATATTTTTTTAAATAATGACTTCCAGGGTTTATTTTCTAAAATGTCATTCAACCATTGCACATATTGCCAGGATATTTAATATCATCTGTTAAACAAGAGTTACTTTAGTTTTAACTAGTTTGTGTACTTAATTGCTCCGAAATTTACACTAATTAACTCAATGCAAATATTTCAGTAGCTTCGCGAAATGATTTGACTTTGCTCCTGCATGAGGGAACTTATTTCCATAATTTAAAATGTTTTATTTACAACTTTAGTCAATTCAGTAACCCTTTAACCTTAATATAAACTATATCGAGATTATAATTCAGTAGAGATATCTGCCATTCACATACAATTTTTTTTTACATGTAAGTTGAAAAATTGTAGTGGGACACGGAATCGAACTTGGGATACTAGTCTTATCATTGGCATTCTATATTAAAGGTTCTGAGCTTAATCCTATGTCAAGGTTCTATATTTTCAACACCTATTAAAATAAATATAGAATGCCTAAGTTATAAAAGTCATAATTTACCTTATTTGAACACAGCTGTAAATGACCCAATATATTTTACAAATGTGCAAAGTCTCCCTATTACCCTACTCTACATTTCTTGGGTATTTTAATTTTAAAAGTATTAAATACTATGTACACGATTATTTATTAGTTGAACTAGTTATATCTTTGTTTTACGAATTTTTTTAACTTGAAATGTTCCCCGTCTCGAATGAAGCTATTTTAATGAAATATTTATATTTCATTGTTGGCGTGATTAGTTGTTTTAGTGAAACGTAGAAAAATCACTTTAAAAATAAAATAAATTATATCACGCTCCACGCGATAAAAGTCTCATCGCAACATGTATGCTAAACTTGTAAAAGTAGAATTGCGAACAAGTAGCGCAAAATAATTCCTTCAAATAACAGAATGTATGGCTTTGACTGTGGTCGTGATATTTGGATCATATATTTTCAGAGTACGGCACAGTCAGGTAGGGTCGTAGTTTTTTATTATTATTATTATTATTATTATTATTATTATTATTATTATTATTATTAGCACCGCGTCTTACTACCTATTCGGGTTATACGCACTTACGCTAATGTGTAATGGTCGGGTGATTGTGAGATGAAATGGAGGACCTACAGTTTAACGTGGAATCCGAACCATGGTGGAGGCCTGGCACTCCCCACATTCACAAGATGTCTTGTCAGAGGTGAAGGAAGGGTTTGGTAATCAGATAAATCTGTGCCGGGACCGAGGATTGAACCCCGGCCGGCAGCACAGAAGTCTGACATCTTACCCCTAGACCGCCAGGTCACCAGGGTCGTAGTTAATTGCCTTCCAAAATCTGACTTGGAAGGCTGTAGTTCGATCCTGACAAGCTTCACTGAACTTGATTTTCACCCGCAATGGTGGGTTTTTTCCCCTGAGGAGTTCCGTTTAGTTTCTTTTTTAAGTCCCCACCTAATTCCTCCTCTTTAAGCTTGGATGGGAGGTAAAGCGAGTTAATGGCTGTATGTTTGAAGTTTTTATGAAAACGCTATTTTTACTTTTTGGCCGTAGGCCTATAAATCAAATATTCGTAAGTATATACAATTAGCTTAATTTTCTACATATTTAAAACTCAGCAGTTCCTGAATATTTTCTAATGAGCCACGTGGCATTTGACCATAAACTTTTTTAAATTAAGATAAAAAGTCCTGGCCAAATTACGTGATTCTCATAGCAAATATTTAATAACTGTTGTGATTGTGTAGAAAATTAAACTAAATTTATCTAGCAATTTTGATTTATTTTTAAAAAAAATTGCCATAAAAACTTAAAAGTCTGGGCTTAATTTAACTCACGTTTCATTCCATACAACCTTAAGTTTACCTGTTCGTAACATTTTTTTAGAAGACTAAAGCATAAGTCTCATAAATTTTCAGAAGAATCAAACTTTATGGAGGTTGAACTGGATCTTGCGACGTGCGTTTCGCCGAAGTGTTGCACCGATGAAGAAAAATCAATCAAGTTGAAGAAACGCAGGCAGCGCAGTTCGATTAAAGAAACTAAGACCTCCCTTGTCCCCCTGAGGGAACACAATGAGGGCAGTGTCACCAACTCAGCTGAAGATCAGGCCGCCACCTTGGAGGTGGGGTCGGGGGAAACTATTGACAGCACTGAACTCAAGGTGACGGCACTGTAGGGTTCAAAAAAAACAGGGTGCTACCATTGTCTTCAGAAATTCTAAAACATCAAAATAAAACGTTTAAAAATTATGTAAAAGTCATTTGCACATCTTTGATAGAAGTGCAACCACATCAACTTGAATATACAATGAGAAAGCCACAGTGATAGGTAGTGAGTGGGAAAACACCCGTAAAATCCCCTTACTAGGTTTAGAAACCCGACCTACACGTAAGCGGCGAATAGTGTAATGCGTGGACAACGCCCTAGACTGTATGAATATCGCTAGGACCACTGACTATCGATATCATGATACCGGACTGGGGTACAAAGTTCACAGGTTTTTTTTGTTGTTTTTTCTGTAATAGATGAGATAAAAGGAAAAAGAAAATATTAATGAGAAGCAATAAATTAAAATGTTTATACAAATTAATGATTAGTGCACGTCCATCTCACCTGTTAGGGTTTCCTCCGGAGGAACTTACCGGAAGGTAAAAGTTGGTTCGCCAGGCTAAGTAGCCATCTTAAAACTTGTCAAAAGGCCAGAATAGATTTGTTTTTATTTCTTTGTATTTAGAACGCGCTCGCATTTTCTTTTAACTGCGACACTTAGTATTAACGAGTTTGCCACGCAAAGAGCAAGGGAAGAAAAATGTACAAACTAGAGTTTGATAAGTTTGGTAAAAATATGACTACTTCTGGAAGCAAAATGAGTATTTCAGGCTTGATTTAATTATTTCGAGATTTCAGTTGGTTGGTAGTAAGGGCCTTTTCACACCGGGACACAAGTGTTGGACACTGTGTGTACCAGCAATCAGTCAAGGTTTATTTTTCATCACCACGTCTTACCACCTTAAACGCTTATATAATTAAGCTAATGGGGTAGGGATGAGGAAGGAAGCATTTAGAGGTAATCTACCCGTATTTGCGTGGAAGGAGAGTGGGAAACCATTTAGGTAAAATCACCCTCAGTTGACCCTACCTGTCTTCAAACCTCAATTTCCTCGTCATCAGCAGACCAGTCTAACATGAGAGTGACGCCTTAGACCATTCGGTCACCAAAGTGGGTAGTTAATTGTTAATTTAAAGTTGAGCACACTGCTCTTTTTATATTTCCAGCCATAAGCTAAAATTTAATTAACAAGGAAAATTTTATATGTGTAGTGAAAAATCGTCTTGTTTGGGATGCCTCATATCTTCAAATATCGTATGTAACATATCTTTCTCCAGTAGATAACTTAGCAGGGGATGTGCATGTATGCGTTTTTTCCTCATTCTCCTCCTCTATCGTCAGCTTGGAAGCAGTAGAAACAATAGTTAATCATCAATTGAACCAATTTAATATATATAAAAATTTAATGTTACCCGGTTTGTTGGCAAACAAGTGTCGGACACCGGTGTGCCATCAGTGTTCGTCACAAAAACTAACTAGTGTCCGACACATGTGTCCCAGTGTAAAAAGGCCCTAAAGGTCTTAAACGAGGAGGGGAGGCTTTTCCCCTTTGTACCGGGCCCGGTTCGAACACCTGATGGGTCTGGCCATCGTTATTATTCAATCAGTTCTATTTTTTATTTTTTATAAGCCTACCTGTATACGGTTGGTGTTAAGTACGTTGTAAGGTTGGTACTACCTTCTCGGATGTTTGTTCTATTCTGAGTGTCTCACGATCCTGAAAATACATGTAGGATAGATGGTTGTAATTGTTTGATGCTACCACCACAAAATACTGTGGATTTGCCAGAAGAGAGCGTGGTTATCAGTACGTAGGTATCTTGTAACTGACCAGCAGCTCTCTGGAGAGAAGCTGCTATAGGCACACAACTTTTAATATAGCTTGGTGACCTGGCGGTCTAGGGGTAAGGTGTCAGACTTCTGTGCTGGCGGCTGGGGTTCAATCCTTGGTCCCGGCAAAGATTTATCTGATTACCAAACCTTTCCTTCACCTCTGACAAGACATCTTGTGAATGTGGGGAATGCCAGGCCTCCACCGTGGTTCGGATTCCACGTTAAACTGTAGGTCCTTCATTTCATCTCACAATCACCCTACCATTACACATTAGCGTAAGTGCGTATAACCCGAACGGGTAGTAAGACGCGGTGCTAATAATAATAATAATAATAATAATAATAATAATAATAATAATAATAATAATAATAATAATAATACTCCTTGTGCACACCTCCCTTGACACAGCTTC
>CABFOW010000111.1:187224-322862 GCA_902141385.1 Timema californicum
TTTTTTTTTTTTTTTTGCTGAACTACAGCCTACTCATTCTTTCTTTGGATGGTTTTGGCCAATAATATATAAACCGATCGTCTGTACTGACATTTTACCGTGTCTTTCAATGGATTCCTTGTAACGTTTGTATGAGCCCAAGGTTCCTTTTTAATTAGTAAAAAATGGGGGTCTACAAACTATATCAACTTTATTCATTAATATGTATATATATATAAGAACGAATCTACATACAATTTAGCAATCAATAGGCCATAGCCTTTGCCAAAGAGATAGTTTATTTGTTAGGTTTCTAGTTAAAGGGGTTGAGTATAATTATTTTAAAAGCTCACTGAAAGCCTGCCAAGGCTATCTATAGCTAGAGATAGGAATAATTCCGCAGTGGGGGCTTGCGGTCTACTGAGAACTTGTAAAAACTGGTTTGAGATAAGAGGCACCTAGGATCTATTATATATAAGTTAGTAAAGTTATACATAAATACATCGAATAGTATGTTGAGGGGATGAGATGGGGAAAAAATTAATTACTCAAGCCAACCATAACCATATTTTAACTGTCTCATTGATAATAAACTGAAAATAGAATTCAAACAAATAATAGTAAAGAGAGATGAAAATATTTCGGTAAAATGTTCAGATAATCAAATTTCAAGAGGAGATTTATTCTTTAGTTATATTTAACTATAGCAATGAAATATTTAAAATATCTGGCACACACTCTTGCTCTTTAGGAAAGTGTGAAGATCAAGGCGAACCTAGAGATTATCTAGGAGACGCTGCACGTTCTAGAGTATAATCTGTTCCAGTCAAGCGATGTTTGTTATTTAGGAAAGTGTGAAGATCAGGGTGAACCTAGAGATTATCTAGGAGACAGTGGACATTCTAGAGGAGAGTATAATCGGTTCCAGTCAAGCTATGTTTGTTATTTAGGAAAGTGTGAAGATCAAAGCGAACCTTGAGATCATCAAGGAGACAGTGGACATTCTAGAGGAAAGTATAGTCTGTTCCAGTCAAGCTGAGAGCCAGCACGTGTACGAGACCACTCTAATAAAGTTGGGGAACAATGAGTTGGTCCAACAGCTGGACAAGGAGAGGAGGATAAACAAGAACCTCAATGGTAGGTCCCACCCACTTGAACACTTAGATGCGTTATATTGGGTAGTAGGATGCCTAGATGTTGTCCTCGGTGAAATTTGGTTAAAACTCACGCCTCAAGGCCCAACGTTAGTGGGTTCAAACCCAGCTGGTGTCAACGGGTTTTTCTTGCGCGGTTAAAATCCTTAGCATAACTTCCTTTCGGAGGGGGAGTAAATCCGTCGGTCCCATGTCGATTGTGGCGTATAAACGATCCCTGGAAGGTGTGTAAAAATACCTTTCCCGACAAAATGTATAGGCCCTTTCGTGCTCGCTCATAGAAATTTTCGTGTCCTGATATAGTTAGTTGGTTAAGAAAGTGCACGCTAAATACCTCAAATAAATTAAGGGAAAAAATAGCTGCCTATATGGTGGGTTTTTTTTTGTATGGAAGAAAATGAACAGAAGCTAAAATCCATTTTATTCCAATTTTATAAGAAAAGGACTTTTTTGACCAAAACAGATTGCATATTTATTGACAGATAAGTTTATTTTAATCTTTTACATACTATCAACAGTTTTTTAATAGTTATTATAGGCATTGTGTTTTTATCATTAAGACATTTTATCTTAATTTAAAAAGTGAATGATCAAATAATACGATGCTCATGACAAATATCAAAAACTGTTGGGATTACATATAATATGCATAAAATTCAACTAAATATAGCTATGAATCAAATAGCCAAAGCTATTATTTGTGCTTTTAGTGGGAATTACTCCATCTAGATATATTCTGAAAATTGAAAAATGACACCTGAACACGGGAATCGAACCCGGAACCTTTGGTTTACTACGCCAATGCTCTTACCACTGAGCTATTCAAGATTCGTCCCGTGCCCAGGGTCATTCTTCACTCATATTTTAAGGCAGAGTCTATGATGGACGTGCGGAAATCGTCGGCTACAAATGTATGATTTTATTAAGATCACGAGCTATCAGATAAGGCAGCCACCTTCGACTCGGTAGTTAGCTTATTCCCGTGTCCAGGTTTCATTGTTCAATTTTCAGAATATGATATAAATATAGCTACTGAAGAAATATTTTGTTCATTTTATCCCAATAAAACTTTTTGTCATAATTTGGAATATTTACTTATCGGATGATTGATATTGAATTTGAATAAACGCGTGCAGTTATATACTCAAATTAAGATAACTTTGTAGTCAATGATATCAAATGCCCACATACTTTCTCTTTCAGACATGTTTTTCCTGCAAGCGTCTCCCACGACAAAGTGGCACGATGAAATATCCAACCGATGCACATGTGACAATGAAAGCCAAAAGAAGGTCCAGGAGCTGACCGGAGCTCTTAAGGAGAGAGGGAGGCAAATGCGAAGGATGAAGAGGGAGATGAAGATCATGCAGCAACAAATCGACAAGCTCAGTCAAAAAGTCGCAGCCAGAGATGAGGCCATAGCAAGCTTGGGGGACAAGCTGAAACGCTTGGAAGAAGTCAAGACCAAACAGGTTACACTTCATTTTCTGGTTACCTCTTCAAAGGCACTAAGTACCTGAGATAAGGCATAATATGAGGCTTCGGCCAGGACTGTTTCAGAGCAAGAGACTGTGCCTAACGAGCTAAGACTCCAGCCAATGTTATTTCCAGGTATAGCACTGTGCCTAACGATCTAATACTCCAGCCAATGTTATTTCCAGGTATAGCACTGTGCCTAACGAGCTAAGACTCCAGCCAATGTTATTTCAGGGCATAACACTGTACCTCATGAGCTAAGACTCCAGCCAATGTTATTTCAGGGACATAACTCTGTACCTCATGAGCTAAGACTCCAGCCAATGTTATTTCAGGTCGACGACTTGCAAGATAAGTTGAGGTCCTCTAAGAGTTCCTGCGACCTAGTCATGCGGACTCTGGAACAAAATTGTCACTCAGTGGAGGAGCATATGAAAGAGGAGCTGAGCAGAACTCGCAATCCTGCACGGGCGCAGCTAATAGAAGAGATCCGCAGGTGTAACCAGCTAACTTACGAGAACGTTGCGCTCAGACACAAGGTCATAGAGGTACACCAGCTTAAAATGTTATTACTGTGTGTAGGAATATATTCCGAGCCCGTTGGATTATCCCCCTGGATTATTCGCCTATTAACACCAATGGGACTCATGTGGACCAAAGGTTCTAGTCAAGATAGCGGGTGACCGGAAAGTCAAGGTTCAAATCTCAAACAAGTATACCGTGGCTAGGTTGTATTTCTTAAGTAGTTTCCCACTTACCCTCCACGCCAAAACTGATACATTTCCTCTAAATTCTACTTTTCTAATGGCTACATAATTAATGTGATTAAAAACGTATACTCTTAGCAGATGGGGAATACGTGATGGGGGAAAAAACACTATGGTATATGAATTAAGAATTTATGTTAAATGTACCCGCATTTAAGTGGGGGAGAGATAGGGAACCATTCAACAACAATAACAAAACGTAGTACACGCGATTGGAATTTACATTTTTTGTTCCCCGTTAAGGACCTTCCTTAAATTACGTAAGGTTTTTCTTTAATGATTTTCGAGTCCCCGTACCCCACGTAAGGAATCGTAAGATTTTCAGTCACTCGCTCTTTCCCACTCCATTCTATGTAATATTTTACGCTTTGGTAAATTAGATTATTTTAATCGTTTGACTATTTTTATACAAAAAGATTGGTAACAAAGCGAGTGATATAAAATTTTATAATACTTTAATTGCATTAAGTAAATTAAATATAAATAAAATTTTATAAGTATTTTATTATTATTATTATTATTATTATTATTATTAGCACAGCGTCTTACTACCCGTTCGGGTTATACGCACTTACGCTAATGTATGTGTAATGGTAGGGTGATTGTGAGATGAAATGGAGGACCTACAGTTTAATGTGGGATCCGAACCACGGTGGAGGCCTGGCGTTCCCCACATTCACAAGATGTCTTGTCAGAGGTGTATAATTATTTTATTTTGTCTATTTTTTATTTCTTAGCATCGCGTCTTATTAGCCGTTTGGGGTATACACCTATGTACTAATTACACGAATGGGTTAGAGATTAGGAAGGCTTAATTGAGAGGAAATTCACCCACATTATCGTAGAGAGAGAGAGTGGAAAACCGTTTAGAAAAAACCTCCCTATATGCAGCCGATTGGGATTGATCCCCAATCTCCCCGTCTTCGGCAGTCTAATCTAACACAAAAGTAACGCGTTAGACCACGCGGCCACCGAAGCGGGTGATTAATTAATTTATTTTCTGACAAAAAAAATTGTCTCATAAACTATGATATAAAAAACCTACGTAATATTGATTATGACTCCCCTCCCCTGATAAGAAAATTCTTCACCGGCTCCTGCCCCCACTCCCACCCCCGGCTCTCTCCCCCAACCATCTCTCTCCAAAAATCTTCACGTAATTTAAAGACAGCTTCTTACTGGCAAACCATAAAATAGTAGACTGACTCCTTTTTCCGCCTGACCACCTATGCGGGACCATACAAAATAATATGACGTATTACTACCAGTTGTTGGGTTTGTAGCTGCAGCTCTCCAAGACCCACCGGAAACGGAGGTCTCATCGTCAACCCCCAAGGTGCAAGTCCTGCATGGAACCTCTCGAGACACAACCGCTTCTAGATCTCCCAGAGGGTAGCTCCACGCGGTCAAAGTCACACCCCAACATGAAGCTAGGGCCCACCTGAGGTCTCCCTTCACGTCCCGTCGAGGTTCATAAATACACCTTTATTTATAATTTGTGGAGGTGACCATAGACAATAAATATGTGGATTATTAGCGTTAATGAGACGTTAATAATAATGTTTGTTTTGTTAAATAGATAACGGTGGTTTATAAAAATAAAGAATAGCCTAGTTTTAAACAACGTGTCTTTTTATAAAAGATGTATATCTGTACTACTCTCATTAAATTAAGGTTTCACGCTTCTAAATAGCCTGGATTAAAGTGTTTATGTATTCTCTTTAATGGCATTCCGCATTACTGAGTGTGTGACGAGAAAGAACTGATTTTGTACATTTGTGATCAATACAAATTAAGGGCCGCCCTTAAATTACATAATACTTTTTGTTGTGATTTTCTACCTCCTCAATCTCCCCGTCCGTTCATCTTCCCTCCTCCCCCTTTACCCTACGTAATAATACAATTTGGTAAATTTGATTATTTTAATAGTTTATTTATTTTTAGACATAAAAGATTGATAATAACACAAGTAATATAAAATTTTAATTTTTTTTAATGCAGAAAGTAAATTAAATATAAAGTGAAATTTTAAAGTTAATATATTTATTTTCTGAGATTTTTTTTAGATTTTCTCACATTAATGATTACACCTTAAGTAAGATTGAATCTGACCCCTCAGTCAACCCCCTCCACCTCCTCCCATTGTAAGAAAACGTAAGAAAATAAAGATGGCCCCTTACATTACGTCTCGCAATCAACATTGAAAATGTTGAAATGTTAATTACTTAGAAAAGCAGAACTCAATATGATTGTATTATTATTTTTTATTTTCTTAATATTTTACGGGCTCCGCGTGTTTTGTTACCTCAGTCCGATTTTCATAATAAGAGTCTTTTAAAAAATAAAATCATATTTTTATTCGGTCAACATTGATAGCATTTTATTGTATTCTTATTGATATTTTAAAGACATTATTATTATTAGCACCGCGTCTTACTACCTGTCCAGGTTATACGCATTTATAATAATTACACTAGTGAATGAGTTAGGGATGAGGCAAGTTGAATTTAGAGGGAGGGTACCCCGCATTTGAGTGGAGGGAGAGTGGTAAGCCATTGAGGAAAACCAGTCTTAGTACACCTGTCCGGGATTCAAACCCTGATCTCTCTGTCATTAGCAGTCTAGTCTATCGCAAGAGTAACATCTTATACCATGCGGCCAGCGAAGCAGGTATTCATGCGTTCTAGATATAGCACAAATAAATTGCATTCAATTTATATAGTTTAATTTATATATTATTTACAGTGCTTAATTTATAAATTACATCACTTGGCGTATGAATAGATAAAATTAGATGTTATTACTGTTGTCTCGATAAAGTCCTATTAGTAGCTCCCGGTTTTCGTGTATTCTGAAACTTCATCTTCGTTTTGGGTTTGAGATCATCAATCAGTTGCATTCGTGGTCTTCTTGGTTCCTTTTCCCCTCCCACTTTGCCTTCGACATCATTCAATAAACATTTTTTTCTTATAATATGACTCCACCATTTGGCCTTTCTGGGTAAAATCACCTAAACGGTGGTTATTTTTCCGTCTACTTTTCTTATAACTTATTTATTATTCACCCTCTCTAACAAACGGTGGGTATAAATTCCTATACAGTTCTTCTCAATTCTTTTCATCCGAAGATCCCCGAAGCCGATGGTAAAACGTCTAGTCTTGCCCGACCCAATAACAAAAAATGTTGTTAGTTTGATAGCAATGAGTATTCATTTATTATACCCATGTGAATATTTTTAATATTTTATACACTACTAATATTAAAATATATATGATTGGCGAAATTAATAATTAGATTTTTATTTTATTTTTTTGTTAGGTGCCACTCAAAATGCATGATTATTATTATATGTACTCTACTCTTTTTTTTCACAAAACATAAAACAAAATGTATTTTACTTTTTTTTTTTAATTAATAACTAAAATTAAAGTTTACTGAAGCCTTTAAAAATTACCTGCTTTCCTTAAGTAAATGGTTACTATTGTTCAAATTTATAAATATCGTGGACCCGGCACACCTGATTGAAGATGTATAGCCCCCTGTGTGCTTATGACACCCAGTTTAATAAGTACTGTTCTTATAAGTGAAAACATTTTTATCCAGCTATGTTTACTGTCAGAAATATAACACCACTTATTTATGTTTATATGCTGAGACAAGGTGTTGTTTGCAATACGCGTCGTCTATTGTCTGAAACAATTCGTCCGACCTTTCCAAACAAATTGATCTGTCAGCAACAGATTTGTTTGTGTCGGTTTTGGTTGAAATATGAATGAGAGAAGTAAAGCGAACGAACGAACATAACATAATAAAAAAAATACGTCAAGAAGCCGTAAAGAACACCAACATAATTAAAACTTCTATATTTTGATTAAGAGAATAGAAGGTAAGATCACTTGAATTTATCTACACTTATTCATGTTTATTTTTAGAAATGTAAATAAATACTTTGCCTCATATTTTGATCTGTAAATAAGTAATATACTTATTTAACTGGCATTTGTGTGGAAATTTGGATGCAATTCAGAGGAAAATAACTCAGTAAACCTTGTCGGGATGCGAATTTGACCTCGTCGGGACTCGAACTTGACCTCCTGATCATCAGCAAGGTGGACTACAGACGAATTTGATGTTTAGTTCACCTGCCCACCGATGCACGTATGTATATATTTACTGAGTTTGGTCAAAAAATAACTTCATTTTTACATTAGAATAACCGATATTTTTTTATATTCTAGATCAGTTTCAAGACGTTAATTCTATAACCTAGTATTCTGAGTAAACTTGTGCCAACTTCACAAAATGTAACCAAATGTTGTACCTTTATTTATAGTCAAATATGCACAAAATCATATATTTTTAAAACTTTGGGTACTTACAAGGCAGTAGCCGACACCCCCACCAAAAAAAAAATTTAAACAAAATATATATTTGCTTTATTTTTGGTTCAACCAATATCAAAATTAAGATACAAGTACAGATTGGGGGGCTATGTTACCATAAAACGCACTTTAGAGAGCTCCTAGAGGTGTTTAATATTTTAAAATTTTCCTATATTCTGGTAGTCATGGGGTTATGTTGTCATAAAAAAAACACTTAAGATAGCTTCTAGAACTGTTTATAATATAGACTTTTTACTAGCTTCCAGCAATTGGGGGATGTGTCCACAAACCCTTAATTTCCCCCCTCCCACCCTTCACCCCCAAAGTTATTGGCTCGTTATGACCTTGGAATGCTGGATTAAATAAAGATAACAATTAAACTGAGTGTTCTTGTGGATGCATTTTGTGTTGTGTTCCAAATATGCTTAAGATCTGTCAATTATTTAAAGACGGGCAAGGTGGACTTACACACACATATAGACAGATATATAGGATTATTAAAATATTATTAGTGTAATACATGATGGTAAGCTAAATATAAAATTAAAATTTTAGGGAAGATTAGTTGCTTGTTTCAAAGTGTTAGTCAATTTGAAAATATAATTCAATATGTAATATATTTATAGATTTCATAAAAACAAATAAGATAATTGAGTGCTTTAGTTTATTTACAGTGCCTCTAATTTAATAATCTAATTAAATGCTAAATTTTATTTTTTGTTTCAGTTCTTTAACTATACACGATATGCACCATCGGCTCTGCACTCGGAAAAGAATTCAATTATGTTATTACACTTCAAAACACAAGTATTTGATAGGCATATGTATATTGATAATGTTTTTCATAAACTTTGGCATCCATGACAAATATTCTCGAACACACTTTGACACCACTTGCGGATACAACAAATATTCTCAAACACATTTCCATGCCACTAATGGGACTCGTTCTAATAGTTCAATAATTTCAAAAATACATAATTTAAATAATATTTCACAAAACAATAAATTGAAAATGACAAAGTTTTTACCTAGATTCATCCCAAATCAAAACAATGCCAAGGTCAACACAAGCCAACCCAAAAAGAGTGTGTACAAAAAAGTTAGATCAGAAAGATACAAATATGACAAATTTCAGAAACGAATAAAAAAAAGATATAGACAAAATATTCGGGTTAAGAAATCTATCTATGAAAAATACACTTCAAGCAAATCAGGGGAAAATTTAATGAACCATATCCCTCATAATGAGTTTGAACCCATTTTAATAGGAAATGATATCAAGGAAAGAAAAGATCATATCACAAAGAAGTCTGCATTTGTTAGCAAGAATAAAAAAGAGAATGTAATGTCAATTGGACAAAATAATATGATTCATTTTCATAGTCCTAGTTCAAGACCTACAGAAAATCACAGCCTCCTTTATAGCCATAGTAAAATCAACACAAAAGAGGATGACAAAAAAAACCATTTGGACTCAAAAAGTAATTCCTTAGATATTTTTCGGAGTAAACAAAATACTAGTATTCAACAACAACCCAATAATCATTGTTCAAATTTTTCAAGTGTTAAAAGACCCTCTTTATATGATGATGGTAGCGAGACACCAGGGGACTGCCCAGAGGGCCGCATCCTGACCGTGGAACCTTGGACTTCTCTGGAGAGCCAACTCTGGCAGTATGCATCAGTGTGGGCTGTGTCGCGGTTCTATGATGACAAACTCAACATCTTCCCTCGGGTACCTCACTTCATATTCAACACACTCCGCGCAATCTTTGACAGGTGTGTTATCTTGTTACAGTTTAATAAAGTCATGTAAAACTTCACATGCGAAAATACAGATCAATGGTATGACTTCATAATCACAACTTCAAAACAATACTGTTGATAACAAATATCTAAACAAGTCCTTTATTACTTTATCACCTAGGATTTATTTAATAAAGAAATGTTGTTAACTGAAAGTGTTGGACTAGTGAAATTGTAGAAAATTTATTGGAAGCATTTTGGTTGCAGGAATATATAATGATTCACCTTATTTAAATTGCACTCATAGTTATAAGAATGAGTTTCCTTATATTGGTGCTAACCATATTACACTTGTTAAAAGTTTCCCAACATTTTATGAGTGCAGTATGTTGCATGATTATCATAAGGAATAATATGTCTAAGAAATTATAAAACCATATTTTGTTCTAGTAACTACCATATGGTAAATAAATTATTAAAATGCCTGCGACACTGTCAATCTTTGATACCTTTTATGAGAGTTTATTTGCCCTCAGCTTGAGCATCAAATCTTTGGCCTCTGTGCCGAAGGAGTGTTTGAAATTAAACAAAAGCCAAAGGTTGATGAATGACGAACTTCTCAAGTACAACCCCAGCACACAATATGACAAGACAATTGTTCTAGAAGGAGCATCCACTCGTTATGATGATATTATTAAAGTTGGACTGGCAGACTTCAAGTCAGAGTTCAAGTAAGAACAACAGGATTTCATTGATCATTCTAATAAGAAATACAATATATTGTAAAACCAATGAATTTTACTGTGTATACAGAATTAATTTTAGTTTTAACAGTTTCTTAATTAGTTTCATCTTCAAAGGCTACATTGTGAGATTACAATAAACCATTATTTTATTTTTATTTTTGTTTAAACAGATTTATCCCTTCCTTGGTGAATTATGCAAACAATTATCTAACTAAAGCAAGAAATAAACTAATCAAAAAATTCTCAGACTTAATATATGTAGGCGTTCAAGTGCAAAGAACTGTTTGCTCAGATTTGGAACGTAATGAATTACAGGTAAGAGCAATCACTATACTATAAAATTCAAGTTTTTAAACTACTGTATGACAAGGTAGTGAACTATTTTAAATTGCTTTTTACAATTATTATCATCATAACTTCCAACAATTAAAGGAATAAATCAATAACTAAACTAACAAAAAATAATAAAAAATAATAAAGTTGCCAAATTTAACTAAAATGGGTTTTGTTCGTGTTTGAAATTACTAGTTGAGGGACAAAAACATCTTTAAAGTTTTATTTTAACTCACTGTAAAGAATATATTTAAGAAAATATGACTATGCATAGCTTAATTAATATGGAGTATCTCTATTAATGTCATTTTTTTATAACTTAGTTAATAAAATTGTGAAATAATTGAGGATAGCATAGAACTGAAGGGGAAGGGAGGGGATTTATATTTTCATATATATTATGAAAATTCCAGGAATGTTGACTGCTAATTATCTTGTTAAAAGGTATATTTTTAAATTACTAACTATTTCATGTTGCAATCACAATCAACTTAATGTTCACATAAGGTCACATTCACTTAACATAACAACTTGAACAAGACACAAATAATGAATTTGTACCGTCTTAAAACCCATTAATAAAATGAACCCAGTATTATAGGGCTGATTAAGCTACAAGTGCTTGCAATAGAAACTTACTGGATGTACAAAATAAAGTGTAACAAGAGGCTACAAAGTTTAGAGTTCGTGAAACGCAAGGGAAAAAATGTACCAAAGAATTTGCATACCATAAACAAGCAAATGAACTAAGTTACTGAACAACAAATGGAGTACTAAACAGTAACATGATTGGCTAGCTAGAACACATGGTACCCTTCACTTAACGTTATGTGAAACATCTCCCCTAGACCACTATTAAGTTAAGTGAACACTAAATTAACTGCTGCTTCCATTTAAAAATATAAGGAAAACCTTTATGTTACATAACATTATGTTAAAGTTAAGTTGATTGTGATTTGAGATGGAACTCTATAGACATAAAATAAAAAATGAATTAACAAATTAATCTTTATTTTAATATTCAGAAAATTGTAAAGATAGCAGATAAACAGTTCTACCTTTTGGCAATAAAACACATGATGCTTCGCTACTCCGACGCAGTCTTCATAGTAGTATCAGATTCACCAGGGTGGTGTGAGCAAAATTTAATCACCCACAGCAATTGGCCACGCATGTACTTGGAACCTCACAACCAAACACTGGCTCAACAGATGGCAGTTATCGCTCATTGCAACCACACCATTGTCGACCAAGGTGGTTTGTGGGCCTTCACAGCCCTGTTAGCAGGGGGAGACACCTTTGTGTATGACCCCGGAGAACAAGTGCAGGTATCTCTTGCTCTTAAAATGACCAATACCATGCCAAAATGGCACAAAATTAAATATTCCCAGTTAAAATACTGAGAATTCAAAAGGTCTGATCATCAATATGTGAGAATAATTTATGAGAAAAGTTAATATAAAATTATGTTGTATATGGATAAAAAAAAATAGATTGTTTATAATTTACGCATTCATGTAATAATTTATAAAATACAGTCTACATTCAATTTTAGGTATGTATAGTTAAATTAATATTTTAACTTTCGGGGTGTAATTTTATTTCAATGAATATTTTTTCAATCAATAATAGGTACAAAAAGGAACCAAAAAACATAATATTAATAAACATAATTTATGGAAATTACTTTATTTAATAGATTTAAACACAGAATACAAGTAACCAAACAGCTATTTATGTAGACAAATTATTTTACAAATATATTTTGTCTTACAAATGCTAGCATATAACATTGGATATATTTATTCACTAACAAAATAAGTTTTTAGTACTAGTTATTGTATCTTTGAGAAAGAAACTGATCGTAGCTATAAATAAAAAAGTTATTAATAAAAGTTTACAGCTGTGCTTGTGAATATAAAATGAAGCATACAGCATAGTAATAATATGATAAAACAATACAAAGAGATATGAGAACAAAATATAAATATTTTTACATTTTTATTGAGACACAAAGAAAGAGACCATTGAATAAAAAAACCAAAAATATTTTTATTTGGAGTGTCATTCTCAATAAACTATTTTAAATAACCCAAATAAAAATAAAATCTTTGGTTGCTTGCTTTGGCAATGACATAAGTCACTGATACCTGGGTGTTTATTGAAAAAAGTATAATTTGAAAATAATACAAATCATATATTTTAAACATAAAATTAAGACTTGTAATATAAATTTCTAATCAAATACATAAACTAGTTTTGCAAAAGAATAATTAAACATATGCATTGTTTTCTTATGAAAACTATAACAAGTGTTTATTTTCTAATTTTAAAATAATGTAACAGAGATTGAGGAGAAAATAAATGTGAACATTGTCATAGGTGTATTGTCAACCTAACAAGTACTGAAATGAGAAATTCCATTTCATGATGATGCCCCTCCCTTAAACTCAATGATTGACAGGACTGTACTAGCAATTCGCCCTACCCTCTACACAATAATGTTGTGAGTAAATGTGCCTCTGCATTGGCTTGAGGACAAGTGTGATTATGAATGGGAGGTAGCCGTTTACTAGAACAACCTCATCAAGCCTGGCTTCACCTGACAACAATCCATAAGCTGCCACTGACAATGACAATGGATAATTTAGTGGTTTTATCAATATGATCAGTTGGAAGCAAAGGCTAAAATATGACTGAGTAGCTAGTGGAAAAGTGGTAGGAAGGTAGGTTGGTTTAAACATGTATACTTTTATTTTATCAATATTGAAAAATAGGTTGTCATTGTTTTAACTGTATCGACACAATTTGTCCACATGATAGTTGTAGGAATTAAGCGGAGTGTGAATAAATTTGAGTAGCTTTAGTAAATTTAGTAATTATCAGATAGTGAATTAGATTACTAATGCAATTTCACTATAGTTTGTAATGTTTCAGTGCCCAATTTTTGATTGGTAATGAAGCAATATGAAATGTCAAATTTAATTGCATTGCATTTAATTGACATAACAGTGAAGGTAAAACAAACTTTTCAAGTTCTGTTCAGTTTTTGTACACCCACACACATGGACAAAATGTTAACTTTTGGTCAACCGTTCAAGTCTAGTCGGCACTGCAATAAATATGTGAGATTCCTTTAACAAATAAAATTAAAATTTATATTTCAATACTTAACATCCCATCAGATTGTGTACAAAGTATTATTTTGTTTAAATGATCAAGTGAAATTGTGTGAAATTGCTTTAATAATGTGCAAATATTTATGAAGAAGTGGGGTAAAATATTATGAGTGATTAATTAAAATACAAATTTGTGAAGAAAAGGTTATGAAAACTAGTTTTACCAATTTTATCTCAATTCAAAATTATTATTGTTGCTATTTTATAAGTGGACTTCAGGACCAAAAATCAACGGCATAGTCTAAACTTAAGCCTTTGAACTACATGTTTACATTATGTAATGTGAACACTGAACAAAATATTTAGCCATAATAATTTATTATTCACAAAAACAAATTTTTTGAACAATAAATCAGAGATTTTATTGTTTTACAAATCACATATTTTATTATTGCAGAGACAAAAAAAATGTATGTTTTAATGATTAATTATTTTTAACCACACATACTTTCACAAAAATACAGGCACTTTCAATGTTTCATGGATTAATAAAGTGTAAATTACATTTTCACCATAATTTACACTTTTTACTAGTCTTGAGTGAAAATATTATGATCCTATTTAGTTTTATTATATATTTCTAGGACGTGAACATAGTTTTTAAATAGCATACATAATGTATTAAACTGAATCACAATGTGGCATGTAAAAAAACTTACTTAAAAGGCTATATAAAAATTGCAAACTATAGTAACAAAGTCTTATGACTACATATGATATTATTTCCTTAACTGTTGCATTTATAACTTTAGTTTGCAACTAAAATGTATTACAGAGATATATCATTTTTAATTAGTGTAAAAACATGTGAGATGTGTTCATCATTCAAGTAAGTGATATATAAATCATAGAAACTCACTCAACTTAAATACACACTTACAAGTTCTTACTCTGATTCAACAGCAGTAATAAGTTATAAAATCTACTAAAGCATGTATATGTGCTTACCAAATAAAGCAAATAACTTAATCTTATGATTATTAACATAAACTTAAATAACCTATGAACAAAATATATAAAAGACAACATTTCTGTAGTTAGAAATAAACAACTTTTAAAAACACTTTGATTTAATTATATAATCAAAACAAGCCTCAGTAAATAAAGTAAATAAGATATAAAATTATCTACCATACCAATAGTATGCTCTTTGTCAATTTACAAAGCTGACTTACAATAATTATATATTAAATTATGATGCATAATCCCAAAACTGTCAGATCAATGATCATTGTAAGTTGAATTGTGTTTACATTGGTTATAAAAATAAAGCTCACTGTAAAGAGACCTACAACATTAGACTGTTTAGTAGCATATTTCAAAGTTGAATGACAGGGAAGACACAAGGATAAGTTCAAATAAAAAAAATAGTGTACTTTTCTAGATTCTTCACTTGTTAATTTTGAAATCGAAATCTGTTTGACAGTTTTTTAATTTTGAAATCGAAATCTGTTTGACAGTTTTTTAATTTTAAAATATTTATTTTTCAAATGGTCTCATTGTCTCAATTCCACTCCACTACGATGTGACTCATAGTTCAAGCTATATTATCAACCTAGGTTTGGTTTTATATGGGGAAGGGGGAGAACAAAGGGTGGGGGGTCAGGCTTACAAGTCAAGTTTCTCAAAACTACCAAACATTTTAGTACAAACAGAAAGAAAAACAAATAATATAATAAATGGCTATGAAATCTTATAAGTATTTTAATGACAAATATGACCTTTATATATATAATAGAGGCCACTAAAACTATTAGTAACAACACCCTGAAGACATTTTGGAAGGTTATTGAATTTTAGAGAGAATAGATTATATAAAATTACTTTTTTCGAAGACTGGTGAAGGTTGAATTTAGAGGAAATGTGCCAATATTTGCATGAAGGGATTGTGAAAAATTACTCAAAACAAATCATTCTCAGTACACCCGACTGAGATTCGAACCCTAATCTCCCCATCATTGGCAGCCCAGTCTATTGCAAAATGAATGCCTTAGACCATTCAATCACTGAAATAGGTAATGTGTGAGATTAAAATTAAGATATTGGATATTTTTAGAAAGATATTACATCCAAAGGATTATTAAACTATAAACAGATCAGCTCTTTGATTATTCTCTTATCATATTTACTAAAATTACACATTATAAACAAGGCTGTGAAGTGAGTGTGGTGTGCCAAGCCTTCAACTCCTCTATTTTTTTACTGTCAGGCTCATACTCCAACCCTGACTACTTAATAAATTACTTAAAAATATTAATAAAAAAGAATTTATTGCATTAAAATGATCCAATACAGATTACTTCGTAAAAAGTTTCTTTGGCATTGTGAATTTATATTTGTTAATACAAATTACAAATATTGGTTTTAAAGAACACAAAAAATATAGAATCAAAATTATATATTTACCATATAGTGTTATAATACTATAAGTTTTTATTTTAAAGCCAGAGTCCGAGTTGGTTCATTGACTCCAACTCCACCCAAAAATGTTTCTGACTACACAACTCTTGATTAAAAAAAATTAATTTAATGCTAAACTAATTTTACAATAGCTAATAAACATATTAAAATAAAAAGAAAGATGGCATTGTATGATTAATAGTTATCAAAATATTTTTATGACTAACTTTCTAGGGACTCCTTTCCAATCCTTCTCTATTACACTATTGTCCCCTGCCCTATTTAAGAAGTTATTCAATGATCAACAATACTCTCTTGCTACTTAATGTACAATTTTATTTTATTTTTTCCCTCAAGCAGCCCCTTCTATCTTTCATAAGTGCAACACAGTTTCTCAAATAAATATTTTGTTGGATAGTTTCTTATACACACTAGCTTATTGACCAGCAAGTATCCTTGCATAAGATGATCAAACAATATGTTTAAGGGAGTCAGATATACACACAGTATAAAAAAGGAGCATATTTATTCAATATTTTATTGTTCAAAACAAGCCTCACTAACAACTTGACACAAAGGTCGCCTGCTTCAGAGGTCTCACGATAGACTGGACTGCCAATGACAGGGAGATTGTGGATCCAATCCTGGTTGGGTGTACCAAGTATGTTTTTTCCTAAATGGTTTTCAGCTGTCCTTCAATGCAAATTCAGCTACATTTCCTATGAATTTAATCTTTTCTTACCTCTAAAACATTCTATTAATCGGTTCATAGGCGTATAATCTAAACAAGTAGTTAGACACGATATTTAAGCGAGGAATTAGGATAAATTTAGTCCCAGGCACCCAAATGGAATTCAAACTCTAACCTCATCAAGTCTAAATCAAGTCTAATACCTTAAGCTTGTCAGCTACTGGAAAGTTAAAAATAATAGGGTAAAGCACAAATTTAAAAATTGAACATGACTAATTTGCTATTTTCGAACAATCAAGGGAGGACCTGACCTCCTGCCTGTCACAAGCATACAATGGTGTCCCATTTTCATTACTCAAAGTATTTCCTCCAAAACAATGTTGTCAACTTATGCATGCATTCACTGTAGCACATATGTTGCAGAGCTTGGAAAACAGACTTTTAATCTCTCGCAATTTTGTTTTAATAACTGTGTCAAGTTATACGCATATTTGGTAATTACTCTAATGGCATAGGGGTGTGGAAGGAAGCATTTTAAAGGTGATTTACCCGCATTTACGTAGAAGGAGAGTGGGCAATCATTTTATGAAAAACCATCCTCAGTAGACCCAACCAGGATTTGAACTTCAACCTCCCTGTCATCATCAGACCAGTCTAACATGAGTGTGACTGACACCTTAGGTCATTCGGTCCCTGAAGTGAGTCAATTTTTTTTAAACCTGAGTGATTATCAATTATTAAAAAAATAAATTATGCATCATAATTTATGTATTTTGACAAAATCAAACTATTATTTTGGCCTCTACAGGGTGGCTTATAAAATAAATTTACTTTTCACTAAATGAATCAGCAACAAACAAATACCTTTTACCACTTCTTTATGTTACATACCCTTAGAAAATAATGACTACTAATTGAATAGTATATTTCTATTCAAGAATGGCCTAAGGGTAGCCAATTGGCTGTGATAAAAATATAACAAAATATAATTAGAAACAAAGTTATTAACATGGTAATGCTATTTACTAAAAGATTAGATCTTATATATGAAAAAAACAAATATTTAAAACTATTTCTCAAACAGAAACTGATCAACACACACAGTAGATCAAATAAGCATGGCACAAACAAATGAATACAAAATTGCACTAAAAAAACAAACTACTGTACAGACGCAGTAAAGCACATATAGCATATAAATCACATATATACTAAACAAATAAAATATGAATGTGTGTGTGTATATATACATACATATATGTACAGAAAATCACATGTTTCTTCTGGGGTTGTTGGAAGAGTAAGCATTTTTCTAAACATAGTGTATAAAAACAAATGAAAACTTGAAAGAAGTCAAGCATAAACTTGGCACATATATTTTGGCTTGTGGCAAATAAACGCACAAAGTGCAGCACCAGAAATATTCAACAATAAATAAACAAATGAAAAAGATGTATGATCAACTAGGAACTATGATAAAGTAATAGTAATCTTATATTAAGTCTTTGAACAAAAGTAAACATTGGTGGGTGCAATCTTTAGGTAGGTTACCATCAAGCTTCAGAATAATGCTTTAAAAATTTGAAACAGGTATAAATGTTTGGCATATTTATATTTATAGCTACTAGTTTTGTTGCAGTTCTAACAAGAAATAACAACACCTAACATCCAAATGCAATATAAAATGTCACTGCGGTAAAAAAAGAATTACATGGTAAATGAAATTCTGAACATTTGATATGACAGTGTGTTTTCAAGCATTATTCTGAAGCAATCCAATATTTTAAAAGAGAAAGGTAATATTATGACTAGATAACATTTCACTACATAAGTTTTGGCAAGAAACACAAAGCACAAAACTTTGCTTAGGCACTTATAAAGTAGATTCAAACTTTCCTTAACTTTTTCGGCACTGCCATGGAAAAGAATGACGAGGTTTGTGCCTACATTAACTCACAATTTTACCAAATGCATTCAGGGATATATTTTTTGCCTGATATTTTATAGGTTGTTATAAAATTAACACTTTACTTGCCTAGAAAATTCATTAAAGAGTTTTAACTCATTTTTAAATCACTTATATACATTTTTACTAACAAATTGCTTGTTATAACATGGGTTAGTGACCTTCTGTCAAACATGTCATATTGGAGTATGGAACCCACCACCACAGATTAATTAAGAACTGCCAAAATAAATAACAAGCTTATAAGTCCTTCCATAAGGAAAATTTTTGGAAAACTAAAGAAAGAAATTAAAGAAGGAGAAAAAAGAATTGCTATTTACAATGGTTTTTACAATTCATTATGTTCATTGATCCAACTAAAAATAATAATGGCATGTGTTTTAGTGTATTTTAAAAACAAATTTAAATAATTTGTATGTACTCCTAGGTTGTCAGTTTACCAAAAGTATTTTACAATATAATAAAATTAATCAAAGCAAACTTGAATACATTTATATATTTTTATTTTTTAAATAATTGATATATTTAACAAAAAAAATTACAATACTATAGACATCAATTTCAAACAGAAAATAAATATAATAAGTAAATTTATTTACATGAAACCCCCGACACACCATCCAAACCATGTAATGATATCGATTTTTCCTGTCTTTTTAATATTCGAGATCATATTTTAAAGTAAATATATTAATATTTCTTCTTTTCAGTTAATATAAAGTAAACTCATCTTTTCTAGACTACAGCCATGTTTCTTTTCTTTTATTTTAACTGCACGTGTCAGAAACAAGGTTTTTACTTTCTGGTTGTATTTGTGCAGTAAAATAAATAGCAAGTGCAGAGTAACGCGTCTGTTTTCTTAAATGCGCGCTAATTAAAAAATAACCCCATTGGTCGATGGAAAGAAAGCAAGGAGTGGTCTGGGTTCGAGGGTGTGAACTACGGGGTTCACACGGCTCGACTCGAGAGGACGCTAGCTTGGTAGACGCGTCATTCTACTCTTTTTTGGGAGACGAGAGAGATGTGTAATACAAAACAGCATGAATCTCGTATAGTTTGATAATGTTAGCTTGGTTGTGTTTGGAATCACGGCCAAGGTGTTTTTACCTAAATGGTTTCCATTATTCTTTTTCAAACAACAGTGATTTGTAATACATTATACCATTAAAGTTTATACAAAAGTATCGATTTTCGAAAACATTTATTTGTAATGTATAAATTCTTCAAACCAAAGTGAAGTTAGTACATAAAATGGCGTTCAACGTGAAGGCATTCCAGCAGTACGTCACAATTGACGTCCAACAAGGGGCAGTTCCAATAAGTACGTTACAATTGGTGTTCCAATGTGGGGCATCCAGCTTCAGTCTTTTACAACCAACCACCCAAAAGTCGGAACAACAAAGTTGGAAGCAGCTATACATACCTCCCAACACAACAATCCACCTAGACTTTCTAGTAGTGATATTGATAAACTAAAAAGTGTGATAAAAACAAACTTTGTTTCCAACCAACTCTTGTAATAGACCCAAGACTGGAGCCACGCTACACAACCCAAAAGGGGGAGTCTGGCTGTTATATGATGCTCTCCAGAGTTTTCGACGGACTACAAGCCTACATACTATACAACCCAACAGGTTGTTTCGACCATTGGATGGTGTTTAGGGGATTTAAAGAAATAAATACCTCTTCAAGAAGCTCAAATCCTTACAAACCAAAAACATATTGGGAATCAATGACAATAATGAATCAGTCAATTCTTTATCCAACACCATAAAATTCACCCAAATAATTAAAACGATCCATTACATTTAGCTAACACTTGAAAACACAGATAATTACTATTATTGATGAACTGTTTGAAAAGTTGATTTTCTTAATTGAATTGCTGTGTTGTTTTTTTACTAAACACATACAAAAAAAGTGTATGTATGTAGCTTTAAAAAAATCTAATAAAACATATTTTTAAGCTGGGAAAGGGTCACCCTTTCAAATGAAGTTAAAAAATAAACGCGAAAGATATAAATAAAATTATGAAATAGTGGAGAAACCATTAGAGGTTTCTTAGCTCTAAATTTTTGTTAATGCCAGTAATGATTTGTGAGATTGTAAAAGATTATTATTGCTTAGGTTGATAAGTGTAGTACTGAATAATAAAAAATACTTGTAAAAGGAGAAAATGTATTAGACCAAACATTTAAGGTTTAAATCCCTGTCCAGCTGTAATTTCAGAGATAAAACAGTTTTATTATCAGGAGCTTCCAGAAAAGAAAATGTTCAAGCATTTCCTAACCATCCTGAAAGTGCAAAGCCAATTGTCAAAAAACAGTTATCACTTACTAGTACAAAAGAGTGTTGATAATTTGGAAGTCAAAAATTTGCATTGCCAAATAAAAATATTATTTATAAAAATAATCAGAGTGGTATCAATATCAGAAACATGGGCACCAAAAAACGCACCTCAACCAATGTTCCAAATATGTGTAGATAATTTTATTTATTAGATTTTTGCCTTATTATATTATTTCAGAATTTGTAATATTCAGCAACAAAAGAACAATGTGTAAATTTGTTGTTTAAATAAAGTGAAAATGTTTCTACCTTAACACTGAGATTTCGCGAGTATCCCATCTATGCTTATTTTTTATTTTTGGTAAAGGTACTGTATTTTAAAAAATCTGGACAAATAGATAATCCGGACTGGATCCCCAATTAGACCGAATTGTTGACACTCTACTGTACTTATCTATCTGGATAGAGTTCTTATTTATATTGTGCAGACAAAACAAAATAAAGAAACTTATTGAACTGTTCTTCAAAGGCCCTTATTTAAAATGTGTTGCCTCAAAATGCACTTCTCATTTATTGGCTTCTTAATAGGGATGGACTAAGTTGATGGGACACTGGAAGATTTCCTGGTTGAATAATTTGGTTTGGATTCCCATGAGCTGTGACTTTAAACTAAATTAAAACTATTAATTTATTTGTGTTCCTATATGCTGTCTGACCAACTGACAAGCCTTAAAGAATCCCCAAACTTAATTCTTACAGTTTAAAATATTAACCAAAATCATCAAGGTTAAAATGATCACTGATTTTATTTTTTATTTAAAGCTGTATTTTATATACTCCATTCACGGTAGGAATAACTCTCTGAAAGGTCTTTTTTCCTACCAATATCCTACTATATAATAGATTTCTGGTAGGGGAAAAGGCCTTTCATAAATCAATTCCTATCGTGAACAGACTTTACAAATATTTGTGATAAAATGGTTAGCTAAAATGAAAGGTTGATCAAATTCTGCAGAACAATCATTGGACACAAGAGTGACCTTTTAGGAATATCTCTCTTGACACCTTGTTCACGTTAACACACACAATTTACTAGATTAACTTTTCAAACAAATCAAAATAGTCCCAAAAAATATATATTTTCCATCAACCAAGCAACAAAAATTTATAATGGTTAGCAAAAGTTGATAGAAGATTACTTTTTTTAATTTGTTGCAAAGAGCACATACATTAAACAATAATTAATAGATTGTAACATTTCAGTGAGGAACATGCATAACATTCTAGTCTTTAAAGCCAATTTAAAGAAAAAATTAGTTTTGTTTTATTTAAATCAAGAGAAAATCTGATTACATCAGCATTCACCAAACAGCCCCAGAAGAAACCAACACCAGTAATGATAATGCCCATGTACCACAAGTTATGTGATGTTATAGCCTAACAAGTTGTGATCATTGAATTTAAATAAGTATGATAAGAATGTTGCACATAAATTAGAAAATAACTATTTACATTTGAAGCATGAAGCAATTCCTTTCAACAGTTATTTTCAAAGTTCTGCCCAACCGATTTTTAAATTTTAATTGAAACCTTATACAGTGAGGATGTGTCCAAAAAAAAAATTAATTTCAAAAACACTACAAGGGTAAGCCAGGTTTTTAACGAACAGCAATTTCTTTCACCAGTAATTTCTCTCAAAAGGGTTTTTCCAAAATAATTTTAATTTTCTTTATTTTTAATAAAAAATAATTTACTTTAAGGATTATCATATAAAATTTTACAAAATGTCAATAGCAAAGCCACTACATATAATTTAAATTAGCAAGTGAATGTGTGGGTAGTATTAAGAGAGGGTTCCCAATATTATTATATAAAAAAAGATTAAATTAAGATTTCTAAACTAAATGTCTTTGTGTTTTAGATTTGGACCAAAACCACATAAGTCAGAACTTACACTGGGCTTTACTACAAAACATGTGACTTGGACAAGCAAAAAAAAGTGTTATTTTACTTCTTTCTACAGAGGATTTTAATTTAAACTATTTAGTTCAGTGTACCTTTGTCATTTATAAATGACCATATAGCTAACTGATGATATACCGTGTTGGAGTGTAACAGGTATAGAAATAAACAGCTAATTTCTATCCAAAAAGACCACATTTGTGAAAAATCAGTATTTTCAGCCTTTACAGTAAGTCTGACTCATAATTTAATACATTTTTATAGTCTTTTAAAGTTTCTTAATGAATTTTGGGAAATATGGTTATGGCTTATGATTAGATGTATTTTACATATTTAAAATGTAAAATAATGGTGTGAGAACAAATTGGAACATTAAATGTATTAGCTTTTATAAGGAATGTAGCTTGGTTTAACTTAATTCCTACCATTGGGTGAAAAAGATCTAATAAAATTGTTACCTCAGTGGGTTAAAAAGGAGTAACTTATTATTTTGGAAATTAGTTTTATGAATATTATTAGAATAAAATAATTTTCTTCTCAAATGATTGATTTAATGAGTGTGAAGAAAATATTTATTTTTTTCAACTTCACACAAATTAGTAAGTAATATGGTATTAAAAATGAGATGTGAAAATATGTGTAGGGTATGTCCCAAAATATATGTTAAGCTATTGATAATAGTTTGAGACATATATGAATTTGGTAAAGTTGAAATGCCCATACATAAGGTATTTTATTAAACAACAAAACACATTGCAATGAAAAATGTGAAACTGTTCAATGATCAAAACTCAATGACAAAATAATGTGGCTTGAAGTATGCATGAGCAAATAGATTTAAAATCTTCAATTTCTAAAATCTAGTAATTCTACAAAGTTAGTGCAAGATAAGTTACACATTGTATCCAAATAGAATAGGCTTCGTATAAGTATTATATTTTTTTATCAATAGTATAAATATATTTTCCCTTTAGTATAAAATTTCAACCCACAAATAATAAATTTGACTAAACACGTTCTACATTAATAGCCAAATGTATCTAGTATGTTCTAGAAAACCTCTACTAAATAATATTACATTAAATAACAATGAATACAATTTTATCATGAAATCATTTGAAAAAAAAAAACATAGTTTACAATAATTAGCAACTATTTTAAGTTACTGGTACAGTAAGTCTTTCAAATGAGAAATGTGTGTTTGTGACAATAGTTTTACTAAAACTACTGAGGTGTTTAAATCACTAAGAATATGCCTATCTGATAACAAGCCATTTATTTCTTTAAAATTATATTAAAGTGCTCTGTGTGTAGTTAGAGCACTATACTAATAGAGTCCTTTTTTGTTATATTTCCCATTATATCATTAGTAATTATTGATATAGGGATTGTTCAAACTAAATCAACTCTATTCTTGACACTTATATTTGTATTGTGCATTTATATTTAATGGCAGGTGGGTAAAATTTAACAATATTTATCAACAAAAGGAAGCAAGCTGATTTTGAGGAGTGGTTTACTTTTACAATTAGTTTAGAACAATGATAAATTACAAGAATTATCCTGTCTATGCAATGGAGAAAAAAAAAGGGTTAAAATATATTGTTGGATTCATAAAGATATACTAATATATTACTTATAGATTGGACATTATATGAGATTTATTTTAAGTTTTATCAATACATTTTTAATTATAGAAAAAACTTCATGGCATCAACCTGCAAGCGAGCTACAGTACAGCTACAATAGCCCCATGACTTCTTTGTTGCTGACTGACAGCTCACAGCTGACTTCTGACAGCCAACATTTAGGTATATACCTAAATTTTGACTGTCAGAAGTGACAGTTGCTAAACACATGTTTTTGCAGATCATATGGTTCGGCGTAGGGATATATAATTTGGTCTGGTAGCTTTTCAAAGTCGTCAGCTGTCAGTCAGCACCAAAGAAGCTATGAGGCTGCTGTATATTGACCAAGTGGCTGCCACATGTTAGTGAAGATGGTGCCAACATTTGTGGATAGAAGGTGTCATGTGGTCAGCACAGCAAGCCCTCCAACCATTAATCTCAGTTTTTATATTGTAGTCTTTATTTATTCAAGTAGCTCCTCAATTGTCCTCACAAAGCTGAGATGACTCTTTTTCAGAGCCATTGCATCACAGAAAAATCTGGAAGTACTAGGGATCGAACCCAGCACTTCTAGATCTGAAAACAGAAACTCTGAACTTTAGATCACAGAGACGGTCATGTGACCATTTTAGTTTATATCATGAAAAAAAAATTAAATAACAAATTATGATAGAATTGATATCCAAATATTTGTATTGGTACACTTAGGTGTCAAACGTGGCTATCAATGACTTGTTCTATTTAGTTTAAGTAGGGGATGGTGAATTTCAAGGACATGCCTGAAGAGGATACTGACCCCTGTTCAGGAAGTTAACATAGGTCTTCCAATCCATGTCGCTATCAGCGGTGGAATGTTAAGAACAGATCTCAACTAATGACGTTTTAACAATGTGTAAATAAAAAGTTGACTAAGCTAATAAACTTTAATACTAAGACTCATTGATGATAATATAAGGTGTTGTAATGCTCACAATGCAGTTATATTACAATCATTTTTTATATCTTTTCTGTGAATTGTATCATTAATGGACCTGTTTATTTAATAGGCCATTAAAAGTTAGCTAACTCCATAACCAGCTTGCTAAACAAAAGAATCGGCTATAATTTTACTGCACAACACAAAGGCTTCAAGAATTTCATGATGTAATATTGTGTCAACTTTTTTTTTTATGGTATTAAGTCAGCTATTGATGTATGTACAACCCAATACATTATTTTGTTTGTACATTGGTTTGTAATGTGTTTCTAGATCTGGTTTGATAGTGATTCAATGAAAGAATAGGAGTAATTGTTTAAGGTTTTATGCTCTGGGATTTTATTACTCTTTTATGAGACTAGTTGGGTGTATGACCGCCAATGTCAGATCTTCAAACTAAAGAACAATTATGGTTCATCGTTTAGACCTATCTTGAAATGCATCCTACCTAATCCATGATCAAAATAATGAAGTGTCCATTAAGCCTTTCATTCAAGAAGTGTAATAAAAATCAAATGACTTGACACACTATAGTTTCTGTTAAGGTGGGAATGAAAGTGACAAGATAAAAGGTCAGTGGTTTTGAAGTTTTTATAACAAAACTTTTTTTTGCTAAAATATTATTGCTTCATTAGAGAGTTTAATTTCCTTCACAGGGTGACATCAACAAATGTTGAATAGGCCTATCTGTTATGAACATGACTGCATTAGTATGACAAACTTTTTAAATGAGGACAAAAAAATTTCACTAAATTCCAGGACACCCTTGACCGATATTCAAGAATTGGTGATATCATCATGTGAAGAAAATTAGACTATGTTATAATGAAGAAATATTTGATTATTTTTTTTCTACCATAAAAATGTTCTTGTATAAAAACTTTTTTTATAAATAAACTATAAAAACGCTGACCTTTTCTTGTGTCCCCTACATTCCCAACCTAAATATCAACAAATGAAATGCTTGTTCAAAAGAAAGGTTATCCCAAAGCTGTTTAAATATGTATAAATGAACCAATACCTTTGTGCATTACTAATAAAAATTACAATACTGTTTTATATTATGCACAAAGGCATTTTGTTAAGATATAATTACTGTACCAATACTATGTAAATCTAACCTAGTAACAGAGTATCAATACTGGAATTATAATGTTGTGTTCATCCAGCTAATCAGATGTTTACATTAATAAATCAAAGGCACAAATTATTCGTTCAAACTAGTGCAGATGAAAGGATGGCGATCTTGATACACATATCACGATTACATGATTATTTCAATAAAAAGTATATTATTTTAAAGTTATTATTAGCTGAGATATTTAAGTATCTAGCATCATCTGTAAAAGTTATGGTTTTTATAATGATTGTATTTCTAGGATACACCCTATATTCGGGGCGGCTTATTTTTGCTACAATAAGGTAGCTAGTAAAAATTCTTAGGTTTCTTTAGTTTGTAGAAAATTGGATCATATATTAAATAAAGTTGACAAAAAAATAAAGGACTAGTTTTTTTTAAATGTTATTTATAAGCTCTTTTTAATGGACAATAATCTGCATTAGTGTGAATAAAATTTTATGCTAGAATCCAATTTATATAACTTTGACCTTTACTACAAATTACCTACACCGTCATGACGTGAGCTCCTCAAGCAACTCTTCTGTCGATCTCCGTTCTCTCCGGAATTTTTCCATAAAATGCTTTGGTACGGTCCAATCTAACAAGATTTCAATATTTTGCTTAAGTTTCTCACCTTCATCTAGTTTTTCTGAATTGACCGGTTCTCTGCCTGAGCTCCGAATGGAATCACAAAGGACATCGTCTATAAGCTTACGACCAAACCCAAGCTTGTTCAGACGAGCCGGGGTAGATATCTTCTTTAAAAGGATTGCAAGAAGAAGACGCATCTTTTCAACTGCCATCACTGGTACAACTTTGATTTCTATTTTTCGAGTTTTCCTTTTAACGGGGGACTCTGCTTGTTTTGTGGATTCCTTTGGATTAGTGTCTGAATCAGATTTCACTCTGTCATCCTGGCTGCTCAATTCAGGTACAGAGCATGTGACCGATTCTGACTGATGACTTTCTAAGTCATTCTTTGTTTTGAAAAATTTTCGACAGTTGACACAGAGATACGGTTTGCTGGTCTTATGGATGCAGAGCATATGCTTCTTGAGGTGCGGAAGCTGTACAAAGGCTGTAGAAGGACAAATCAGGCACTTGAATGGTTTTTCGCCGGTATGAAGACGGATATGCATCTTAAGAGCTGTTGAGTGAGCAAAAGCATGTCTACAAATCTTGCATAAGTAAGGTTTCTCTCCACTGTGTGTGCGCTTGTGGACAGTGAGCTGCGAGCGCTGAGCAAATGAAGCGTCACACTCAGGACACGAGTATGGCTTCTCCCTCATGTGTGTACGGAAATGTTGCAGAAGATGACCTTTAAGATTCTTTTTACATACACCACAATGGAACGCCCTGATGCCTGCATGGAAGCATGCCAGGTGTTTCTGTAACCCATCCCGGCGAAGAAACATTTTGCCGCAAACATCACAAACGTGATCCCGTTCACCAAGGTGCCGCTTCATGTGAGTTTTTAGGTTGGTGGAACATGTAAAAGAGATGTGACAGTCCTCGCAGGAGTAAGGTTTTGCTCCAGTGTGAGATCTTAAGTGCTGTACCAACTGGCCTCCTCTGGCAAACGTCTTAGAGCAATGTTTACAACAATATGGACGCTCGCCGGTATGAACTCGCAGGTGCAGACGCAGGCGCTCTTTTATCGGGAAAGTTTTCCCACAGTGATGGCAAGAGAAAGAAGGCATAGGTGCAGAAATATCTCCACCCCCATGACGGCTGATGGAGTGGTTTTTCAGCCCCCCAGACTGGCTAAATTTGGCACCACACTCCGCGCACTCGTAGGGACGTTCTCCTGTGTGTGTTCGAACATGCTTCTTTAAATCATTATTCACCATAAAGCCCTTTTTGCAGAACTCACAGAAGTGATTTTTTGGTTTTTTCGATGCATTTGTCATTTTTATATGTTTGTTAATTTCTTTGGCTGAAGCTTTAGTCACTTTAGTCAGTCGTTTTTTCTTTTTACCTCCTCCATTAGTCATTTTGTTTAATCATATCATCTATATATAAAATATATAAATGAATGCACCATCGACAGTTTATCTTAAGTTATAATGCAATAAAGTATTAGAATGTTTGTACAACACTATAACCTTAAATAAATTTAAATCATATATGATTAGTTTTTAATTAACATATTATAACATAATGCCTAGAAATTATTACCATATGATGAACATTTGAAACTTTTTTCAATTTGAATCTAATTTGATTATCTTGAATAAAATGGCAAGAATTGGCAATCAATCTTTGGCTAAAAGTTAATTCATGGCAAGAAATGTTTTTCGTTAGTGTGAATATATATTAACCTAATAGTTTAAAACTGTATGGCACTTTTGAGAACAGTAGGGTAAACAAGTGTATTTGAATATAAAGTAATTTAATATAACTTTTGATAAAACCATTCTTTGGTTTATGTTATATATTTTTAGTAGGTTATTTTGGTTTTAATTCCTTACTCTATACTTCTCGATACATTTGAAATATGTATTGTAACAAAAATATGAATAATAAGTTAGTATGATAGTCATGTCGATATCATATGTAGTTTCTACATAACACATTTTCTACTTACATCAATCAGGGCAAAATCTTGAACAACAAAATTATCAATACGATATCGAGCTATGGTACTATGTTTAGAAAGTAAATAAGTTTAAGAGTGTGTATTATTGTATGATGGAATTTGCAAAAGTCGATCCAATCCCTCTCTTTTTCAAATGTAAAATACTTTAAGCTTAAAATAATATGACTAGATGTAATGTACTTGTGCACGATTATTTTTCTAGTTTAAAACTATGCACCATGACACACATCACTTCATTTTGGTAACTATTTTTCGTGTACTAGAACTTTACAATCACATTTTGTGTAGTGTTACATAACTTTTTTTAAATAGAAAAGAAAATGTACTTCCTTGTCTTTGGTTTTGTGTACTTGATACATTCTGAAGCACATTGCTCAATTCTCAAATTCCATTTCACCAGCACCTGTTAAAAACACAAGGACAAAAGAAGTTAAGCGATGGTAAAGCGCATAAATATTTCAAATGTCTTGTAATTATGGAACAATCTGTGCAGTTTTATGCTTCCCACAAAAAAAAATTAATTGAAGGAATACATTTTTAGAACTTAGATGCAGCTCAGTATTTACTTGTTTTTATATCTTCTCAGTACCATAGAGCTAGCAAATGTTGCTTAGGTTGTTATTAATGACAAATCCTATTAAATTTAAGTTAACTTGGCTGTTAACTTACCATTTGGCATAGTTAAATGAAACATAAGTTCACAGTGATACATTTTTGGAACTGCCATGAATGAACTTGAAACCCATTAATTAGCTCAGTATGAGGGGTACACTTACTCTAAATATATATACCCTAACCTTCTTAATTCCTAAAACCATTCGCATAATTAGTACACAAACATATTACCCAAATGGGTAGTGAGACATACTGCTAAATTAAAAAAAGGAATTTATTTTTTTACCTACTATTTTGGAGGAACAGGTACTTTACATTTATAAGAATAATTTCAGGTATGTGTGCTGGTAAGAAAGCTTAATACCACGCAGCACTTTTATAAATTGGCATACCTCATGGAAAAAATAAGTCATGAAACTAAGTTGATTTTACTTTTCTGTGTGTCTTAAAAGCTGTTTGGGATACCCACATTAAGGATAAGAATGGTAGAATATTTGAGGAAATGTAACTGGGTGTATTGAGAGGGAAGGGGGAGCGGGGGTGGGGGGTGGGAGGAAACCATTTAGGAAAAACCTGTGTTGAGAAAGATAGAGGAAGAAACCATTTAGGAAAAACATAACCCAGTACACCCAACCGAGATTCAAATCATGAGCTCCCTGTCATCAACAATACAATTTAATACGAGAGGGAGGCGTTAGACCATGATACCACCGATGTGGGTTAAAATAAGTTTATTGAATATGAACTATGAAGCTCTTTCCTGATTTTTATTTTTATTTTTTAATAAGTGTAATTCAACTATTTTTTAATTTGTATAAGTAGCCTACTTAAATACCAGTGTTCTTTATATCAGAGTAAATCATTGTCTTGAGGTCAAAGTATCAAGTTATTTCTTGGCATTTTAAGCTCATTGGTGGGAGCCAGAGAAGGTAGCTGCCATTTAAGTGGTAAATAATACAACTTATAGTAGGGTTGTGCAAAGCTTCGAAACTTCAACTTGGCTTCAAAACCAATGTCAACTTTGACTTTGCTTTGAAATAAAATTTTGGCTTTGGCAATAAAAAAAATTCGTCAATAATATATTAGCATGTGAAATACTCAATTTGTATTCAATTTTCTCCATTCTTAGCTGCTATTTACATTACAAATCAAAATTCATGCAGAAAAATCTGAATGTAAATGAATGCTAACTTGATTTCAGAATAAAACGATTTGTATTAAAAACAATTGTGTGAAAGAACATTTTCCAATTAATTTTAGTGCATAAAATTATACAAATAGCCACAAAATAATATTTTATGAAGAGTAAAACAGTTAACAAAAAATATTCAAACTTCAATTCAGCTTCGAGAATATTTCATACATGCCTATTCAATTTGAGTTTGCTTTAAACTGAAAAAATAGAATTCACAAATCTCTACCTTGTAAACTTAGTCATATGTGTGTTATTGGACAGTGTAAATAAATTAGGACCTGCTTTGGGGGTCGCGTGGTTTAACGAGCTACTGTCGCAGTAGACTAGACTGCCGCTGATAGGGAGGGATATTAAGGTTCAAATTTTAGTCGGGTGTACTGAGGGTGGTTTTTCCAAAATGGTTTTTCACTCTCTCTACACGCAAATCTGGGTGCACTTGCTATAAATATAGCCTTCCTCATCCCTAAAACCATTAGCGCAAGTTGTACATAAGCATATAACATAAACAAGTAAAAGGCATAGTGATAAAATAAAAAAATTAGGTATTTTTTAGGATCCGACAGTTTTGTAAACAGAAATGCAAGAAAAACTAGAGCCCCAAGTTAGAAAAAAAATATGTAAGCCAAGTGATAAATATTCATCATTGGCCCTGATGTGATTTTATATCCAAACTTCTTAGCAAATGGCTTAATTCAAACATTTCTATTTAAGCTAATCAAGGTACGTTAAAAGTTGCATTAAATTATTTAAAGCAAATCAGGTAAAAATATCAGTTGGGGGTATTAATATTATTTCGGGGACAGTCACCAAAAATCAAATAAAGCCTACTCAGTAGAATAAAGTATGCATCTCACATAAAACACGAAAAAAAAGTAAACCCTTAAGTGATGACAGAGAGTAGTGGAGGCAAGAAAATATCAGTGTTTTTACAGTTTTTATAGCAAAACATTTTTTTTGGCCAAAATAAATAAAATATTGCTCCAATAGCAACGTTACTTGTTCAATTTTCTTCACATGGTGATATCAACAGTTATTGACTATATGTCATAAGCATAGCGGCATTAGATGAGACATTTTTAAATGAAGAGAATAAGTTGTCATTAAATTCCAGGACATTCCATTCCAGGATATTCAACAACTAGTGATATGAGGGTGGTTCGGAAAGTAACCGCCGATCTAGCGTGGCGCTAGTAGTTGTGCGTGAAGCACCACCATTGTCACATCTGCATGTTCTTTGAGTCAGTAAGCATCCAGCTGTGACAGTATGAAACTCGTTCTTTCACGCAGTCACTTGGTATAATCTCAAAACATGAGCGCTGGAATAAATAATCCCAAGAAATGTGAAGTGCGTGCTGTAATAAGATTTCTTTTAGCACAAAACGTTTCAGCAGCAGACATTCATTGTCAATTGTGTACTGTATACGGTCCAAACGTTATGAGTGAAGGTGTTGTGCGGCAATGGGTCCGATTTTGTAAAAGTGGTAGAACAAACACTCATGATGAAGAGAGGAGTGGTAGGCCTTCTAATGTGAGTAATGATCTTGTCAAGGAAACTGACGAAAAAGTTCGTGAAAATCGAAGATTCACCATCTCTGAACTTTCTAAACAATTCCCGCAAATTTCTCGTACAGTTTTGTATGAGGTTGTAACCAATAAATTAGACTACTAAAAGTTCTGTGCTTGGTGGGCACCAAAATTGCTTACAAAGGTCCACCAAACCAAACAAATGGGCTTTGCCTTATACTTCCTTTCACGCTACAACGTGGAAGGTTTTTTGAAGAGAATTGTGACATATGATGAAACTTGGGTGCTGTATAAAACAACAGTCGATAGCTTGGGGCCATACCAATTCTACATGCAAGCCGAGGAAAGCCCACCAAACTTTGTCATCAAGGAAGGTTATGGCTATGGTTTTTTGGGATGCCGAGGGAGTTGGAATGGGGTACGACGATCACTTCAGATGTCTAATGTAAAACTTTAAAGAAACTTAAGCGAGCTATTCAAAACAAATGTCACGGTATGCTGATATTCAGTGTTGTGTTTTTGCATGACAATACTCCTCACAGTGCTCAAAAAACTCAAGAGCTTCTAAAGCAATTCAAATGGGACTTTTTTTATCAAACCCCTTACAGGCCCGACTTGGCGCCAAGTGATTTTCATCTCTTTGCTCACATGAGGAAGTGGTTTGTGTCGCAACACTTCGATGGCGACGACGCACTTCAAAATGCCATGAAAGATTGGCTATGTGCCCAGATGGCTGAATTTTATGAAGAAGGAATTTGTAAATTAGTGAAACGCTATGACAAATGCTTAAATTTAAATGGTGACTATGTTGAAAAATGGTTTTAAAAAAACTGTAGTTTTAAGATGTAGGCCTATATAATAAAATATTTTTTCTATGCAAGTTTTTTATTTACAGCCTAATGGAGGTAACTTTTCAAACTGCCCTCGTATAACCATGCAAAGGAAATTAAACTAACCGTTACTAATGGAGCAGTATTTTATTTATTGTGGACAAAAAAAGTTTATGCTGCTGGTAGTGAACTTACTATGCTGGTTTTACTGTTTATTAAACTTGGAGTAATTTATTAGATTTCCGTTTATCCGAATTATGCTACAATTTCCAATTTTAAAGAGTTTAGTTAGTAATGTAAATTTCACCCTTTATGATTAAATAATAAATATGCTATAGCCTATTATTAATTATTATTATTATTATTATTATTATTAGCACCGCGTCTTACTACCCGTTTGGGTTATACACACTTACGCTAATGTGTAATGGTAGGGTGATTGTGAGATGAAATGAAGGACCTACAGTTTAACGTGGAATCCGAACCACGGTGGAGACCTGGCATTCCTCACATCTATTATTAATAACACAGTTTTAAAATCTATTGAAGGTGAATTGAAAATAGGCTAATACCTTATATCACACTCATAAGAATTATTTGATCTCAATATATATCCTCTTAAGAAAATAGCTTTTTTTAAAAGTCTACAAAAATCTTTTTTTTTTTAATTGATAGGGGGGCCTAGTTATTATTCAAAGATTTTATTAATTTTATCAATATTAATTTTTTTAAATGTATTTATACGTGAAAGGATTGGGGTTAAGTTTGTAGGGTTAGAATCATAATATATATAATATATTTAGCCCCGCGTCTTACTACCCGTTCGGGTTATACGCTTTAAGTACTAATTACTCTAATGGATTAGGAATTGGGAAGGTTGAATTAGAGGAAGTGAACCCGCATTTGCGTGGAGGGAGAGTGGAAAACCATTTAGGAAAAACCTCCCCAGTTCACCCGACCGAGATTCGAACCTCGATCTCCCCGTCCTCAGCGGTCGAGCTCAACACGACCAGCACGTTAGCCAACTACGCCACCGAGGCGGGTTAGAATCGTAATAATAAATACTAAAACTAATGCTGCTAAAATTACTTATTTCCTGCCAAAATAACAACTAGGTCTGCATCATTTAATTATGTTTTTTGCGAGGTTCGCTCTCACTTCCCAGTTGTGATCTGTATGTGTGTTAGTTTTCTTAAAGTGTTATTAGCCCTACATATAAATTTTTAAATATTATTTTTTTTAAATAAATAAAAAAAACAGTAATGCTTTATTAATTTTAAAAGAGTTGTGTTTGCTATGACACAGGGAAAATTTGTTCATTTTAGATGGTTTTCGCACCTTTATAAACAACAAACTAAGATTTTTAAAAATCAGTGAAATTTGTGAATTATAAAATATGATCCAAACACAAAAGATAAATTTAAGAAAATCCTTAATAGGCCTGTTTATTAAATTATTGAAGATCATTAAAAATAAGATTTCATTTTGAAATAATAATAAAAATTGTATTATTTTAATTTTGAAATATATTTAAGGGCATTTAGAACATCCTTCAGAAAAAATCATTGATGTAAAATTACACATTAAGGCCCATTTATAGACTCAGTAGGCCTATCTATTAGGTGTGTAGTACTTGATTAGATATCAACTCCACATGACCAAATTAGTCCAGGTCTACAGAGTCCTTATCCATAAGTCGTATGTCCTTACTACTTCATGGAAGTTGAATCAACTCTTACTTATTTAAAAGGACGAGTCAGTGCAAACTACTTAATACTACCAATCACAGTAAAGTAAAGTGTGCACACATTGAAATGAATACACCAATGGCAGCGAAAGGATTTGTTGCTATAGAAACAGATATAAAATGAAATGATAGTTTCTTAAAAAAACAGCTATTTCAGAAATATTTTTCCGAAATTAGAAAACCCCAGGAAAATCGGCATCTAAAAAACAGTTTTCTGAGAGATACCAAGTTCTTGGAAAGAATGGTAGGTAAAACTTTCCATTATTATTCTTTATAACCTTACGTCCAGCTAAATACAATTTTCTTACAAAGAGTTTAATAGAACGTTGTCTCAGACTTTCTCATTGGTTGGCACGGACACGTGATTAAGGATACGGACTGGGTAGACGCGATTTCTATTTTTAAGGACCCTTAGAGACTAAACGAATTCGGAGCTTACATACTCCGAAGACGGGACTTAACTAGTAGGTTTAGTAAATAAATCCTTAAATGTTTACATAATCTAACCTATAGATTTATATACAATACTTTAACATAAAATTAACTGTAAATGTAATCAGGATTTGCATATTTCAAACCACATATGTAACAACTATATTTAAAAGGTCATATAATTTGCAATATAAAGTGGAAATCCTACCCATTATATTCACCCGAACAGCGTCTGTCCTTCACTATGATTATCACAATTCTTACAAAAGCTCCATTTTGATTTTGTCAACCAACTATTTACCAGGTCGATGACAGATGCAACAATTTGGTAATAAAATACTTATAATGAACGATAATTTCGTATATATTACATACATGAATAAAATGACATATTAAAAGCGCTAGTTCAAAAAAATAATTATGCTAAATAGATAGATATTAAAAATTATTAATAAACTTATTTAGTTGTAATTATATCATCATCATCATTAGCAGCTTTCTGCCAATGTCTGGATTTGTATGGAACATATGCCTCTCCACCACTCCTTTCCTCCCACCACCTCTCTTCCTTCACCTTAGCCCAGTCCTCCCTCCATACTCCTCCTTACTCCCTTCAGCCACCTGTCCCTTGGTCTTTCTCTCAGCCTCCTATCCCAACTTCCATATCCAACATCCTCCTGGGTATTCTTTCCATTCTTCTCCCATGGCCGTACCACCTTAGTCATACCTTCTCAATCCTGTCCGGAACTGGTTATTACTTTACTATTTTTCTTATTCCCTCATTTTTCATCCTTTCAAATTTTGTCACGCCGATTCTACTTTTCAGAAATCTTATTTCACTTATCTGTATTTTTATTTTATCCTGTTCCTTCACTACCCAAGTTTCTGCAGCGTACGTCAATATTGGTAGGTAATATTCATTGTAGATCACTCCCTTGCAATTGTCTAGCATATCCCTGCTTCAAATCAGGCTTCTCGCACTTGTGAAAAAGGCCTCTGCTTACCTTCCTCTCTCATTTATTTATCTCCTGTCCCTTATACTTTCCTCTACGATCCTGCTCAGATAGGTACTTGAAACTTTTTACTATATTCAATTGCTCTCCTCTCACTGCCACACCACTTGTATATCCGTCCTTCTTTCTAGTCGTAATCACCATCTCACTCTTCTTTACATTAAACCTCATTCCAGACCACTCCACTACTTCTTCCCAAACCTCCAGCTGCTCCTGTACTTCTTCCTCCCCACTACCCCACACCATTGGGTCATCTGCAAACACCAATGACTTCATCTTTCTCTCCCCAATTCTTTCTGTAACGATGTTCCAAACGCCAACAACATCTAATACCAACCACCCTGTAATATGGAGCTTCAACACTCACTAAGTTTGGCGTGCCTCCTCTCCGTCAGATGGGACGCTGACACACACCATCAAGACGTCCACTCCCGCGGCTTGAACAAGTTAGACTGAAGCGAGACCCTAGTCAACAACTCGCTCGTCATCGATGCCCGGCTACTATGAAACTAAAACTCAACTTGAACAAGGGTATATCCTGTTCCGGCCCGAGGATGTTCTATTATCTCTGAGAAACCACTCGACTGTCCGCTAAGCTTCCAGAGCGCTAGTCATCTCCCTTCCTTTTGTTCTATGTATCTACCCTCCTTCCCCCCCTCTTTTTAGAATACGTGGGGACTGTTTTGTACTATAAAATGGCTAATGTGGGTTGAAGCGACACTCATTGTACCACTGGCTTAGACAAGGTGAGGGTGCCGGTGCAATACTAATTCTTGGGAAATATTCTTCAAAATTCATTTTCGGTTCAAATTATGGGGAGGGAACACGTATTCAAAATTACCTTTTGGGCCTTTTGTTGTTATTAAAACTCTCTGGATGGGTTCTCTAAATTGGTTTTAAGGTGGTCAAACCGCTAATCTATTATGTTAGTCTGCAGGGAGAAATCCTGGTTAACTTATATTCCATTCACGATAGGTTTTTACCTGGATGACAGTTCGAAAATCATATGTTTAGGTTTTGGGTTGCCAACAATTGTAAAAGATCACAGTTTTGTTATAAATATAAAGATCTTTAATTACCTGCTATATATTACATTTAAAATAACGTAAACTTAAGTTTTCTCATACTATTTCATTTTTTTAAATAATTTCTTTTTGTCCAACTCGAAACAATATTTTAAACATAATTAAAAATACTTATTTTTCGTTTTAGAACGTTACTGATTTTGTGTAATATAGTGCACACATCAATATCTTTTAATACAGGCATCGTATTTATTTGGAAAAGAGAAAATTGTTGTCATTTTTTTACATACAATACATGATTTTATGATTATTTTATCGTATTTTGAAATATTTAACTGAATAAAGTATTTTCATCAACTTCATGTCCGCATCATTGTAAAAAAAACTTGTTTACCGTTATGTTCAATCATATGGTTTAAAATTCGTCAGTCGCCATTTTGAGGCTATTTTCGTTAGAAGTTTTTGTGAAAGTGGTGTGAATATTTTTTAAGTGGAATAAAACACTAAATAAACTTTGTGTCCGACCTAAAATAAACATATAAATAATATTGGCCTAAATCATTGTGGTTAACTATCACATTAATATATTACCGTCTGTTTTCATTACAGTCATCCAAAGTGATAGATGTCAGCTGTTGGCGTAGTGAAATATTAGGGATAACATCTAGTATTATTTCGAGCTGTCATTCAGGTAAACTTAGCTCGTGAATGCCTTATAAGTACAGCTTGGGTACTAGCGGCGCGCCCTTATCTTTAACGTTAGGTTACTATGCGGTTGCCTTGACATTTTCTAGGGGTATTAGAAATTATATACTTTCGTAATAGATACGAAGATTGTTTCGTCTCCCATTATTTCTGGTAGGTTTTTTTTATGATAAGATGTATGAGTGTTACGGCAGGTTGCGTATTTCATTCTAGCCATCGGATTTAATTTGTAATGTTACATTATGCGTAGCTACTTATCTAGTGTTAATATTTGTAGGCTCTCTATTTTGGTCACATAGTGTCAGACGTCTGTAGCGTCTTTGTGTATTGTTAATTAAACATCAACCATCGGGGCTATTTGAATAATTCGCGCCTTTGTGGCGGGCTATTTAAATAATTCGCGCCTTTTTGGCGGGCTGTTTGAATTTAAATCTCACGACTTTCAGCCCAACTATTTCCCCTGAGAGGGATGCAAATATTATAAATTTTTGTAACGACTGAGCTTATATTTTGCCGCATGGATCATAGGCTCTTGATGCCTGTTTGCAGTAATTCTTTGTACCAGCTCTTCCTTTGTTATTTTACCAAATTGTAATAAAATATTATCTTCTCTTGTGAACCCATGGTTGTTCTTTCACATGCACCCTTCCTAGTGGTGGGCGTCACATTTCTACCACTTCCTTCAGTATTTAATCCATCACTACAATGATCAGTGGTGGTGAGAGCGCACTACCTTGTTTCAGACAATCTTTTTAACTTAAACCAATCTGTCCTACCCTCTCCCACTTTCAAGCAACTCACACTGCCCTTGTGCAATGTGAATATTCCTCACTCTGTTTATGGTCTCATCCTGCACTCCTTTCTTCTACTGCACACGCTGTCATAAGCTTTTTAAACATCCAAGAAGGCCATAAGCAGGTATTTTCCATAATCATAGTGTCACTCTTGCAACTGTTTCACAAGAGAAATAAGATACATTGTTGACCTTCCTTATCTGAAGCCATATTGCTCCACTCTCAGGCCTCTTCCTATTATTCCTTTAGTTATTTTATTCAATATGTGTTTAAACACCTTTGCACAGTGGTTAATCAAGGTGACTCCCCTATAGTTCCCACACTTTTTACTGTTTTCTTTCTTGAAGATGGGTACTATTGTTCCCCTTTTCCAGTCTTCTGGGACCTTCCCTTCATTTCATATTGCTCGTATCACTCTATAGAGCCACTGTAGTCCTCCCTCTCCTACTGCTCTCAGCTTTTCCACACTTACTTCATAACCTACTGGTGCCTTTCCAACCATCATACTTTTCATTGCCATTTCCACCTTTCTCCAGGTTAGGTTGCTCACACTTTGTTGACTAGTGCTCACTTCGTCTTCTCCTTCACCCTCCATAGTCGCGTTATCATTTCGCAGATCCTTAAAATACCCTTTCCACAATTTTCTTAAATCCTCCTTTCCCACCACTACATTTCTATTCTTGTGTACCATTCCAATCTGTTCCTCTCCATTTCTTCTATTACTCCTTTGTAACTATTATATTTTATTTTATATAGCTTTGGAGGGGGNTCCATATACAATATGCTTGTAATTTTTAGTTTTTACACATTTTATAATGTAACATATATTAGATGAAATGATTAAATTCTAAGGTCAAGTTTAGTTTTTATTTCCAAAATAAAAAGCATCTATTATTTAAATTATGAAAAGGGAGTTTTGTGAAAATATGATTAGAGGTGTTGAGGAAACCTTTAAAACGTTTTCTTTAACGCTATTCATAGGATTAAGTGCCTATGGTGAATAGACAAACAATAAAACTTATACATGAATATGTACTGTATTACCTACTGAATTATCAAAGAAAGAATATTTTCATTTTCTTAAAAGACCAAAAATGGGTATCTTGTTTACAAGATATTATTTTAATCTACCTATTTATTTAGTTTCATACATACATTATTCTTTTAGTGACTAAGGTTAAGCCAAAACAAACAATATGGTGTTACACAATCAAGTTAAAAAAGTCATAATTAGGTTGTCAGTTTTAAAATAGTAATAATAATAATAATAATAATAATAGTAACAACAATAACAATCTTAAATGTATACACTATTGCAGAACATGCTGCACTTAGTGTGGAGGTGATATGCTGAGTCTACATTCAGTTATTTTGAAAAGCATTGTGTGGGAATGAAAAGTAATTTCATGTTGAAGGAAATAACACTAACTTTAATAGTATGAACTATAAAGCAGAAATAAATAGGAATGAATGATAAACTTAATATTGTGTAGCAGGAACAAGTAGCAGTCAATCTTAAAGTTTGTGCTCGCATCGCCTGTTACTTTCTTGCTCTTTAGTATTCGCATCGCTGGAGCAGTTTCACTTAATGGTTGTTGGTGTCAGCATCGCAGCTGTAGCCATGGCTGAAAATAATAGCCTATTCTGAGTTCTGACTCCTGTCCCATCTTTAAAGTGGGAGGGAGTGTGACAACTGGCAAGCACAGATCAATTTAACCAAACCGGTTCCACTACAATGTTGGAACAGTTCCAAGTTACCGGTACTGCCCCACTATCGATACAGCCGGGCAGCGCTCAAACTCCAATATTTGGACTTGGTAGTGGAACAGTACCAGTAACTCTAAGGGCCTGATTCTTAATAGTTACTACTGTACTTGTTTAATATTTTACAGTCGTCATACACAGTATATTAGTATTAATAATAATCATAATAACAATATTATTATTAATAATATATATAGTTTGAAGGAAGTGGAGGATTTGTGTGTTTAAATACTACATATCAGTATTATTTGTTTCATATATAAAATAAATTAATAGCCTAATAGTTTTCTTGTAAACTATTTATTTGATATCATTAATAAATAGTTTAAGATTCAAATTTTTAATCGGCTTATAAATTTATCTTAAATTGTAAATCCATAATATCACTGTCAGCTAAGTGTAAATCACAATAATAAAGGATCAGTATTTATTACTACTGAATCAGTTTACACGTATAATGCAACCCCTACCCCCTTGTCCCCCTTAGCAGTGTCTGGAGCTAGCCAGCCCAGCCATGTGGTGTGATATTGCTTTATACGTGCTCCACCTAAGGGTGAGGGTATTGGTAAGGAAAATATGTGAATGGCAATTCCGTTATTGATACTCATGGAACTGGGATTCTTTAGGGACGTTAGTATTGGTATTAACATCGACCATCACAGTTACTAGTTGGGAGCTGCCGAGCGAAGGGTAGAAGTAAAAAGAAAGAGAGATAGGCAATATGCACTGGTGGGTGCATGGTAGGGAGTGAGAAGACATGAGAGAGAAGAAGAGAATTCCTTACCGGTAAGGAATGAAAAGCTGTACCTGTTACAAAAGTTCAACAGCGAGACTAAGTTCCAAGTAACGGTTACACTAGTATCGACACATCCATACTTGAACCTAAATACGAAGGATAAAAAGTGATCCAAATTTTGAATTAAAACTATAAGAAAATGTTTGCATAGATTATGACGGATCTTTGAAAGAAAAAATGGTCATTAGTGAAATATTCACTCGTCACATTTATTACAAAAGTATACAACAGTAAATAATTACTACATACTATATGTCACCCACAGGTACTTTATCAAATGAGCACAAGATTTCCTTTTGATCACCCTATCCTGAGCTAAGCATATCCAATTCCTCTCTTAACAACCAAACTGCCTTAAATTAATGTCATTATAAATAGGCCACCTATGCCTTGTTTCACAAAGGAGTCTTTTGAATATCCCTTAAAAAAAAATGTTAGAATATAAAATTCCAGTAGTATTAAGATATATTCAAAGTTTTTCAGCCACTTCATTGTAAACTCACAACTATATTTTGAACATCTGTCCATCCTCTAACTTTGTCATTTTTCTCAAAAAGTATGATAGATTTTTTTGCAGTGTGTTTTAGACTATATTTATCCAACTAATCATGTGGTAATGTCCGTATCTGCAAATTACTACTCATCCTGTATACATAACCAAACCAAGGGAATGAGTACTTTGAACAAAGCTTAGCAGCACTGTAAGGTAGTTTTAATAGCAGGCCTATGTTGCAGAATTAAACAAAATTGAACAGTGATTCTAATAATATATAACAAAACGAAATTAGTAGTATTTATATATGAAGCAGGCATAAGTAGTAATGAATAGTAAATTTCATGGTAGGTTCATGTAGCAGAAAAAAGAAACCCAATAATAATAATAATAATAATAATAATAATAATAATAATAATAATAATAATAATAATAATAATAATAGGCAATTAATAAGAACAAAAAGTAACGTGAGACATTTTAGAGAAATGATTGATAAATTCACTAGCATTTAGGAGTGATTAAAATTATGTAATATACTATTAGGTTAGGCTATACTGAATACATTTTTTTTTTTCATTCTTTGGTCTTAGGCATCATCTTTCAAACCTTTCAAACTTAGCCTTTGTCAGGCAATATTAGAATATGCTTTGTTTTTCTCACTATAAAATGGCATCAGTAATTAGGAATGTCAATTTTTTTTCAAATCTGAATAAAGAACATTAGTAAAGACGTAGCCAGAGCAGGCGATGTTTTCCGTTACCTTAATTGTATTTAACGAATGTTCATAATATTAAGGTAAATATTTTAATGATGGCTTTATCTTGTCTGGTGCAAATGCTCCTTTGGTCTAAAAAGTTTGGGAACCCCTGTGTTAGACCAAGAAAACAATGATGCAGGTTATAAATTAGTTGGGTTTTTTCCCACTTCATCTCATTACTCATTCGGGTTAATTAATGTATGCCTACTTATTAAGCGTAGAGGCGTACCAATATTGTACATGCTTTAAAATTAATCAGATCAGAATTAAATTAACATAACATAATCAAAGTTTGTTTAGAATTTGCACACATACATGTTTACAAGTGTCCATTCCTGCTTAGTAACATTGTGTATAGGCCTACTACTGCAAATTCCTGCTTCATACCAATAAAACTACGGTTCTTTTTTGCTCGTCACATTTAATTACAACAGTGATGATTCTGAGAAAATTAATAAGAATACTGTACTCAGATAGTTTCAGGGGATATTTGGGTCTGAAAACCCTTCAACTGCCTTGGCTATTATGGTCTGCAGATTCTCTTTTATGAACTATTTATAATTGGGAGCCTCTATAAGAGCAGTTCTCAAACCATTAAGGACTTCCCTTACTCCCATGCTAGCTTGAGGAATCTCATGTTCTCAAGGCTCAACCCGTCTCTTCTAAGAGCTATCCAAATCTTTATTTGAATACCCACTTTTCTGACCTTTTGCATGTTCTGACTTATTAAAAGTACACCTAAACGTACCTCCATTTCAAAAGCAACCGTACTCTTCATGTAAAACGCTATCTACCCTCTAGTATAGTTACAAGGGCCAAATGTATGTTTTGAGGGGAAAAAACCTTAGCAAGCAATGTCAACAACTTTTCAAGGCTTTCACAGCCTGAGGATATCCTAAGCACATAGTCAACTGTCAAATAAACAGAGCCTTATCCAATCAAGAGCTTATCAAGAAACAAACTTCCAATGATGTAATGCTCACCACCCAGTATTATGAAGGACTTGACAAACTCAGATTTATCCTGAACACAAGCTACAATATTCTAACATAATCACCCCTCTAAAAAAATTTATTAACAGTTCTCCAAGGATTAAATTCAAATGTCCTCCTAATCTTTGAAACATTCTGGTTCACGCTAAATTGCCTGGTCCAGCAACGAACAACATCTGTCCAAAGGTTCCTAACCATGCAACAGAGATGCTGTACCTTCAAAATTCACCAACCTTTCACCTCATTTACAGCAGACTCACACAAATGAATACCCCATTAAGGGCTAATGTGACTTTCCCACAGAAAATCTTATATACCAATTGCAATGCAACTATTGCATTCCTGAATATATTGGCCTCCAGAGGTGTCAGAACGTTTTGACCGTAGCGGAGGGCCAAAACAATAATCTCTAGACACCCACCCAAATCAAAATTATATATTTTTTGGATCACGTCCCATTCCGACGCCTATGTTGGCCTCACCACAGGAACACTTAGACAACAAATTAATGGGCACCGTTTTGATACCAACCACGATGACTCTAACAAACCAGTAGCATATAATAATAGAGATGACTCATGCTTTAGTACTAGAGTAATAAGAGACCTCCCCAGTTGTTGCAATGCTCCCCAGCTTCGTAGGTGGGAACTTGCTCACCAATAACCAAATCCAGGCACTCTCCTACCCCCAACCTTAGATAGCCATCTCTCTTTCAAGTAGACCTTCTAACATTAATCAGTCATGTTTATATAAAAAAAAACTGATAATTTATAAATCACAAATTAAATATCATATAAAATTATAAATAAAACATCTACAAGACTCAAGGCACAAATTTGAACAGGAAGCTACAGAATCCAAGCAAAGAATCAATAAAGAAAAACCAACAGGCAACAACAGTAATATATAAGTGACTTCTAGCCATACTGCCGTAGTCCATTTGGGGATTTACTCTCTTCTGCTGAAGAAGGGGACTGATGTACCCCAAAAATTTAATTGTTATGTGTCTTCTGGTGTTTTTAACCGTGAACGTTGAGGCCTACAATTTTCTGTTAAGTATGTGGGCCTTGCCCTTCTATCTTCTTTTCGGTGTTTAATTTAAAATAGAGGTTTGACACAATTTTTTCCTGTGAGTATACTTTTTGTTATACTTGAAAGAAGGTACAGCAAAGGTAGATATTAAAATATAAAAGGGGACAATATACTTTTTTTTAACAGAGAGTAAAGTAATTTCATTTTTAAAACATTTGTCTAGAAAATTCAATTTATCACAGTTATTATTCTTCATTGTCAACACTACTTTCTTGAAAAGATTATTTTGAATAGTTTGTTAGGCTAAATCATGGTTGAAATTTAAAAGAATAGCCAGCACAGTTACCTTAGTGATACTGGATTAGAAATCGTTTAAATAAAACACTAAAAAAAACACAAACACATTTTAAAGGACACGCTTACACTGTTGCAAAAAGTTTCATAAGGTCAAGAGAGTAGACTGATGCCCTTGGTTGGACTGCAAGGTTGACTGTTTTTAATATTTTATTAAAACAATTTCTACTTCACTATCATCAAAGTAAATGTAAATGTAAGTGCCTCAAAATTTTAACCATATTTTCTTAGTAAATCTTTCTTTCATACCTTTCTTGAATGACCAGAAAAAAGGGTAGACAATATGAAAACACAACATTCTTCAAAAATCAGGACCACCAGTAGATATTTATAGAAACACATTTAAAATAATTCATACAAAAATTCAACCTTAAAAAATATGGATGAAGAATGACCCTGGGCACAGAACGATTCCCAGATAGCTCAATGGTTATAGCATTGATGTACTAAGCCAAAGGCCCCAGGTTCAATACGCATGTCCAGGTGTCATTTTTCAGTTTACACAGTAAACTAAAGAGGCTAATAATAGTTTTGCAAGTTCTTTTATTGAAAAATCCTTTCATTTTTGAGATTTGAAATCCCTTAACAATATTTTAAAAGATGTTTTTTCACTTTCTCTTCCCCTTTTTGTGTTTCATGGTGTGTCCTAATTTATTTTTCTTTATTCCTCCAGTTCTTTTTTTGTGTTTTGTTTCTCTTCCTTTGTTGAGCCAAAAATCACGGGCAGTTTCCCAATGAAGCTGCTTGACTCCTATTGGAAAACAAACATCAAAGATACAAATTTTGCTCTAAAGAGAAAAAGCAATTGATAAACTTTCATTTTAAAACTTATATTAAATGTTTTAACCCATTCCCTGGCACTGGTGTTTAGCACAGCAATCTACGAAGGCCCGGCAGCCATTTTTATACTCGTATACTCTTATCGAAAACATACTTTTTCGTTATTCATTTTCTCATTTATTCATGGTCATAGTATACCATTTAACTTGTATCCCTATCTATTAGTTTCAATATAATGTATTAAGACTGACTAAAAGTACAGTGGTTCATTAATAGATAGCATTACAATAACTTAATGCAATGAAACGATTCACAGCCACAGCCGTGCCAGGGATTGGGTTGATTATCATTGAATTTTTGCTGTGCAAGCTGAAAAGTAATGTGGTTATATTCTAGTGGAATTGTCAAACCAATGTTTTAGAGTGGTGGGCCGACAGTGATATTAAAATTGGACCAGCTAATTGTAATTGGATTCTCACCTGTCTTTAAGAAGGGAAAGATAATTTTCCCTTTAAATAAATATTCTGTTAGTTAATTGGCTAAGTTTGCGAGATTTTCACCCCCTTCACTCCAAACTTCCTCTTAGATCATTCACTTGTCATTCAAACAACTATACTTTCTCGCTCAAAAGTTGAACATTTTATGTTTCTATTATATTTGTAAAAAGGTACAGAAAAGGTGGATAGAAATGTATAAAAGAAACAAACACAATATGGTCTTTACAGTGAAAAGAAGAACACAGTTCACAATTTACATTGCTGCCATTGGACAAAGAGGTAATGGTTGACTCTTAAAGAATATCTATCATCACCACCTAATCCCCTGACCTAAGTTTCATTCTATCAAAACGCATAAGGGAGGAGTGTAATATGTGTAAAGTGTGAACTGTGTTCTTCTTCTCATTGTAAAAGCCATATTGTGTTCGTCCCTTTTATATGTTTTTATGCACCTTTTCTGTACTTTCTTCTAAATATAATACACTTACCTCATAAAGCGAAAAGGTTTTCTTTATAGAGATATATCGATAATTCAGACCCGTTTGTGTTGTCACACAATCATTTTGATAAATTAATAGGTAACAGCTCTGGTCCACAAAGCTAAGATTAACGGCTGGAGAGTTCTTTGTGCTGACCACATGACACCCTCTAACTGCAAATATTAGCACTATCATCGCTAACGGCAGTGGCCGCTTTTTGGTTGATATAGCTCGATCGCAGACTCACACCATGGAGGTTTTTTTAATGGTTAGGTATCTACACTACTTTTCAAGATACTAAAAGGCTATATTTAATGAGTCTTTGTATGAGGTAATTTAATAAGAGTGGCACAAAAGATTTAGAAGGAACATTCAAGTAATATTGTGGACACAAGTTAGAAAAACAACATTTTATTTACAAAGTATGGCTATCCTAAGCCTAACTCCTCATATGACAAGCCACACCCATTGACTCAATTTATTTACACATATTTAAAACAGAATAAAATAATGTCTAACTAAGCCTAAAAGTAAAAAATTATGTCAAAATTCAATAGCAAAATGATTAAATCTCAATGGAGTTGAATATGAGCTTTGATACTTGATCAAACATATTATGTATTCAAGACTTAGCACTTTACGATATTGTGTTTAAAAATGAGGTGGCCCAATGGCTAAATAATTTTATAACAAAGGAAATTGATAAAACTAAATAAAAAGTAAAAATAAACTACTAAAAGTAAATTTGATGAAGAAAGCCCACCTAGGGAAAGAGGAAAAATGTGGTAAGAATCCAATGCACAAAGGTGACATCTTCTTCCTTTCTTCTGTCTTTTATAGTAGAAGTAGTCACACACACATACATGATGATACAAATAGAATAACATTTTAGCATTGTTACCTGTTTGATCATTGTGTTTCATTTCATGTTTAATAAAGGCAACAATGCCAAAATATTATTCTATTTGTGTCAAAATGTGTATGTGACTATTTCTATTATAGAAGACAGAGTGACTATTTCTATTATAGAAGACAGAAGAAAGGAAGACGATGTCACCTTTGTGCATTGGATTCTTACCACATTTTTCCTCTTTCCCTAGGTGGGCTTTCTTCATCAAATTTACTTTTAGTAAGTTTATTTTTCCTTTTTCTTTAGTTTTATCACTATACGATATTGCTATTATTATTAGTAGCTTATATAAAATAAGTAATTTGAAAATGTTTTATTAATAATAATATTTTCCAACCTGCATTGTCTTTTGTAGATAAGGCTCCAGCCCCGCCTGCCTTCTTACCAGCAGCACCGGCATCTTGGAGAATTTCAGCAAACTCGTCTGCCGATGCAAATACACTGTGTGTTTGTTTTTTATTTCCCGACTTTTTCTGAAATATAACACATTCGTACCATCTTTAAGAGCATCCGATGTTTTTAATATGGTTCAATGCAATAGGGATAGTTGGAATATGTCTACAGTAAGAGAAAGCAGTCAAAAAGTGAACGAAATAAAAATGTCAAGAATAAATGTATATGATGAGATGTTTTGCATTTTTTTTTAAAAAGAAAACGGCTATTTTTAAAAGATTAGGATAATCCAGCTTAATTTATTTGCAATAATATTTGACTAAAGGTGATCTTACCTTGTAAAAATTAATCCCTTGATATATTTGTGTTTCTGTACTTTTTATGTATTTCAGTCCAGATACATAGAAATGGAAGGATAGAAGATGAAATCGAGAGATGAGTGATTACATCTCGAAGAGTGGTTAGATGTATGAGGACTATTGCAAAGAATGAAATAGTATTGAAAGCAGTAAAGATGGCAGTATCTAAAAGTGTTTTAACACAAACATTGTTGTAAGGATGTGAAGCGGAAGCTTGTCAGGAGAAACACAAGAAGGTAAATGTGGTTGAGATAAGCTATCTAAAAAATGAATGTGGAAAAACTCGTATGGACAAAGTCAGTAATGCTGAAAGAGTGTAGTTTTAAAGGGAGTACAATAGGCCAATATGAAAGAAGTGTATTATGTGGGTTTGGGCATGTTGAGAGAATGAGTGACGAAGCAAATATATGATGGTAGTGTGGGGATCAAAAGGAAGCAGTAGGCCATATAGGATGTGGTTAATAAAAGAGCATGTATGACTGTGTATGAATGTTGTTGAAGCAAAGGCAGTATGTATGCAAGGATAAGGAAGTGTGAAGAAAGTTAGTGGGATTAAGTAGGAAGTAGTTGTTTTTTTGTCGTGTATGCAGTTTTTTGTCTACCCTATAAAGCAGCAGCAGGATCATTAGGTATAATTTAATATAATAGGGCTGTCATGAGCCTGGAAAAATTATAAATGTCAGGGAAAATTGTGTTTGACCTGGAAAAATTATGGTAGAGTCTGTAAATTTCTCAAATTTCCTAGAAATTACAGGAATTTTAAAATATAAATTCAAATTTTTTAAAGGGTTTAATTATTTTGCTATAAAACCACACACACACACACACACAACCAAATTTAGAAATTGTAAAAAAGGGGGGGGGAGCGGGGGAGGACACATATATTAAATAGAGAAAAACATTTGGATGCGTTGGTAGGCATATTTTTCCTTAACACACGTCCTTCTTACCAAATGCCCACTGCCGACCCATACTCTCTCACAACCTAGCAATAAGATGAAAAATAAAAATCTCATTGTTCTCTGCCACAGCCCTCACCCTCCACTTCCTATAGTCTAAAACAAATCAAATATTCTACCTTAGGTGGAGGGGCATGTGCCCCCTGTGCCCACTGCCCCCCTCCCCTTAAATTCGCGTTTGCACACACACAAACATTCAATTGAAAGATGGATGTTAAGAGAAAGCATGACAAACCTTCCAATTTGGTGTACTTGGTGTTTCATTAACAAAATTTTCCAAGTCACTACCATCAAGAATGGAATCATCTTTCATTTCATCGAAATTGATTTCTTCTTCATCATCATCTCCATCAAAAACAATATCTTCATCATCATCATCAATTTCCTCATCATCCATGTTGTCAGCACCATCATCTTCATCCTCTATTTCATCTTCATCACTGTCTTCATCTGAACAAACAGGAAAATATTGGTTAGACAAAACTGAACAGTACTACCAGGTTTGAAATCACTTTTTACAATTTGGGGGGTCATGAAACATCGAAATTCATCAAAATCTTGAGTTAGATTTTTTTTTTGACGATAACAATACTTTCTCTACTTATAATATAGTGAGAAAGTAAAAATTGTACAAAATGATTTCTTTGACTGTTTATAAAAAGTTATTTTAATTTGGTAAAGTTTTATTGTTTGAATGTTACTTCCAATATGGCATAGATTCGTGAGTTCTTACACTCACAACCTTGGATAATGACAAGGCAATCCTTACAGTAATAAAACAATTTATTATTCTTACCATTAGATTTCAAGGGGGCAGCAAGCTTAGTGCCTATTTCATCAGCAAAGTCCATATTGTCCACCTTATTTTTCCCTCCCATCAACCCCTCGAGCATCTCGTCAAATTCTTCACTTGCCACACTGTCTCTATCATCTTCTCGTTCATCACCAGGTACTTTCTGTCCCTCTGCTCGTTTTTTGTTCAGATACCTGGAAAATATAAGGCCTTAATTGTGAGACAATACTCTTGTATTGTTCAGAAGCCCATATGTAAGAGTTAAATACATCAGTTATGGTATGAGTCTGAAAGCTTGAAGGAATGATTCATTTAGATTTGTATTATGTTTAATGTAAAAACATAATAAACAAATAATGTTGTTTGGCTCTATTGTTAAATAACCATACTATTACAACACTTACAACTATTACAAACACTAATTACACAAAAAGGTCCAATTTCAAATATGTTATCCTGCCCTCATCGTTATTGCCATTATACATGCCCTACAGGGAGGCACCATTTATTGTGCTACGAGAGTGCCCTACAATGGGTTCCAATTACTGTAGTACACCCCTCACGATGGACTATAATTTCCTTTTGACATCATTACCTGAAGATTTTGCAGCAATTAAATGATTCTTTAAAAATTATAAACTATGTTAACATTCCATATTCATATCATGCTCTACAAGTGATTAATATAAATCAAAATTTCCCGAAAACAACTTTCACTTCACATTTCTTTAATCAAATTTACTTTTGAGAATATTTACTTATTCTTTTTTTTAAATGTTTTGTGTGCCACTGTGTGTTAGTTGAAAGACATAATACTTAACTTTAGGCTAGCATAGTTATTATATTAACGACATGCATCATAACCATATTGTTTCACGCACAGATGATAACTACTCACTGAAGCTCACATTATCATTTTTAAAGCTGACTGGTGACTTTGGTGTTACCAAACCAACATAAATTAACTTCCCTGGTACAGTACTTATAACAAAAACATTATGCTGTTTTTATATAAAGATTAATAAAATATTCTGAGATATCATCAAATTGCATCCCAGCACAGAGTGACGCTGTATTTCTTTGTCAGGACTTCTCCGTCCTTAACAAATGAGAATGGCATTATGGAAAACTTTAGAAGCCGACTGCAGAGAAAGATAGTACCTTGAAATAAACACACCACTAGTGCTGGGTGGTTGCCAAATAGAAAAAATATACAGAAAATAAATATTTAAATTTGGAAAAAATATGAAATATAAAAATGAGGATCATTACAATGTGCTTGGATGATTTAAGTTTAAACTCCACAATGCCTTGGATTCAGCTCTTTAGTTATTTTGAGGAGTGTTCAATTGTTCGAATGATTTGAGTAATATGCATGATAATTGATAACATAACTATATTAATTATTTTATTTTTGAAACATCATCATCAACCATTTCCAGCATGTGTTTGGGTCAGTTTAGTAAATGCCTCCATCTTCCTCTATCCTTCCATCATTCTTCCTCCATTAAATGCTTCCATTCTTGTACTCTCACTTGCACACTTTTTGTTAATTGTGCACCCTTCCTTGTGATCTTTTTCCTATATATTTCATTTCCTTCATTTTATTTGGCAGCCTCTCATTTTCATTACATGCCCATACCATCTCAGTCTTGCTTTCTATACTATGTCATGTATTTTCTCTACTCCCACTTCTTCCCCAAATAGCTTTATTTTATCTTGTTTCTCCTCACGAAGAGCTAACATGCTCCTCACAAACTCCATTCCCATAGCCTCCACTTTCCTAAGTTCAATGTTAATGTTTCTGCTTCATATGTGAAAATAGGTACAAAATATTCCCTGTACAACACTTCTTTAAACTTCAAGGGCACTTCTCTTCTCCAGAGGAGGTCTCTTACAACTCTCCCTGCTGTCCTCTTATAATTAAATACTCTCTACTGCCACTTTTCGCCTCTATCATGAATCCAAAATGTTTTACATTCTGTATTTTTCTCAGCTATACTACATCCAAATTAATAATTTTACTAGATCTTGTCCTCTTCCTTGTAAAGTCTGTTCACGATAGGTTTTTACCTGGATGACAGTTTGAAAATCATATGTTTAGGTTTTGGGTTGCCAACACTTGTAAAAGATCACTGTTTTGTTATAAATGTAAAGATCTTTAAATACTTTTTATATACTACATTAAAAATAACGTTAACTTAAATTTTCTCATACTATTTCATTTTATAAATAATTTCTTTTTATCCAACTCGAAACAATATTTTAAACATAATTAAAAGTACTTATTCTTTGTTTTGGAACGTTATTGATTTTGTGTAATATAGTGTACACATCAAAACCGTTTAATAAAGGCATCGTATTTACTCTGGAAAAGAGAAAATTGTCATTTTTTTACACACAATAAATGATTTTATGATTATTTTATCATATTTTGAAATATTTAACTGAATAAAATATTTTCATCAACTGCGTGTAGGCATTATTGTAAAAAACTTGTTACCGTTATGTTCAACCATATGGTTTAGATTCGTCAGTCAACATTTTGAAGCTATGTTCGTTAGAAGTTTTTGTGAAAGTAGTGTGAATTTTTTTTAAGTGGAATAAAACAATAAATAAACTTTGTGTCCACCCTCAAATAAATATAGAAATAATATTGGCCTAAATTACTGTGGTTAACTAACACATTAATATATTCTCAGCTGTTTTCATTACTCATCCAAAGTGATAGACGTCAGCTATTGGCGTAGTGATATATTAGGGATTATCTCTAGTAACATTTCGAGCTGTCATCCAGGTAAACTTAGGTCGTGAATGAATTATGATTAACATCACTTCACACTTTGTCATATTGAATTTTATTCCACGCTTTTCCACTTCCTCATTCTATTCCTGTAGCTGTTCCTGTACTTCCTCTGCTTTCTCATCCCATACCATCAAGTCATCAGCAAACAACATGGCTTTAATTCTTTCCCCCTCGAGTTTTCCTTCCACTTTATTCATAACCATTTCCATTACCATTACAAATAGTAATGGTGAGAGAACACTCCCCTGATACACTCCATTTTTTATTTGGGGCCACTCTGCCCTCCTCTTCTCCGTCTTAACACAGCTCATGTTATTCTCAAAACATGCTTTTCCCTCTCATTACCTCTTTCCCCTTCATCGCTTTCCGAACCTTATTTATACCCACACTATAATATGCCTCCTCCACATCAGCTGTCATATAGCAAAGATCAAGTGTACTCTAGAACTAGTTTTCCTAAATCTATGCTGTTCCTCTCTCCACCTTCCTTTCATTTTATTTCATTCGAAGCACAACATATATATACTACCTCATAAAGAAAATCTATCGTTACCGCTCTATCCCTCAACCTAGGTTTCATTCTACCAGAACTCTCAGGAGGAAGTGTGAAACGTGCAAAGTAACTTCCTAGAAGAGGAAACCAAAATACACAAAAGGGGAAAATATAAAGAATTATAGGACACTTGGACAAACACAGGAAATGGCAAGATACAGCCATTACCTCTTTGTCAAGTGGCAGCAATGTAAAGTGTGACTTGTGGTGTTCTTTCCATTGTACTAACCATATTGTGTTTGTTCTTTTTTATATGTTTCTATACACCTTTCCTGTACTTTCTTCTTTTACCTTTATGAGGTAATTTTATTATATTATAATACAATTACCTTATAAAGTGAAAAGAGGTTTTCCTCAGAGAGAGATCCTAAAAGGTCTTTTTTTTAAAATTTAAGTGAAATTAGTTTTAGGGTTTTAATACTACTTATTAAGGGTGTGCGAAATCCACTTTTTTTTAATCCAAAGCAAACTCGAATCGAATAAATGAAATATTCTTGAAGCCAAATCGAAGTTCGAATATTTTCTTTTGGTTATTTTATGCTTAAAAAATATTATGTTGTGGTTATTTAAACACAAATGTTTGTAATATTTCAAGTTACTCTGACAAATCAAACTACTATCACAACATGCTATTCAATTTCTTTATATATTTTAATATAAATATTGATTTGTAGGGGTGCGAGGCTTTGAAACTTTGACTTGGCTTTGAAACACATTCTGGCTTCGAAGCTTCACCAATAAAAGTATTGACAGCTAAAATAATCAATGTATGTTCAATTAATAACATTCTAAACTGTTTTGTACATTACAAATTAATATTTATATGGAAAAAATCTTAAGTAATTAAATTGTAAGCTGTGATAATAGCATGATTTGTCAGATTAACACACACTATTACAAACAATGGTGCATTAAAATAGTTTCCATGTAATCTTAGTGCATTAAGTTATATAAATAGCTACCATATAACATTTTTTCAAGCATAAAACAACTAAAAGAAAATATTCGATTTGGCTTCGAGAATATTTCATATATTTGATTTGAGTTTGCTTCGAATTGAAAAATTGGACTTCGCACATTCCTTTTAATGTCCAATGTTCAAAACAGCTCAGATGGGTTTTAATCGAACATAAATAGAGTATTTTCTGTCAATATTTTTACTAGCAAAGCTTTGAAGCCAGAACTTGTTTCAAAATGAAGTCGAAGCTGATGTTTATTTCAAAACCAAGTCGAAGTTTTGAAGCTTCGCACACCCTCACTTATACTAATAATAATGATAATATATATATTACATGATGAACTTAACAACTAGGCAACAGACCAATATTTTAACACAAACGTTTTTTCTCGATGGTGACCAAGCATGTAGAGGAAAATTCTGGTTGGGAGGATCTTTTAGCAAATACAAACATATTTTGGTGTAGTCAACACTGATAACACTTATGGTAACTAGTTACTATATTATAATTATTATTATTATTTTATAGGTACTAATATTAACTATCAAAAGTGACAGCTGAAATCTCATAAAATGAAGTATGATAATTTAGAGATTGCTAGAACATAAAATTTAGTAGAACAATGATTTCAAATATTTAAGAATAATTTTAACAACTAATAACGATGTTAGAATGGAAATTAGGTAGAGAATATAATTGGGAAATGCATACTACTACTCAGTCAGTAAGTTGTTGAGATCTCACATGGTGTCAAGAAATTTAAAACCCAGAACTTACCAAACAAAAGTTTTACCAGTTGTTCTTTATAGTCGTGAAAAGTGCTCTCTTACCTTAAACAATGTTTGGCACCAAAGTACTTAGAACAATATTTGGCCCAAAAAGGTACAGAGAGAGTGTAGGAAATTACATAGCCTGTACTTACCACAATACAGTGTAACGGTAAATAAATCTCGCAGTTTATGGTGGGCGGCGCAAATGGAAGAAACTATAAGTCAAGGTACATAAAGAAACAAGTGGAAAGACCGAGATGCTAATGTAAGGATAATATTGGAATGGACCTCTAAGAGATGGAGTGTAATGGGGTGAAGTGAATAGAACAAGCTCAAGGTTCATGTGGCGTACTTTTTTAAATGCAGCAATGAACTTTTGAGTTCCTAATGCCATAGGATAAATAAATTTTAATACATCTGGAAACAATGTTTTCATACATTTTGGATTAATTTTATAAACTTTTGTTAACAGTCATCTATGGTGCTTTCTAGAAGAATCCTAATGAAGTTTTAGGCATGCCTGTTCAGTATCTCCCAAACATCAACAAGGTTAGTTTTAGGTCAGGAAAATATTAAACCAATAGGCTTGCACAGGTCGGGACAAAAAAAGGTATGCCACAGTTTGAAATTTGATATAATTATATGTATAAAATAATGTTGCAAAACCTCATAAAAACAGTTAAATGAAACTGATTTAATGAAGAAACATAGAAAAAGGCCCATTTCGACAAAGGGAAAAGGTTTTTTTTTGTGAACATTAATGTTACATCTAATTTGCTTGTTTTTATTAGCTTCTCTTGTATTAAATTATACTGATAACTGATAATTAGGGGTGTGCGAAGTCTACTTTTCCAATTTGAACCGAACTTTAATCGAATTTTTTTAAATATAATCAAAGTTGTAATATTTTCCTTTAGTCGTTTTATGATTGAAAAAATACTGTATTGTGGTTATTTATATTTATTTACACACTAAAATTACTTGGAAAATGTTTTATTGAACAAATGTTTGTATTATTTCGTGTTACTCATACAAATAAAGCTATTATGACAAAATTCAATTCGTTTACTTCAGATTTTTTCCATATGAATATTAATTTGTATCGTACAAAACATCTCAGAATGGTAGTAATTGAACAAAAATGGAGCATTTCAGCTGAAAATATTTTTAATGGTGAAGCTTCGAAGCTAGAATTTGTTTTGAAGTCAACTCAAATTTAATGTTGGTTTCGAAGCTTCACACACCCATACTGATAAGATATTAAAGTTAGGTGGCTGTAAAGTGTGCATACCTGTACATAAAGAGTTCATCTACAGGTATGCTGCCCTCCACTTTGTTAAGATACTGGGCACTGTTGATGGACAGAGCCTTGGCACCAGATGGATAGTAATTTTTTTTGCGACTGAACTGGCTGTGATTAACTTGCTGCTCCTGATGGAAAACTTTCTTTGGATTCTTGAAGACAAACCTGTCAAGGAATCTGGCTAGTGTGAAGTCTTGTAAGGGATCCCCAGAGTAATGGATCAATTCATCTAAACAACATTTTTATAATGTGTTTAAAATTACTGTGAAACATGATATATAGCTGTACCCAATATCTTTTTCTGATTTTCAAAAAATTACTGAAAAAAAAGTTATAAAGTTTGTCTCAAAAAGATGTTTTTTTACCTTGATAAGTTAAATCAGGGTGGCCACAAAATCCTGAGAGTAAAATTCCCTAACTTTTTCCAAATCTAAATTTCCTTGACAACCCATTTCGAGATTTATCTACTTCATCCATTACTGTCTTTTGCCTGTGACCTGGGTCAGTTTTTTTTATTCAAGTCATATTTTTTTAGAATACCAACTTGCTATGCCTGTTGTAGCTTCATATGCCTTACAATATAACTTAAGACTAGAAAAGGCATAGCATCCAGTCCATTGCTGTTAATTTATCAATGTGAAAGGGTAAGCTCATATTTTCATCAATCATAAATTTTCGACCATGCTGGGAATCGAACTCAGGACCCTTAGCTCAGCAGGCAGACAGACTACCAACTGAGCAAAGGTGTCTGATATTTCGAGAGTTATATCAATGTTAAAAAAACTCAAATTGTTATAAATAATTGGTTTTTAAATACACTAAAAAAATTATTTTACCAAGATTTTAGAATGGCAGTGTTTGAATAGGAAGGAACTAAGACACTTCTCTTCCCTAGATAGCTAAATATGCCATTTTCCTTGATTAGCCACAATATTTCTTGATTTTCTTTCTGACTTTTCCACGACTGTGGCCACCCTATCAATTTAATTGAATCAGTGATTGCATGGTCTAAGAAGTCACGCCTGTGTTGGACTGGATTGCCAAGATGGGGAGATAAGAGTTCAAAACCCAGTCAGGTGTACTCAGGATGAATTTTCTTAATGTTTATCCACTTTCTCCAGGGTGCGAACACAGGTACATTTCCTCTAAATTCTAACATCCTTATCCACATTCCATTACCGTAACGCCACTGAGTACTTAGATGCAACGATAAAAGGAGGGGAATAAATTTACATAAATTTTCAAAATGACAAAGTATACTAGCAAAGAGAATTTATATATATATTTTTTTTCAGGATGGCTGAAAACTTATCATTGGGGAAACTGGGGCTACCTCTTTCACAGTAATAAATTAATGGAGAAGGGGCTAGGTGTTGTGTCTATTTTATATTTAGATTGATCTATAAGGTGTGTGCTAGTATAATCAAACAGTTCAAAAAGTGAGCACTAAATGGGCCTTACTTCAAATAAAAAAAGTAGTCATAAAAACTGTTTTCAATGCATTCATAATTTTTTATAGTTTTTGTCTGAATTTCATTATTTATTTGGGCCTTAATATTAGTGTTAATTATTCTTTGTGTAGACGTTTTCATTAATAGGTCAGTTTTTCATTCAAGCCATATATTTTCCACTACTGGCTTGCTAGGCCTGTTATAGCTTCATATGCATTATAATTTAACTTAAGGCTAGGACAAGCAAAACATCCAGTCATTGGCCGTTAATTTATCACTATGAACAAGGTAAGCCCACATATCACCAATGATACATTTTTGGTCATGCTAGGAATCGAACCCGGGACCCTTAGTTCAGTAGATAGACATACTATCAACTGAGCTAAGGTGTCAGGTACATAACTTTCATCTAGTTAACTTTAATTCCAATACTAAACACAAAATGTCTCGTTTAAAGCATATAAACAATCTTGAATTCCAATCATTTGGGATCACTACTCACTTTGTAGAATATTATAAGCAAATAAGGCCACAGTTGGATGAAAATGTTGCGTTAGGGTCAGCAACTCTGTGTACGTGCAATATTCTGCTCCTGCAAATACTGGGTTCCTTTGGTACGGGGTGTATAGCTGTGACCTTTGACCATTCTTTGTCTTTTCACTATGGGAGAGGTTGTGGCTGTGAAACCATGTAGCTGTTCTGTTGACTCTCGTAGCTGTATTGACATCCTCCAGCATCTTTACATCAGCATTATCTGCCTCTATGAGATCAGCAGGATCCTGCTTGCAGGGACACGTTTATTAGACAGGAATTACATTTTTATTTCAGGCTGGGAATGGGAAATTTTAAAATTACGCTTTAGAATAAATTTAGATTAGAAATATTTAAACTAATATGGTAAGACTTGTAAACGTTATATTATTAAAACCTGCTTCGGTGGCAGCATGGTATAAGGCATCACTCTTGCAATAGATAAGACTACCAATGACAAGGAGATTGTAGTTCGATCCAGGTCAGGTGTACTCAAATCAGGGTGGTTTTCCCTAAATGGTTTCCCACTCTATCCACGCAAATGTGTGTACACATCCTTTAAATTCAAATTTATTTAATTCTTAACACACAAGAGTCACTAAGTATATAGGTGTAAAACCGGAACGGGTTATTAGACACAGTGCTAAGAAACAATGGTAATAATATTTAAAAAATCATAATAAAAAAATTAGGTGTGCGAAGAGCATTTCTTATCAAATCAAATAACAAAATTTTGAATTATATTAAATAATACAAATCAAATAGCTAGTTTTATTAAATTTTGATGAAAATTATTTTTATTAGTTAATTTCTTTTGAAAATTGTGTTTTATATTTAATTATTTGGAGGGTGCAAATAATACTGCAAAACATAATGTTTGGTACCTCTTCAATGTGCTCTAAGTATGAAACTGCAAAATATTATCTAGTTTTGAAAACTCTTATAAGTTACGTAGGTTCATTTAAACCACTATCTAGGTTTAATACCCCTTATCTGAAACAACTGCTATGCGCAGCCCAATTTTAGTGTAAAATCTAAAGTGTTTTTTTTGTAAACTTTGTTATTTACTCAGTTTTTTAAGTTCTTTTCAGTGATTTATTCTATTTCAAGCTATTTAAATTTTCAAAGCTTAAAAATTAATGTTAAATAAAACAATTTTTTTTTAATATCCTGGCTAATGATTGTATTATATTAAAAAATTAAAAAAGTATATGTATAATTAAATAATTGAATTGGCAAGCATGTTAACTAGTTTATCTAAAAATTTAAGTGTAAGAAGTTCAAAGTTAAAATTTAAACAAAATCCTGTATTTCTCAGCAAAATAGCTTGGCACTTTTAGCACATTTTTTGTCATTTTTCTTGGCACTCAAAGGGTTAATAAAGCTGTTTGACGCTAATTTTTCTGTTTCCCTGATGTTATAATGAAAGAAGATACAGGTGTGATTGAAACAAAATGGAATAAAGTTGTTCCTCTTCAATGTATGAGTTATAATATTTGCTTCTTCTTTCTTTATTAGTAGCTGTCAATATTTTTTGGAAAAGGTTCATAGTTGCTGAAGCCGGAATTTTTTTAAAGCAAAGTCAAATCTGATACTTGTTTTGAACCCAAGTCGAAGTTTTTAAGTTTCGCACACCCCTATATGATTAAATAAAGCACAAAAAAAGAACACTGATGTTTCAAATTTTGATGCCACGTTGCATTTTTCTTAAGAGGAAGTAAAGTGGACAGAAGATGAATTGGCCAATTGAACTTCGTGTTGTGTTCAGTCCACTTCTCAAGGAAGATGCCATTAAAGTTGTATCTTAGTTATTTAGAAACATATTATAAATTATAATTATTCAATTAGGAGTTTACTAGGTTATATTCCTAATTTAATTCCTATATAAATGTCCCATCATTCTTCACTAGAGGTGTATCAATGCGGGTACCTATGAATTGTAATCAGGTAGTTATAAGTGTACTGGTAGTAAATCATTATACCAATTAATCGGTTTTTCTTTATTAAATATTCACACTTAGTAACATAACAAATTCCCTGTATTTTAAATGTTTGAAAAAAAGATTGATGGACAAGACTCAAAATTAGTATCAATTGTTAACTAATGATTATACATATTAAATGTATAAGAATTATTTCCGTTCCACTCCAAAAACACTATTTTGAACTAATTTCACAAATTAGGTATAAAAATGTTTGATTGTGCAATCAAATGCTTTATGAATTACACTAACTGTTATAATAATCTTGAGCATATATCTCACAATTTTGTATTAGTTTAATAAATAATTGGTAATCAGGATTAAAAAAGTTGATTTTACTGAATCATTACACATATTCTTTACCAATTACATCTGTCTCCCATTTGTGTTTTTTAGTTTCCTTTTTTTAGGAAGTTGTTTTGCATGTTTAACACACACTACTTGATGAGTTCTAATAGAATGAAACCCATGTCAGAGTAGTGGGCTATAAAGATTGATTTTCTTTAAGAGGCAGCCATTACCTCTGTCCAATGGAAGCAATGTAAAGTGCGAACTGTGTTCTTCTTTTCAATGTAAAAACCATATTGTGTTAATTACCTTCTATGTTTCCATCCACCTCCTTAATTGAGTTTAAAAATGCAAAAATATTTAACAAAACACTCAACACAAAACAAGAGAATTAATGAGTAAGTTACACTAAACAATAATCATACATCCATTACTGTTTCCAGCCTGTGGCCCGGGTCAGTTTTTTATCCAAGCCATATATTTTCACCTACCAGCTTGCTAGAACTGTCTTACCTTCACACACCTTATAATCAAACTTAAGACTATGAAAGGTACAACATCCAGTCTCCAGCCGTTAATTCATCACTGTGAAAGGGTAAACCCACATTTCACCAATGATAAATTTTTCAGCTATGCCAAGAATCGAACCCGGCACCCTTATCTCAGAAAATAGACAAGTTACCAATTGAGCTAAGGTGTTGGTTCACTAAACAATAAACATATTATTAATCTCAAAATGGTACCTCAATTTTGATATCATCATAATGCTCATATTCCTCATCTCCATCGTCATCAGCAAAATTGGTCTCCATTTTTAATGAAAGCAAGTGAGTTCGCTTGTGGACAATTTGAGAGATCAAGCAGAGCATTCCACAAGCCAGAGGGACTGGCATATACTGACACACCTGCAGTCACAAAGGTGAATAAATTCAACACTTTTTCACATTACAAGGACATGTACAGACGATTGAGAAAATCATTTACTACATATTTTAACAAAGGATAAACTTTTGAAATTATTATTTTAACCCACTACTTTCCGCTAGTTGTTGGGGTCACCATATGTGTATGTGTGTATATATGTATATAGGGATAGGACCCTCAAATCCTTAGGGATATTCGATATTCAAGAAAATATCAGATTCAAGAATCAAATGCTTGAAAGAAATATGTATTTCTTTATTTCAGTTGAAATTTATTCTAAAGCTCTAATCCCTGTCTTTTGATGGTTTTGAACCTATATAATTATAGGACATACTCAACAACCAGACCCCAGACCATTGATTTAACTGAATGTATGAATGTTATAACGGATATGAGACATTTTTTAACATTTAGTTACTAATTTTATTTTTTTATTATCCTATTATATTTATATTTCCTCCAAGGTTCATAATTTTTTCCAAGATTCAAATTCAATATTCGATATTTTAAAGTTAGTTGAAGATTCGGATTTGTAAAATAGTAGATTTGACCCAACACTAATATTACACTAAAAGAGTAGGGTTTATTTTACCATTTTCAGCCGTAGGCGAAAAATGCCTTTTATTACTTACCTTTTATACCTTAATAACTTCTTCGAAATATAATAAAATAACCTCATAAAACAAAAAGGGGTTTTCCTTATAGAGATATGTTACTTTTAATACAAAAATCCCAATTTTTAATTAATGAACTCAAATCATTTTACTTACCACAAATCAGGGTCTCTATCTAGAGCAAATAACAAGAAAGTACAAATAACACAAACAATGGATTACTCCATTTTGAATTTTATAAAGGCAACAATGCCGAAATATTATTATATTTGTGTTAAAATATGTGTGACTACTTCTACTATAGAAGACAGAAGAAAGGAAGAAGATGTCACTTTTGTGCATTGGACTCTTCCCACATTTTTACTCTTTCCATAGGTGGGCTTTCTTCATCAAATTTATTCTTAGTAGTTTATTTTTCCTTTTTCTTTAGTTTTATCAATTTCCTTTATTATAAAATTATCTAGCCATTGGGCTACCTCATTTTTAAACATATCTAGAGCAAAGTAATTATTCAAGTGAAGAAAAATCTTTAAGCTAATGTAGTAAGAGTTTTCTCTAATATTTATCATGCTAGCTAAGATTTGGATTCAAGTTTCATATCTAAAATGAATATTCTATTTTTTTTTTTAAAGTAGATCTAATCCACTCTAATTTTAACAATAAATATGAACTTTTATCAACAATGTATTTCAAAAAAAGTTTGCATCAGTGATTTAGTGTTTAACAGTGGAGAAAAATATATAAAATAGATCGAGTCAATAAAAGTGAAATATGAAATGTGCACTTAATGCAGGTTTAAATACTATTATTGGTTCATCCTAACCTGAGACTGGAAGTAAACAAACATTCCCATATCACTATGCAATTAACATACATGAATGGTGGAACCTCAGTGCAATATTTTAAACAAGCGCGACCATGTGTAGTCAATATCATAGCAAAGTAGGTCACTATGAATTTTTGTATTTTTTAATACTTTTAAATGCCCTGTTTTATGTTTAGCAAAACTCAGGCCAGACTCAGAAAGCACCATAAAAAGGCGAGAAGCATTTACAACCGCCATTTAACACTAGCGAGATGAACTGTCGATCAACTGTTACTGACGTGAGGTAAATATATGATCAGGACTATACCATGAGGTCCTTCAACGCTGAGTCAGGAATTTGTTGGTACTCGAATAGCGATTGCAAAGCTTAAAGTATAATTTCTAAATCAAATGAAGGGATAATTTTAGCTGTAATAATTTTATAATCTTAATATAAAACAAGTTTAATACAAAACAAAGGAGGGACTATTTAGTGAAAGGATACCATTGAAGTCCGTTCAGTAGCAAATCAAATCATAGACTTCCATGTGGCTTTATTTGCATTAAGTCTCAGCTTAGGGTGAATCAATATTAGTGTAAAATAAACAAGAAATGACACCATAATAACTTACCATTGATTTTCAATGTTAGATAATAATTTTCAATTAATTGTTCCCTAATATCAGGTGTATTTTAATACTTTAAGTACAGTAGTCTCCCCTCCCATATTTTAGTAGCTGCTAAAACTCAACAACTTTTACAGAACTCGGAAAAATTAAGTACATGGGATTTTCGATCTTTTTTCTCAAAAATTCCTAGTTTATCGATTTTATTCAATTCTAAGATATCATTTCATAGCAAATCGATTCTCTTAATATTTTATTTTGCCTAGTTAAAACAATTTTTTACAATTATTGTATTAAATTTATTTAAAAACTCGAATTTGTGTGATTGTGAATTTTTTCAAAACAAAATGTAATTTAAAAAAAATTATGTGTTCACTTATTTATAGTTTATGCATGAAATTATTAGAGAAATTTGTTGTGTATAATAAACGAACATTCTCTTAACTAGGCCTGTAATAACAAACACGAGTTAGTAACTGTTCCGCTTTAGATTTGTGACTTGTGACGGCACTTCTCTGATGACGTCACCCAAGCGTCTTGTGCAACGTCTTAGTCAGTTCCGGTCTATATCTCGAGTGGCGAGCAATGTGCTCTTTGTTCTTTAATAGTTTATTATTCTTTCATAAATAAAACTAACAGGTTATGGGCCCAGGACGCTGTATTAACGTTTTGGAAGAAGAAAAACATTGACTATTTGTTTTGTTAACGTGATAGGGCAGTGTAAATGCGGTAATATAAATATCGTTAGTGCCGCCTGAAATCACATCCATTAATTCAAGATGGCCGGCTTCTTGACACATATAGAAAAGCTGGGAAAGGAAAACTATGATACATGGAGACAACAAATGGAAGCAATTTTAATTAAGAACGACCACTGGGAATACGTCGATGGAACCAATCCTAGGCCTAAAGCGGCTGTAGGTGCTGACGTGGAATCAATTGCTGATACCGCTAGACACGCGGCCACGTGGGACAAAGCTGACCGTAAAGCTAAAGCTGATATTATTTTAGCTGTGAGTCCTACAGAACTTTGTCACATAAGACATTGTGAAACATCGCAAGACGTTTGGCAAAAACTAGAACTAGTTTACCAGTCTAGAGGGCCTGCAAGAAAAGCTACACTTTTGAAAAAACTCTTGTTCACAAAAATGCAAGAAGGAGAAAACATGGCGGATCATCTCACGAATTTTCTCAACACAGTTGACAAACTCAATGAAATGGATATTCGCATTTCTGAAGAATTATTAACCATCGTGTTATTATACAGTGTGCCAGATAGCTACGATAATTTTCGTTGTGCAATCGAAGCTAGAGATGAACTACCGGACACAGAGTCTTTGAAAGTAAAACTTCTAGAAGAATTCAGTGCAAGACAGGACAAGAAAGCAGACTTAAATGGTGCGGGCGCTTTCTATGTAAAATCTTCCATAGGGCGAAGTCTAAATAAAAACAAACCTCCGGATAAAAACTGTGTAGGCCTACCTACAAATCAAAATAATAAAGTTTTTCAGATCCAAGGTCAAAGTGGTGTGCAAAATCAAAATAGGAATTTTAAAGCATCAAAACGGTTATATAAGTGTAACTATTGTAAAAAATTGGGACACAAGGCAGCCGATTGCTGGACAAAAATGGCGAATGAAAAGCAAGTTTCGATGGCATCAGAGCAAACCCATGCAGCAGCAGAAGAGATCGTGACATTGACATCATCTTCAGTGAGCACTCTCTGTGCGAAGTTAACGAGAAGAGATGACGTGTGGTGTGTTGACAGTGGAGCAACAACACACATGTGCCGCGACAAGAATAGTTTTTTGGAACTCACGCCAACCATAAGTCAGAAGGTTAGGTTAGCGGATGACAGAACAACTGACATTGAAGGCATTGGAACTGCAGTAATGAATGTTTCAAATAAAAAGGGCCAATTTGTAAAAGTGAGGTTAGAAAACACTCTTTTTGTACCCACACTTAAGACAAATTTATTTTCAATTTCAAAAACTGTTGAAAAAGGGCGAAGCGTGTGTTTTAATGCAAATGATGCTGAAATTGTCGAAAATGGTGAAGTGTTGTTAACTGCTCGTAAACGTGGAAATTTGTATTTTATCGAACCTTACATGCAAAGTGAGAGTTCGACACATGTAGCTAACGTGAGTAAGGCAGGCAATCTTAGTGAACTTGAAAAGTGGCACAGAAGATATGGACATTTAAATGCGTATGACTTGCAGAAACTCGTTCAGAAAGACATGGTTAGCGGTATGGATTTTAAGAAATCAGAAACATTTTCAACATGTGAAACCTGTATCTTAGGAAAGCAAGTTGCTACGCCTTTTCCAAAAAGGTCTGAGTCGAAGAGTGAAAAATTACTTGAATTAGTGCACTCAGATGTTTGTGGCCCAATGAGAGTGAAATCTCATGGTGGTGCTTCTTATTTTGCAACGTTTATCGATGATAAATCTAACTGGGTAGAAGTTCATTTTCTAAAACATAAAAGTGACGTGAAAAAGGCTTTTGAAACATTCAAAGCATTAGCGGAAAACCGTCACGAAAGGAAAATCAAAACTTTGCGGACAGACAATGGCCTGGAGTACTGCGGAAAAGAGTTCACAGAAGAAATGCGCATCGCAGGGATAAGAAGAGAACATACCGTAGCAGAAACTCCAGAACAGAACGGCAAAGCTGAACGCATGAATCTCACGCTGGTGGGGATGGCAAGATGTATGCTGTTGGAGTCTGGCTTACCAACAAGTTTTTGGGCCGAAGCGATTGCCACAGCTGCTTACATCAGAAACAGATGTCCATCAAAACAGCTGGAAGAACAAACCCCTTATGAAATTTGGTTCGGGCTAAAACCAAAAATAGGACATTTCAAGACGTTTGGTTGCAAGGCATATATGCTGAATAAGGCCCCAAATAAAGGAAAGTTTGACCCAAGATCCAAGGCAGGTATTTTTGTGGGTTACTCTACTGAATCGAAAGCGTATCGAATTTGGGACCCAGAAAAACAAAAAATATTGAGAAGCCGAGATGTAAAATTTTTGGAAAATTTTGAAACTGTCAAAGTTTCGGATGAACAAAAGGAGTGTGCGAACTTTGAACCTTCTTACTTATATGTTGATAACAGTGTGAAAGACCCTATTTCTAATGCTGATGGACATGTAGATAAAGTTCAAGAAAGTGATCCCATTGATCCTGATAGGCCTATTGAAGTCAATGAGAATTACCTCAAATCAGAAAATTTAAGCAAAGACTGCACAGTGATTGAGAATAAGAGGGGGCCTGGTCGACCTAAATTGATTAAAACAGGAAAGCCGGGACGACCAGCAAAACATTTTAATCTGGTTACGCCAAAACCTGAAAGTGCGAGCTTGATGTATGAAGAGGCAGTAAATCCATCTGTACAAGAAGCCTTAGAAGGACCTTATGCAGCTGAGTGGCAGAAATCGATGGAAGCTGAGTTCAACGCTCTGACACACAGCAAGGCCTGGACATTGAAACCACGCCCAAAAGATAAAGCTGTCATTGGTTGTCGGTGGGTACTCAGAACAAAGTATGGGCCAGACGGTAACGTCGAACGCCGGAAAGCTCGGTTGGTAGCGAAGGGCTATAACCAACGCCCAGGGATTGATTTCCATGAAACATTTTCACCTGTTGCAAGACTTAGCTCAATAAGACTAGTTGCTGCCCTAGCAGCTGAGTTAGGCCTTACTTTGTATCAGCTTGATGTTGTAATGGCCTACATAAATGGAGATCTTGACGAACAGATCTATATGGAACAGGCGGACGGTTTCATTACCCCTGGAATGGAGCGTCTGGTTTGTTCACTCGAAAAGTCCATATATGGCCTAAAGCAGTCGGGCCGACAGTGGTTCAAAAAGTTGCACGAGAGACTAGAAATTTTTGGACTCAAACAATTAGATTGTGACAAGTGTGTGTACCACATGAATGATGGTTGTGTGACTCTTATCGTGGTTGTTTATGTAGATGATTTGATCATAGCTACAAACAGTAAAGAAGCCTACACAAGATTGAGAGACGATTTGTCTCAAAACTTCCAAATGAAAGACTTAGGAAAGCTGCACTACTGTCTTGGAATTGAATTCAAACAAGATGAAAATTCAAAGTTGGTCACTATGTCACAGAAATCGTACATAGAAGATGTTCTCAAAAAGTTCGGAATGCAAGACTGCAAACCGGTAAATACCCCATTAGATGGAAACAGCAAATTATCCAAAGCCATGGAGCCATCTACGGAGGAGGAGGCAGAGGAAATGAGCGAAGTTCCGTACCAGCAACTCATCGGTTCTCTGATGTACCTCGCAGTATCTACACGACCAGACATTGCGTATGCGGTGAGCTCTTTGAGCCAGTACAACCTAAACCCCGGAAAAGGACACTGGGTTGCGGCGAAGCGCGTCTTACGATACTTGAAAGGTACGAGCAACCATGGACTAGTCTACAAGAGATCTGGCGCTGAACTGATTGGATACGTGGATGCAGATTGGGGAGGAGCCCTTGATGACAGAAGATCATACACAGGCTACGCCTTTCAAGTGGCAGGCTCTGCCGTGACATGGGAGGCGAGAAAACAATCCACCGTGGCTCTTTCAAGCACTGAAGCAGAGTACATGGCTCTTACGGAAGCAGCAAAAGAGACAGTTTACTTACGAAACCTGTTAAAAGAAATCGGGTTCTTGAGTGTTAATGCAATACCAACTCTTGTTTATTGTGACAATCAAGGAGCAGAAAAGCTCATGCATAATCCTGTGTACCACTCTCGTACCAAACACATTGACATTCGGCATCACTATGTGCGTGAAGTTTTTGAACGAGGCGAAATCAATGTGAAATACATTCCAACAAACAAGATGGTAGCTGATGTGCTCACGAAAGGACTGTTCGGACCATGCCATCATCAGTGCATACAAGGACTTGGCGTGATAGACATTAATAAAGTTAACACGTGTTTGAGAGGGGGTGTTGTGTATAATAAACGAACATTCTCTTAACTAGGCCTGTAATAACAAACACGAGTTAGTAACTGTTCCGCTTTAGATTTGTGACTTGTGACGTCACTTCTCTGATGACGTCACCCAAGCGTCTTGTGCAACGTCTTAGTCAGTTCCGGTCTATATCTCGAGTGGCGAGCAATGTGCTCTTTGTTCTTTAATAGTTTATTATTCTTTCATAAATAAAACTAACAAAATTCAATTTGAAATATTTCTTGTAAAATATTTCTCTATACTACTCGAACTCAAAAAAACTTGTTTTCATTCAAACTCGACTCGAATTGACAAAAAAGCTACCTACTTGCACACCCATAGTTTAAGGGTTTAAAGTCAAATTTGAATAAAAATATAATTGTTTAGGCTTATTAAGCTTAACCAATTGATGAAAAAATGTTTAGTCTTAACACAAGACTCAAATGAGTATTTAATGTCTGCATAGTCTTGATAAAAATACCTGAAGTATCCTTTTCACAAAAGCTTTTGTCCTGCCGATTTGATTGTCTGCCTTCAAAGCTTTGAAAAGTAAACTAAGGAACATAGCATGATGTCTAGAGGAGGACAACTGGGTGTCTGCCAGTTTCTTGTAGAGAACTGAATAAAACCTGCACATAAACAACCACAACAATGACTTGAGAGAAGTACAATGTAATCATTACACTAAGTACTCGACTTGTGGAAACACTGCACAAGTTGAATGGTGGTTAACCCTTTCCTGGCCCTATTTATAAGAGCCCAATTCCCCATCACTATCCCCTTTATTTTTGATAACATGAAGATTTGCACATGAGTTTATGATATAAGCAATAACTTGAGATGTAATTAACATATTATGTTGACATTTTTAGAAACAACTTATTATGTTAGGGATCACATTGGCATTACTAGGAACTGAATATTATAGTCCAAACAAATTATTTGATTAATATTTACAATTAGTTTTCAATTCCAACTCCCCTTTTCTGGTAGTATTAAAAAAAAACAATTCTGCAAAGTGGAAAATCATGCAATTACGAATTACAGGGCATTCAATGTCTGGGCTGTGCCAATAATCAAATATACTCATAAAAACCAATACTTCTATATAGGCCATTATTTCTTCCTCGGTAATTTCATACCAATCTTGATCCACTTCAACCTATTTTTTGTTGCCTTAACTTGGAATATTTATTTGTATTTTCAGCAAAGTGTTGAAAAATGTTATTACCTAACACTAATTTAAAATAACATGGTCCATTGGAACCTACAGGTGCACAGGAACAGTATTGCCCACATATCCATTTGTAACATCAAATGGTAGCCTGTCGGTAAATGTCAACAAAGGTGGTTGAAAACGCCTTACAGCAGCAGCACAATCACTATTCCTGTTTAAATTGTTTCCCAGATCACCATCACTTATATCGAATAATTCAGGATCTTCATTATCATTATTACACTCAATATCAATATCATTATTGTCAGAACTATCAGATTCACTGTGAGATATGTCTTTATTGAGCTCCAAAACAATCATATCATCTTGTAAGAAAGCCATTCTAAAGCAAAACTAACAATTAAACTAACAAGGCAAAGAAAATAATAAATTTAATACGAGATAGACCTTTATATTCATAAATAACAACTAAATATAAAATAGATAGCAAATAACCCAACAGATGGCTTAGAGAGTGCCGAAATACGGCGAGTGCTTTTGAGCGTTTAGGCCGGGAACAATAAATTAACAGTGAGTGTTTTGAGCGCTTGGGCTAGGAAAGGGTTAAATATGTGATAATTAGCAAACTGGATTTGAGGTGAGTAAGATTATTGGATTTCGTTAAGTATAGAGTTTTTTTTTAGTATTCAAAATTGGTATATAAAATACTTATTTTGGCTAAAAATGTTTTAAAAAAATCAACTCAAATTTAAATAAAAAAATATGGCTAAATTTCTCAATTTATTTTAGCACGGCTTTCACCTTTTCAGGTTATACACATATGTATTAATTACAATAATGAGTTAAGATGAGAAAGGTTGGAATTAAAATAAATGTACTTACATTTGCATGGCAATAGTAAGTGTAAAACTATTTAGGGGGGGAAAAAACCTAGTACACCCAACTGGGATTTGACCCCTAATCTCACTGTTATCAGCAGTCTAGTATTTTGTGAGAGTGACACCTTAGACCATGTGACAGTCATAAAAGCCAGATGAAACACACATTGTACTTTATTAACAATAGTCTTTGGTTGATGGAAATAATTTTTCTAGAGTGAGAACTTTGAATGGTTACAGGAATATTAAGAAAAAATATTTTAATACTACAGGTGACACTTTTTTTTGTAATTTTAGACAAAAAAAAAGACAAAGAAATATGAATGCTGCTACTTAGTAAAAATGTGTATAGTTTTATATCATTAACTTTCATCGAAATTGATCCAAATGACCATTATTTGCATATAAAAAGCAAAGTAGTCAACTTCAAGATAGATCCAATTTCGATTAATTTTGCATGTGTAAAATACATTTTAAAATGATACAGAGATTTTAAAATAATGCACTAATAAATGTTTGTAAAAACACACCTCACAAAATGTTAAGTGTCTCTAGTAGTTATAATACACCTCTTCTTACCATTTTGAATACATGTATTTTTATCACTTTTATGTTTCCCAGGCCTATTTAGGGTTTATACTTTGTTTACAAGAAATATTTCATGAATTCACTAACAAGACACAAATTGTACTCAGGTAGAAACAAAGAAAATAGTTATGACACTTTAAGATGTGTGTCAGCTTACTAAGAACATCATTTATTATGTTTAGAGTGTGGTTTGATGGATGGCATTGTTAGTCATTAATCAAAGTATTGCAACCATGTATCTACAGATCCTAGTACTTAATACACAGAAATCTGAGAGAAAGTGACTGTAGCTGAAAGTGAGGAGGAATATTTTACGTGCTAGTTGTCTAGTGGTCAATCTGATAGTCCCCTGGAAATTGATATAATATTTTGTCAGGAGCTTTTTAAAGTAAAAATTTATCAGGCAAACCACAAATGGCTTGAAGTCTTCTAAAAAAATCTATGGCGTCAATCCACAAGCAAGCTATACCGACTGACCGACCGCCGAATGTTGGTGAAGATCATGCCGGTATTTGCAGATAGAGGGTGTCATATGATCAGCAGAACGAACCCTCCAGCCAATAATATTAGTTTTCTAGACCGGAGCTGCTACGTCTTTATTAAAGTAGCGCCTCAAATGTCCTTACGAGGCTAAGATGAACCATGTTACTGAAACAATGGTTCACAGAAAAATCTGAAAGTACCAGGGATCAAACCCAGGACCCTATGGATCTGTAGTGAGTAGCTCTGACCATCAAACCACAGAAGCTGTCCGGAGTCTACTATAAAACCATTAATATCTGGCAGTTCTTAGTTGATTTTTTTCTCCTCATATAACGTGTTTTTAAGAACTATGATGAATTTGCCATTTTCCAGAACTTCATTTTAAAAATAGATTTGATTATATCTCAGATAATGTTGGTTTTACGAAAAATTATTTTAGATATAAAGTTTTTTACCTTTAATATTCCTAAAACTTTCCGATGCTCGGCTGTTTTGTATCTCAAAGAGTTGTGGAGCTTTATCAAAATTGGAGATATCCATTCATGTAAATTACCCTCCAAGTCATTTTTCCAGAAACATGAGATAACTTAGGCCATTTTGTTTGCTTTGTTAAACTGTGGATAGGTACAAATTTTTAACAAAACTTTAATAGCAGAGGCGCATAACCTGAATAGGTAGTAAGACGCGGTACTAAAAAAATTATTGTATTAGCAGATTTGAGAAAATGACTTTTCTATCTTTTCACCCTTAAATAAACTACCCTTAACCATGGGGGTGGATTGATATTTCCATTAAACCTCTGGTGAACCTTATGAAAAACCTAGATACAATGATTCGGCTCAATTGATATAATGGTCACAGACAAAGACAGGCAGCATCGAGTAAACCTCTATTTGGATTGGGGTCATGACGTCAACATCCATCAAAATCTCAAATTGATTATTTTGAATATCATAGTACTTCCACTCTCATAGAGGGCATGAGAAAAATAAATAGTATAACTGTTTTTATGGTAGTTAGTGGTTAATTATGGAAAAATTGCCAAATAATGTTAAACTCACCTGTCGGAGATGGAGTTTGAAGCGTTCCCAACTTGGAACAGCAAACACAGGGTGTTCACACTAACATTGAAGCACGCCACATGAACTAACCTATACAAAGTTTCTATGTGGTCAGAGATTAGTTCAAGGTCACCTTTAGTGAAAGGATAAGCTCTGTTTACACCAATCAGCAGTGCACTCATCATGCGTGAATCTACATCGCCCTGTCACAAAAACAATAGGAGATATATTAAAAAAACAAATGAAATTAGTTTACCATTCATTAGTTGTTTAGTGGCAACAATAGTGTTTCATCACATCAGGTTTTGATGAGAATGTAAAGAACATATTCATTAGGGTCCTGCTTTACGGTGTTCTGCCAATAGAGCAGTTTTCAATTATATACATGTTCACTACGTTCAGCGTTTGTCTTGCTCTTGTGGCGTTTTTTTGGCATGATGCACACGGTGAATGCCTTATTTAGGTGATTCAGTCTGTTTTGTTGATTGATGGGCACTATCGAATGATTTTAACCATCAAATATTGAATAATCATTCGATAGTTTTCATTCAATTGTTTTTATTTGTACAATTTATATATGATAATGTAAGCATGTTATTAGAATTTTATATAAATTTGAAAGTTGCACATGGCTATGTTCTGCTTTACAGCAGGACTCTGGATACTACTACTAGCTCAACTTATGAGTAAGGCCCTGAGATTCTATTTTGATAGGGAATTTATTTGCTTTATGAAAATTGATAGGTGTGTGTGAGTAAACATTTTTCACTTTGAATCAGATTTGAATGTAAATATTGAGTTATTTTTTGTTCAAATAGCATAGGCCATTATTCGCACAAGAAATATTTCAAGTTGAATTTCTGTAATAGATCCATTCATAAACCATAAATAAGTACAAACACACATTTTTTTAGAACTAAATTTTTTGTAAAATACAATACAATCATACAAATTTGAATTTTTAAATAAATTTAATATAACAGTACAATTTTTTTTAAACCAAACAAAGGAAATATTGAGGGACTATTTGCTTTGAAATTACATTTTAAAATCAAATAAAATATATCATAGTATGAATTGTCGAGAAGAAGAATGAAAATTCTGAGTACTCACATTTTTTGAGTTAGGTAAAAACATTTGAGTTGACTCTGAGCAGCTACTAAAATTTGACTCAGGCTCAAGTTTTCAATTACTCGCACACCACTAAACATTGAAAAAATGTGTAAACACTAAAATTATTCATATTTACTCCCAACCTTTTTGATGCAAGATTTGAAGAAAGAGAAGTAGAGCTTGATGAGATTCTTGGCCACTGTTTTATCGTCATCCGTAAACATAAATTGAGTGAGGAAACATACGCCATAATATTGTGCACGTGTGTTCACATTAGGCCTGAAACACAAAACATGTACTACAAACTCCTCACTGTATGATTTGTTCAGCAGTTACAGATGCTTTTATTGATATTAAATGTTTATATTTGTGCAATTTTGTACAACTGTGGTAAACAGCAAACAAAAATTGTGAATATGGTTAGTTTAAGAGAATTCAAAAGTTTTCACTTAGAGGGAAGGTGGAAAATAAATTTGTGTGTGTGTGTGTGACAGAGAGAGAGAGAGAGATTAGCACATCTGGTTATAAATCAGACAATATTTGACATTTGACTGGTTTATAGTCAATATTAGCAATGCGTATAACCCGAACGGGTAGTAAGACGCGGTGCTAATAATAATAATAATAATAATAATATTAGCAAACTCTTTTTACCTGTTACAAAATGTATTCATTACAAATCATAGTAGTGATGGACACATTGTATTTAAACTAACGATTCTCTTCAATCTAGATTTGATCATAGGTAAAAACTCTTCTTTGTAGTGGATAAATTTTTGAAATTTTGTCTTAAACAACAAAGATTTTTGGCTTAAAAATTATAAGATAAAAATAAATGTAATCATAAAAATGTTTAGGCTATAGTTTTACTTTGTGAACTTAAAAAATATGTAGCAGTTATTACTATGAACATGAAACAAGTTTTTTGTTTTATATGGGACTTTTTATCATGTTTGGTGAAAAAACAATTCACAAAGGGAGGTATCCTTAATAATAGTATTAGTTTACAAATAAAAATTGTGTGGACTGAAGTACAGCTATTTTAAGAATATAATCTACTTAATTCACCTTACAAATGCCAAACAGCTGAAAAAGTTGGCTTAACATAAAGCATCTTGTAAATAAATATCTACCTGAAAAGAAGTTTCTCAACCTCATCCATAACAACACCTTTCATATTGGGATGCACCTGAAGCAGTTTTCCCAAGCAGTAGATCACCTTGGACACCACTTTCTGACTAGGATCTCCTAGTTTGTTTACTAAATTTTTCAATAGAAGCTGCAACACATGACATATAAATCAAAACAATTCAATAGATGCACACACACGCACACACACATAAACGCATATATAAACACTTAAGCACCGCCAATCCAAATCCTGTTAGTTTGAAATTTTGGATAGTCCGAACATAATTTTTTTTATAGGCAAATATTTTTTTTGCAAAGGTTTTTTTTTAAGTTTTCAAATGATACTAATTAAATACAAAATTTATGTACAGCATAACAAAGTGGTTTTCAAACCATTCCTTGAAAAGATGACTGTTCATTCCTGTCTTTGTTTGATGGCTGTAGAACACAGGAAGCAAGTTCATATTATTTTTAAAACTAATAACTTTTTTGATTTGCCAATAGCTGTGAGCGGAAACTTATGTGTTCTGGCTGCTTTGCTACATGCTAAAATCTTCAGACTTTCCTTACACGTCTTGAAGCACACAAATTTCTTGTTTGGCAGCGAGGTTTTTTTTCAGCAATGCCTTGAAATTCAAACCCGTCTCATCATAATTGTATATTTCCTGCAGGGAGTAGTTTTGAGAAGAAATTAAGTCTGCAAAATTAGTTATGTATTCTTGGCGGTTGGGTGATCTTCTGATAGCGGTTCGCCAATATTAGATAACTGCCGTAACCTGTACCTCTTCTTTCAAGATCCAACCAGCAATTATTTGGAATAAATTAGGATCACCATTCGTCAGCTTGTTGACGTGGACTGTTTTCTCCTGAATCAGGTGACCGCTCAGCAGAGTTCCTTTCTGCCTTTATTTAGAAATACTTAAGAAAAATTGTTTAATTAATTTTGTCAAATTTCAACACTTTTGATGTGTTGCGTTCTACACTTGAAGCTTATCTTTTAGAGTACAATAACTGTGTTTTCGCTTACTCCCTATTTCTACAGCCAATAAAATCTCTTTACGCACAATAACAAAAGAAACTGTTTTTGATAAAACGCATTTTCCATTTCACTTTGACAGGTTCTTTCTTTGCCTTGATTCAGTGGTGGATTAAGCAGTTGGAGGCCCCCACACAGAAATTCATTCTGAGGCTCCCCCTCCCCGTCTAATTTTTTTTAGGTATGTTAAAGGGAAATGCACAGATTGAAAACACAGCATTTACTATTTTTCAACAAAAAAAATGCGAACATATAAAATACCACATACTAGTGTGGTATAAAATCAACCACATAAAACATCCTTTTTAGTGCTATTCAATAGTAAGTAATAAATACATACATAAACATACTGGTTTTTTTGTTATGAAGAAATATAAATAAAATACCGGTATATTTATAATTTGGTAAACATGTATATATAAGTAGAACTTTACTCGCTTTAAGTTTAGGAAATTTATCAATAATAGATTCATAGCCTAGTGATCGAACAACATCACTTTCAACAAACATGTGACAAATTTCTTAAATACAAATGATTTGATGAATTGTGTATGTAATTTTTAAACAGTTTTTAGTACAGTAACTGAGCGTTTACCGTTAGCATTAATAACAAAACCATACCCTAATATAGTTTTGAAAGAACTCTTCTCACTCAAAACATCATCTGAATATAAAATCTTGTACGTTTCCAAGCAGTTTTGTGACTCTTTGATCGACCCACCTAAACACTACTATGTGCTACTATGTCATATTTTTATTAGGAACAAAATGTTAAAAAAGAAAAATATTAGTTTTATTGTTGGTTTTTTGAGGCTTATGCAATAATGAGGCTCCAAGTGAGTGCTTCTTACAACTGTGACGTGATCTTCCGCTGCTTGCGTTGTGTATCTGGTGATGAATGATTTTTTGTTTACTCTTCTTTCTATTTGTTGGGATGTAATTTGTGCTGATGAATTTTGAGGGTTTGGAGGTGGAGAAAGTGGGAGAAAAGAAACTACTAAATAGAGTATTGCATAGCAGATGGACAGTGATATGTCAGTCAGAAACTGAGTATACTGGTTTTGTTGATGAAAGGAATAGATAATGATACTCACTGATAAAATAAGATATAGAAAGGTAGCTTTGTAGGGATCTTAGTATACAAATAGCTTAGTGCAAGATGGTATTAAGTTCACCCTATACAAAAAATATATTGTGTACATCTTAAAAAATCATTAATGGTCTAGTTTCTCATTTTAGTAAGTGGCCAGCACCAAGTGAACAAATGCACTCCAGATGGACAAGGAATAATGGTTTTTGTTTTTAATATCACTAAATCCTCACAATGTATGTAAAGTGTACAGTGTGTCTACACTGTCTTACACATTTCCAAGCCATTAGACACTCATTCATTTTATTTTTATAAATCTTCACATCCAAACATATTTTCATGATTTCTTTTTAACTTTCCTTGGGAACATTAAATTGAATTATAGTTAACTTTTCGATTATAGTACTATCACAGCATATTTAAAGTTTATTCCTATAGTTAATTAATAAATTTTTTTTAAATTATTTAATAACAAGCAATTTTGGAATTAATTTTTTAATAATAGTATTATTTCAATAAAAACATCTTTTTAACAAGTATTTGTTTTTTATTTACATAATTAAGTTTGTAAATTATATATTTATTCAACCCCAAGCTCGACTCAGCTCAATTCCCAGGAGGTGATAAACTCTCTTTAAATCAATTAAAATCAAAAAAACCCAAGTTCGCAGACCCCTAGATTTTCTAGATTTGTATCATAATTTTCTGATTGGTGTTTACACAAGGAATTTAAGATGGACCATTTCTAGATAGTTGTGATAAAAATTATATCGACTTCAAACAATTAATTTTTACCATAAATTGTTGATAATGTACACACCTTCATTAGGACAAAATAAAACAAAATTTATTGGTTGAAAACCCATTTCCTAAAAATAATGAAGAACACTTACCGCCTCTTTTTCAGGGTTTCCCGTCAGCAGTTTAAACATGGCTGACACAGCTTTCTCCTTATTGTTATCCACTGTGTCCCGAGCCACTAAGTTTAATGCCTCCACAAATGTGTGATACAACTGTTTCAACTGATCCTCATAATACCAGGATATCAAACGAGCTTGCCTCGTTGCAACATTTCCCCCACTTAGTTTGTCAAGTAGAGATAGGGGGCACGCCTCAAACACACGGAGCTTTCTATTTGGCGGAAGCAGATCACCCAGGAAAAGTTCTGTTAATGTGTCTACAACATGGAAATTAATGTACATTAAATTGTGTCCATAAATACAATAATGAAAATACTGTATTACAGAGTACCACTTAATAATATCCGGCACTAGTTCTAATCTTGAGTAGGTTTTATTTAATTGCAACATTTTACTAAGAGCAACCAGGATCATATTCACACCTAAACCCTCTTCAGTGGTCGAACGATCTAAGACATCACTCTCGTGTTAGACTGGCCTGCTGATGACAGGGAGATCAGGGTTTGAATCTTGGTCGGGTGTACAGAGGGTGGTTTTCCATAAATGTTTTTCCACTCTCCTTCCATGCAAATGCAAGTTGAGCTCAAATGCTTCCTTCCTCACCCCTGCCCCATTAGAGTAATTGATATATATTTGTACAGCCTGGAAAGGTAATAGGACATGATGATAAAAACTATATACCTAAATATTAAGAATGAGATTTAATGGCTAAAGTGATATTTTTAAAGTAAGAAAAATGAGGGTAAAAGGGAGTACAAAAAACTATTGAGTACCGTAGTTAACAAGATTAGAAAACCCATCTGAGGCAAAGAAATAAAAAACAGGTAACTAAATTCCACCATTTTATCCTGGATTCCTAAACCTAAAGTGTTCTCTTTACCCAAATTAACTTTGTTCTTCTGTAATTAGTCAGTGAGTAGTTAATTTTTCCTTACTTTCAAACTTGAGCCCTATTATGAAATGTAAGCACAAGACTAGTATTGCCTAAGCTTTAACAAACAGAAAATAAAAAAAACTACTTAAAATAGGAATTAGTAAAGTGAATACCTTTTAAATCATAGAGTAATGACTGCCACAACAATATAAATAGATATACATCACCTAATAATCTTGAAGCCCTCAGTGAATTCAGTTAGATTTAGGGAGGAAAAAAGAAATAGAATTTTCACAAACCAAGACTTTTTTTTAAATCAATAACTAGAGTTTGTTCACCATAGCTTTTTACCTGAATGACAGTTGAAAAATCATAAGTTTAGGTTTTGGATTGCCAACACTTGCAAATGATAAAAAAATGTAATCACATGTTATATTTTACATCAAAAATAATGTACACTTAAGTTTTCTCACATTATTTCATTAATTTTTATCCAATCCAAAATGATATTTTAAACATAATTAAAAGTACTTATTCTGGTTTGGAATGTTAGCAATAGTTAGTAATATAGTGCATACATTAATACTTTTTAATACAGGAATCATTTTTACTTGGAAAAGAGAAAATACTTGTCTTTTTTTATATGCGATAAATTATTTTATGATTATTTTATCGTATTTATAAATATTTAACTGAATGAAATATTTTTATCAATTGCTTGGAAGAACCATTTTAAAGAACTTGTTTGCATCATGGTCAAGCATATGGTCTAGATTCGTTGGTCATCGTTTTGAAGCTATAAATAATATTGGCCTAAATTACTGTGGATAACTATCACATACATAAATTACCATGTGTTTTAATTACAGCTGGTTAAAGTGAAAGAAGTCAACTGTTGGCATAGGGATACATTAGGGACAATTTCTAGTAACTTTTTGAGCCGTCATCCAAGTAAAGTTGGGTCGTGAATGTACTTTACACTGACCTATAACTGCAATGCAATCCTTTTTCTTCGATGCCTTCACCATAGTCACAAGGTTTTGAAGTATATTAAGACTGTGCAATGGTGAATCCAGTATAGTCAGTGTGTGTGCTGCAATTTTGTCTGAGATTGTACCTTTAGACATCACAGTGCGCATCCAATGAGAGTTGGCCTGGCTTTTGGATGCCTCTGTACATAGAATCATAAAAATTAACAATGAGTGAATGTATTAAAAATGGAGTTAGTTAACCATGATCTGCACTGGTGGGCACGCAGATTTATTTTTTTATCACAGTGTCTTACTACCTGTTCAGATTACTTGCATATATGATAATCACTCTTAAGGGGTAGGGATGAGAAAGGAAGCATGTTAGAGGTATTCTACCAGCATGTGCATGGTAGGAGAGTGGGAAATCATTTTAGGAAAAAACAACCCTAGTGGACCCACCAAGATTCAAACCTTGATCTCATCATCAGCAGGTCAGTCCTAACAAAAGATTAACATCTTAAGACAATTCATCCACTGAAGTAGGTCATTCAGATTGAATGTCAAGCTGATTTAGTCTGGTTTGCCAGTAACAAGTAGGTAGGGGGTTTGAAACCTAACAATATGTACTTGAGGAGGTTTTTTATAATTAGATTTCCTCTGAATTCTAAATTTCTCATCCCTACTTCATTAAGAGTAGTTAAATATGGATAACCTAAATAGGTAGTAACACAATGAGAAAATAAAATATTATCCAGGTGTTTTATTAACATTACTTGCATCTTTTACAAATTAACACTAACCTCTCTAAAATTTATTGCTTTATCAAAATTTCAAGTGCACTTAAATTTGCAATTAAATAATAAAGACCTGCCTTAGTGGCATAGTTAGCTAACGCGCTAGTTTTATGTTGAGCTGGACTGCCGAGGACGGGTAGAAAAAGGTTTGAATCTCGGTCGGGTGAATTGGGGCTGATTTTTCCTCTCCCTCCACACAAGCCCGGGTTCACTTCCTCTAAATTTAGCCTTCCCAATTTCTAGCCCATTAGCATAATTAGTACATAAGAGTATAAAGATGTGGAACTAAATAAAAATCATAATAAGACCCAAAACTCTAAAAGCTGCAAGTATAATTAACATCACTACATACAAAATAAATGTATGAGCCTCGAAAGAATCCTTTAGCTTAGGAGGTAATAAATATCGACTAAACTAAAGGTTGACCAGGGAAGCTTGGATCTTGTGGTTCACACAGTTCCAACGTGGGTGCAGAAAGATTATGAAACTGACCGTTTTATAAATTAGATGTGGCTGGAATGTACTAAGATGTTTTTTCTCAAAGTTTTGGTTATAGAGGACCACCAAATAGAAGTTATGCACACAGGTCCACTACTGATGCCCTGGGTGAAGGGGTTTAAAATTATGCATAAAAAACATTATTTTTAGGCAATTTTGTTTTAAAACTACAAATAGAAGAATCTATTTAATTAAATGTTGAAAAGAAATACCATATAATTACAATGAGTTAGTAATAAATAGTAGTTTATGTTTAACACTCTAAACCTAATAATTTTTTTATAAATAGCTGTTCAGATTTGTATAATTAAGGTTGGTACAGACTTCCTTTTCTAAGTTACTTGTGACTATCGAGGAAATAAATAGATCAGAGTTTATTTATTTCATATTTAATCTCTTGCATTTCAAATTTTTGTATTATATGTAGACCTGAACTTTTGCGATCACGAAAAATGTGATTTTTCTACAAATGCTTCAAATATCAAACAACTTTGTTCCATTTTGTAATCTGTTTATCATTGTTTACACCGCGAATTTAAACAAAATTTGATATTTACTATTTATATCACAAATTTCATTATATTTCACATTTAATTTGCAAATTTCTAGATTTCAAACTGAAAAGTTAAAAAAATCGTAAAGTTGATAAAAATATTTACTTGTTTTGGAAGTCACTTTTTGGTTCAAAGTTCAAACTATTTATGAAACTTAAGTTATTTCGCAAACATTTACATATAGCCCTAGATTTTATTTTTTTAATAATGGATTTTAGGCCTAAAACAAATCTGGAATAAATAAAGCTAGGCCTATTTAAAATAAAACATTTTTAAGGTAATGTGATTTAATAGCTACTCTTAAAGTATATTTATGAGGGAAATGCTGTAAGATCTAAACACAAAATATATTTTATAATATTAACTATAAAAAATGTATACATCTGAACCAGTTTTTTTTTACCGCTTTTCAACACTTTTACTAACTTTTATTTACTGAAAAGTTCAGGTCTCTAATTATTATAGGTGATCAATAAAAGTGGTATGAAGTTTGTAAGGAGCACGTTAGCTGTAATTTTTTCCCCCTTTTTTTCATTTATTTGAGTTATTTAACGTGCACTTTCTGAACCGACTGAAGTGATTATATCAGCACACAATAATTTCCATAGCTAGAGCGAAAGGGCCTACCAATTTTTCCGGTAAAGTTATTTTCACATACCTTCCAGGGTCCTTTACATGCCACAATTGACATGGGACCAACGGATTTACTTCACACTAAAGTAAGCAGTGCCATAGATTCTTTTTTGTTTAAGAAAAATCTGTCGACCCTGACTGGGTTTGAACCTACAAACATCGGGTTCTGAGGTGATCACTTTACCCCAAGACACCCAGCGGTTGACAATGCTAGCTGTCACAAGGAGAAAACGAATAAGGAATTACGTTATTCAGGAAAGAATGGGAGTATAGGAAGTACATGAGATAGAGGAAGCGGGGCTAAGATGGTATGCTCATGTAATGATGATGGAAAAGGAAAGAACACCAAAGGGAATGATGAAGATAAAGTATGTAGGAAAAATACTGCAAGGAGTTCAAGAGATGGGAGGAGCATATATTAGAAAGTGTACAAGTGAGAGGAGAAGAATGGAAGCGATAAAAGGTGGAAGAATAGAGGAAGAGGGAGGCATTTTATCAAACTGACCTGGCAGCCACAAGCTGTAAGCCTTTGATGCTAATGATATCAATATTATTTAATTCATTTGTATTACCAAACTTCATGGGATCCTGCGGAAAACTTGATAGGCCGTTGAGGACCACACTTTTAGAAACAGGCCTGGAAGGATAGATAAAGGGATAGTGTCTGAGGCCCAACCTTTCAATGTAACTTAGCCATTTGTAAAAGCTAATCGTTCGTTAAACTTGGTGTTGGTTTTACAAGAATATTTTGCCATGTTTGTCAAGTTACGGACAAATACCTCCAAAACTATTTTTCTTTTCAGAGGATTAGATTTGTTACAAAGCTGGTGATTAGTTTAATTTGAATGTATAGATTTTAATCTAGCTTTTACAATGTCTATGAAGTTATTGTGAAACCAATTAGAAGTAGATTGTTCATTTTGGTGTAATTTCTAGCAACGGTTAATTTAGATTATCTGATATTTACTTAGGCTATATGGAGTAGTTTTTAAACCAAAATGTCTACTTAAAATGAAATTAAAATAAATTATTTTTTCCAATACTCTTTCTGCTCCTCAAATTCTTGGGTCTCTTCAAAAGTAAAAATCATTATCAAATTATACATCATCATATTATTTTTATAAAGAGAGACAAAATGTAATCTCACTTAAACAATAACTTATTGCATTAAAAACAAGAGGATGGTCTGTTTCAATGTTAATGTACTATAGCCATTACGTTTGCTAGCCGAAAGGTAGATCTCGCAATAACTTTATAGGCACTTTTACGTGAACACTAGTACTAACCAAACAGTGTAAATCAAAGATAGTGATTGTCATCATTTCAACTTATGTCAAGGCCTTATAAAAAAATATAAAGACAAATTGGGCTTGAATATGGTTAAGTTAGCTCCATCTGGCATATCCAAATCCAGTTATTTTCTCCTTGAGATAACCAGTCTTATTAACATAACATTCAGGTAAGTTTGATACACTCCATCCATTAATATTTATCAATAAATTTTTACTAGAAAAAATACAGCATCTCTATAATTAAAATACCCTCACAATAGAAGAGTCGGCCACAGAATCAAAGCCAACTCACTTCAACACATTCCTAGAAGGCATATGATATCCTAATGCAATTCTATTTCTATTCAAATGTAGTCAGAAAAGCTGAAATCAAAGTGAAATTAGGTTTATAATGTATATATCAATGAAATAAGATCTAGACACTGCAAAAATGGTAAAAGCATGTGCATATATCTCCCCCATTTTTGCCCCCTCCTCCTTCCTATCTCCTCTTCCACCTCCCTACTTCTGCCCCTTTCTCTCTCTCTTTCTCTTCATAAATCTGGGTACACTTCCTATAAATTCAACCTTCCTCATCCCGAACACATTAATGTGTATAAATGTATATCCTGAAAGAGTAGCAACAATATAAACTAAACTAAATAATAAATATGTCATCAATACCTATACATTTATATGGTGGTCAACTCCTAAAACTGATTTAAAAAAAATATAGCCAACTTACTGGTGTTATTCTTGGTGACTTCATCTTGCATAAATCTTCTAGCTTCCTCCTTGAGTCGCTCAACAAGAGTCACTTGAAAGTCTGGAAAATCTGAAGGGTCATCTTGAAACTGATATAAGAAAACAACACAATGTTATACTTCATATTAATAAAAAAACAACTGACTTATATCTCAACTATAAGATTCCATTATCAATAAGCTATGTGTTGGTCTAAGAGCCAACACAATATATACTAGACTGCCTTGTAAAAATATACTACATACAAATTTAGAAATTGCTTATAAAGTCTGATTTTTATAGGAAGCTCGTCATTTGATAACTAGAAACTCATTTTACCACAACGGTGGAAATAAAAATATATTAAAGTTGTATTTACATTCTTAGCCAACACCTTAGCTCAATCAGTAGTGTGTTTGTATACTGAGCTAAGGGTCCCAGGTCAGATTCCTGGCATAGCCGAAAAACTTATCATTGGCGAAGAGTGGGTTTCCCCTTTTACGATGATGAACTAACAACTGGGGACTGGATGTTGTGTCTGTTCTAGAATAAAATGAGTTTGTAAGTGTGTGCTGATATAATCAGTCAGTTCACCAACTGCACATTAAATACCCTAAATAAGTTAAACAAATTATTATATTTTAAGTCTGTTTGGTTATTATTGTAGGCCTAAGAAGAGAGTATACAAAGATACACAAGCAAGTTATTATTGGAAGCATTTGTTAACTTTTTAGATGGATATTAAAACTAACAAATCTAATAAATCATATTTAAATAATGCCAATTTGTGACTCTCAAATCAATGTTTGTAGTTGAAAGCGGGTTTCTTATATACATCATGGTTTAGGTCTAGTGTGCATCGAAGATGGTAACCTTTCAAAATAAATAAATAAAATAAAGCAATAGAGTAGCCTAAATGGTTTATTAAACTTTTAATTGATGTTTTACTATCACATACAAATTAATTTTCAGACATTATCAGCAATTTCAAGACGCCTCATTTACATAAAGTACAAGTTATGAATTAATTATACATGAAGGTTATAAATAAATCCATGTTAAAACAAACAGAGTACAGAGTGTGACCAACTGAACAGCAAAATCAACGCTCAGCTAAGTTAGGCGCTACTATACAACTTATTAGACAATTGTAAGCACCAACTTATAAGGATCTTTAGTGGTTTTTCTGACTGACCCCAAATTAGGCCAATGTGTTGTTTTTTCTGGAAATAATAAGTTCATACCTACTAGGATTAATAACTTGATAGGGGTAGTAAGCTGCAAGGCACTATTTTCCTGCTGTTAGTGTGTAGGAAAAAGTAAATAGGCCCTACTTATAAACTTTTTATGTATATCCTATTCCTGGTGTGACCATATTTAATTAAAAAACTTTCAATATAGGCCTATCACCTATTCTACAGTTTCAATGCTAGATGCATTTTTTTCCAGATATTATCAAAGTGAAAACTTCAATCTCATAAACTAGAATATAGGCTTGTATAGAATTAAGTAAAGAGGAATAAAGTGAATTACTTAAGAGCCTATTAATAGTTGTTTCAATATTTAGTTTACAGTATGTGAAACTAATGTGTGGCCATTCATAGCTTAGTAGGCCTATATAATATGGTAGACCATTTTAAAATAACAGAATTAAATAATTTGTTTCTTAAAGCATTTTTCAGGTCATTTAACAAACATAGAACATAACACAATAATATAACAAGGCCTAAACTATCTTATCTTTGCTTGCATCAGTGGCACGCAGACTTAACGCCAAACTCTTTTAGTCTAGTATGCTAATGACAGTGAGGTCATGTTTCAAATCGCAGCCATTTATGTACTGTTTTTTTCATAAATGGTTTTCCACCCTTCCTTGAAGAAAATGTGGGTACATTAAATTCCAATTAGTAATTTCCCCATACCTAACCCATTAGTGTAGTTAAATATGTATAGCTTGAACAGGTAGTAGGCCTAAGTCATGGTGAAAAGAAAAGAAATCTTATTTTGTATTTTTTATCAAACTAAAACAAACCTTTTCAAACCATTTGTCATTAACGGCATTTGAAGTCTCGGTATCATCTAAAAACTCGTCTTCCTGATCTTGACTGAAATGTTTTCTGGGAGAAATCTTCCTTCGATTTTTAGATGCCATGACGCACGTTTTACTAAAGCAGTTCCATCATGGTACCTACAGAAATAAAATGAAGCTAACAATTTTAAAATAATTGGTTAGTTGCTTATGGCAATAATACTTGAGTTATTATAATTTGCTCTCCTGCATCTTTAAAGCAATGGGTTAAATCATTTAGAGCGCTGCAGTCAACTAGATAGCTTTCTCAAATGTAAAATCAGCTTCTTTATGAAGCCAAGCAATTATGAACTGTTAAGACCAGGAAAGAGTGAGTGCAGATATGTTTGTTTATTTAAAGGGAAGGTCAGGAAAGCGTGACCGCAGATATATTTGTTTTTTAAAGGGATGACTGCCTTGTTATTGATAATACTCCACATATTATTTGTATCGACATTTACTTTTTTTCTTTAACTTGTATGAATTGTCTCAATGCTAAGTTTTACATTAGAGGGTGCTATTTATTTTAGGTTAGTCTGTAAAAATGTTGTGCCTTATTTTGCATGGAAGTCTGCTTTCTCACTACCCTGAATAAGCTGCAATAAAGTTTAACTACTGTATATCGTATTTACTTCATGAATTATAAATGGTTTACAAAAGAAGAAAAAAAAACCTCCCTGGCTTCAGCCCACAGCCAAGCCATACTGATCAAGTGGCTGCCATCTGTTGAAGAGTTTGCAAACTTTTGTGGCTAGAGGGTGGCATGTAATTAGCACAACAAACGCTCCAGACATGATTTAGTTAAACAAACCTTCCATACCTAACCTAATTAAGGGTTTGGTTGAATTGGCAAGGGTAAAATACATTTGTAGTAGCCTACAGAGTTTTAGTTGTTTTCTGTAACGTTGTCACGGACGAATGTGTGGATATAAGTAATTATCAACATAGTTAAATACAAAAGAAGTATTGTATTTGACTCAATAGGTCGTTATTTATTGTCTGATCCCATAAAACAATCAAAATATTAATATGTCAAGTGTTTGTATGTGCAGTTGAATTAATAAAACTTTAATGGAAAAAAGTATGTAGGAATAAAACACTTTCCCAAAAGGTGTATGGGTAGCCTACCCAAATAATCGTAGGTCTTGGAGGAGAAGGATAGTTGTACTGATTTATATACTATGTATATTGCATAATAAAGTAAAAGATTTGACCAAATTTTTTATTTTAAATCAAATGAGCATTGATAATTCCAACTTAATTAGATACCTTCAGAATATTTCAGTTTTGAAAGAGTTTGTTTAATTTTATTTCTTACAGAATAAAAGCATTCCACTAGACAATAGGTTAGTAATAAGGACCTGGTGGGATTCAAAGAGGGAAGATGCCTATAAATAAAGAACTCATTCCTACCTTCAATAAAAAATATTAAAAGCGTCAAGAGTGTTATTACTAAAGTCGTGGATAAGGATTAATACAGATCAAAGATCAGTTTACTCACGGACGATCTGAATAGTCAATGTTAAATTTGTTGTACGATGTGTTCCATATATGTGCTGCTATCTAAGAAGGTATCCAGTACTTCAATAGGTTAAAGTTATGGGCTCAATGGCTCAATAAGTATTTTATATGCATGACATTTTATATATAACTCTATAATATAACTGGATAGACATTTGTGGCTGAAATTTTCAAGCTGTCATCCGCATACCATTGTGTATGAGAGAAGAATACTTTCGGATATCTCTTTCATCCTACACCAATAAAAAGCGATGTGGCATTTTTACATCGTTTATTAATATGATTGAATATATGAGATACATCAACGTGTGATTGATTAGTTAAATAAAATAAATATGTTGAAAAAGCTCAACAAAACATGACAAAGTTCTAAACTGGTTAGTTTTTTTTATAAATAAGTTTATGTAGCCTAATATATTAGATGATTTTTGAAGGAAGCTCGCTTGTAAAGCTTTATCTCGTACCAGAATCCTACCCTATAGTTGTATATTATAAGATGTTAAATATGTAAATTAATTATTTTACTAGAGTGGTTGAGTCACATGACTAGAGCAATTGGGAAATATGGTGACCGACATATAAATGAGTGCAGAGAAGGAGAAAGGGCTTTTTGTTTATATTCAATCATGTATTGTGTACTTTATAGTCAAATAAAAAATAACTAAATACAAACATAGCGTGGTGTCAGAAGTGAACGTCGCGTTTGTTAAACTAGTTTACTGACGAGTTTGTTACAAATATACGGTCAAGTGGATAACCTTAAAAAGTGTGTTAATATTAAAACAAAGTTTTCAGTATTGCGTCATTGAAGTTAACATAAAAAATAAGAAGACTGAAGTCTTGAAGAATAGGATTTAATCAATGAACACCGTTTTTCACCCACCTCAACGATTAAAACTAACCGGCAACGTATCAGAAAACTAGCGTAAGTTCAAAAAAATATACACACTGTTTATGGAAGCAGAAGGAAAGACGAAAGCCGAATAAACTACTAAAATAACCATTCTACTGAATTTGATTGGTGAAGATGGACTTGATGTCTACAACACATTTAGGTGTACAACAAGAGAAGATAAAGATAAACATGAAACTATCCTGAAAAAGTTTGAAGCCTACCATCAACCAGTAAAAAATGTAATTTTTGAAAGAAAGAAATTCTTTAATATCTGCCAGATAGAAGGACAAACGTTTGACAGCTTCCTAACGGAACTACAAACTTCTGCATCTACATGCAAATTCAAGGAAGAGTATGCTCTCATAAGGGGAGGGATCGTCTTGGGAATCCAAGATAATAATCTTCAAGAACGCATGCTTCGAGAACAGGACCTAACCCTAAGGAAGACTGCAGAGTTCTGCAGAGCCGCTGAAGTCAGCAGACTACAGATGAAAGCCCTTCAGGAAAAAAGTGTAGAACTAGTTAAGGTGCATAATAAAAGTGTCGAAGCTGTAAAAAGGCCCGGTGATAATAATAGGCAGCGTAAGTGGGAATGTTCAAAATTATGAATGTAAAAAATGTTGTTACACACACAAGCCCAGAGCTTGTCCAGCATCTAGGCAGGTATGTTCTAAATGTAAGCGATTGAATCAGGTTGCTAAGCTATGCAAAGTTAGACCTAGAAATAGGCAGGTAAAAGAAGTGCTAGAAGTTTACACAAATAATGTAATAGAAAATTATCAAATATCTAATGGAGACTGGAAAATTGAAGCAGGCCCTCGGCTATAAAGTGAATTTTCTAATCATTTTCATTTGTTTATTGATACAATTCAAACAGGCCTAACTAATATTGACAACTTAGAACTAAATTCTGAGGTTAAAATTGACAGTGTAGAAAACACTGTTTCTTAGTTTGAAACCATTTTGTTGGATGAATAAAAATTTAAAATGGACACAGGAGCAGAAACTAGCATTCTTTCCTTAAGTATGTAAAATAAACTAGAGAACAAATACCTGTTAACTGAAATTAATGCTATATTGGTAGCTTTTGAGGACAAAAATAAAATCAAGCCTGAGGGAATAGTAATAATAAATTGCTCTTCTCGTAATGAACAAAATCAATAAATTAAATTTGTGGTAGCAAATGTAAATTCAGTGCCTTTGCTAGGCTTAAGTGATTGTCTCAAACTTAACTTGTTATCAAAAATAGGAATAGATTATATAATAGCAGTGTCTTAGTTTAGAACCATCAGAGACATAACAGTGTCTTAGGCTCTACTCAACAAAGACATAGCATTGTCTTAGACTCTATCCAGCAAAGACATAGCAGTGTCTTAGGCTCTACTCAACAGAAACATAGTAGTGTCTTAGGCTCTACTCAACAGAGACATAATAGTGTTTAAGTTACTACTAACTAAATACATAGCAGTGTCTTATGCTATAACCACCAGAGAAATCGCAGTGTCTTAGGCCTTATCCACCAGAGACATAGAAGTTCCTTAGGCTATAACTACCAGAGAGACAGGGCTGGTCTAAGGCGTGTGCAACCAAATACACAAACAATTCAGGGGGGCGCCAAAATGGCCCAAAATTAATATATTTTTTTATTTTTACTGGGAAACTATCAGTATAATTAAAGAAAGTAATTTGTAAGAATAATGCTTATTTCTTAAATTAATATTTACATCCATGCCAAACAGAGTATTTTTTATTTCAAATTAGCCCATTAGAATACATTAACAAAGTATATACATTTTGAAGGTTTTTCGGTGCGTCATACCCCCATAATCTATATTGGTGACGGAACTTTACTAGTTTCCGGGTCAAGATTGAACCTTTGGTGGGCGGCAGGGGATGGAGTGTAGATGTAATGTTAGTTTTGATTCTCAGTCAGTCACCTAACTTTCATGCGAGTGATTTATTGACAATCGCTAACTCACTTTATTTATAGCTTGGTGTGTTGCAATTCGCTACTTATTATTTTTGGTTTATATGGTGTTCTTTGAAAACTGCTTAGGTTTTGTTTTCAATTATAATTTTGGGGCAAACCTTTTTAGTAGATACTGTACTCTGTGAAGTGTATTGTGTCGTATGCAGTATTGCTGTTATTATTATGTTTTTACTTTTTGTGGTTTCTGTTTATTTATATATAATATTAAATCTATTTATAAACAGTTACTAAAATGTTTTCCAAACTTTCTGCAGCTAAAAATAGAAAATCGAATGAAAAAATTTACAAAAAAAACTATGTCAAGCGCTAAAATAATTTATAATTATTTAATGAAGGCAAGCACTAGTAAGTAAAAGTAAAATAAAGTGAAAGTGAAATTGAAACTCAATGTAACGATGATCATCTGTTGAAACAGCGATCAGAGGAGAACGAAAATTGTGCAGAAGATTTAATAAATACTAATGCCGATAATTCTAACACCACGAAAATTACTGATCACAGTGATTAGAGTTATGTGACTGACACAATCCAAGAAATGAATAATTTATGTGACAAATTGGAAGATCCGGCTAATTGCCCCAAAGTGCTAAGCTAAACTGAACGTTATTTTATTATCTAGCAAGAACCAATCTCAACAGTAATAGAAAGCTACCCACCCTATAGATGGTGCAAAAAGATCATTTTCAAACGTATTTTACTATCGGCTTGGTTCCAACAGCGAGAATATTTGAAGACGAGGGCTAATGTATTCCAAGTCTAAGGGAAGTGTATACTGTTTTTGCTGAAAGGATTTAACACGGCAATCACCAGCACTACATTGTCTGATAAAAATGGAAACTGTGATTGAAGGCACATCGGAAAAAACTCTTTAAACATGAGACGTCCTCTAAACACATAAAGTGCTACTAAAAATGAGTTGAAGTAGAAAAGAGGTTTAACACTGGCAAGGCAATTGATAATGAAAAATCAAAGATTAATTTCTCAGGAAAAAGAGCAACGGAAAATGTCCTAAAAAGAGATCCTGCAATTTTGGCACCTGGCCCAACACAAAATGGCTTTTAGAGGAACTCACGAAACTCTATACAGAAAAATCAGTGGGAATTTTCTCGGGCTTAAAGAGTTGATTTCAAAATTCAATTCTGTTATGAAGGAACATATTTCCAGAATTCTGAGGAAAGATAATCTCAGATGTGTAACATAATTGGGAAAGAACATTAAAAATGGTATACATAGGGTCTAGTTTTAAAATGACCATATATAGTATTTCCACGGATTTATCAGATGTGGGTGAGGAAGGAGTGGGGAGGGGAGGCACGGGAGCACAAAGTGTGAGATTTGCTCACACAAAACTTTTGCCTTAAGCTGGCCTAGCAGAGAGATAGCAGTGTCTTAGGCTCTACCCAACTGAGACATAGCTATATCATAATCTATTCTTACAAGAGACACAGTAGTATCTTAGGCTCTATTCAACAGAGACATATCAATGTCCTAGGCTCCACTCAACAGAAACATAGCAATGTCTTAGTACATATCCACCAGAGACATAACAGTGTCTTAGGCTCTATTAACCAGAGACATATTAGTGTCTTAGGATCTATTCACTAGATAAATTACAGTGTCTTAGGCTCTACTCACCAGAGACATAGCTGTTTCTTAGGCTATAACTTCCGGAGACATATCAGTGTCTTATACTATATCCACCAGATACATGGCAGTGTCTTAGGCTATAACAACCAGAGACATAGCAGTGTCTTAAAAACACTTACTAGAAATATAGCAGTGTTTCTACCAAAACTCTTAAGCTCTGCTCAACAAATACATAGAAGTGTCACAGGCTATAGCCACAAGAGACAAAAAAGTGTCTTAGGCTCTATTCTCTAGACATAGCAGTGTCATAATTCCTATTCATCAGATACATAGCAATCAATGTCTCAGGCTATAACAACAAGATAAATAGTAATGTTTTAGGGTCCTCTTACTAGAAACATAGCAGTGTCTATGGCTCTATTCACTAAAGACACATCAGTGCCTTAGGCTCGATTCACCATAAGATAGCAGTGTCTTAGGTGCTACAATCTAAATACATAGCAGTGTCTTAAGCTCTACTGACCAGAGACATGACAGTGTCTTAGTCTCTACTAACCATAGACATTGCAGTGTCTTAGTCTCTACTCATGAGAGACATAGCAGTGTGATAGTTTATATCCACCATAGATATACCAGTGTTTAGGGATATAACCACCAGAGACATAGTAGTGTCATAGGATCTACTCACCAGAGACATAACAGTGATTTGGGTTCTATCCATCAGAGAAAAAGAGGTGTTTCAAGCTATAACATCCAGAGACATAGCAGTGTCTTAGTTTCTACTCGCCAGAGACATAACGGTGTCTTAGCCTCTATCAACAGGAGATATATCAGTGTCTTAGGCTAAAAACACCCGAAACATAGTAGCGTTTTAGGCTCTATTAAACAGAGACCTATCAATGTCTTAGCATCTATTCACCAGAGACATGGCAATGTTTTAGAATCTACCCACCAGAAACATAGCAGTGTCTTAAGTTATACTCACTAGAGATAAAGCAGTGTCTCAGCCAAAACTCTTAGCCCCTGCTCAACAAATACATAGCAGTGTCACAGGCTATAACCACAAGAGCCATAGCAGTGACTTAGGCTCTATCCACTATAGTCATAACGATGTCTTAGTCCCTACTCACCAAAGATTTATCAGTGTACTAGTTTCTATCAACCGCAGACAATGCAGTGTTTCAGGTTTAACCACCAGATACATAGCAGTCTCTTAGGCTCTACTCACCAGATACATAGCAGTGTCATAGGCTATAACCACAAGAAACATAGCAGTTTCTTAGGTTACAACTACCAGACACATAGAAGGGTCATAGGATCTATTCACCAGTGACATATCAGTGTCCTAATTTCTACTCAACAGGGACATAGCAATGTCTTAGGCTCTATCCACCAGAGGAATAGAAGTGTCTTAAGCTCTATCCGTCCAAAACATAGCAGTGTCTTAGGCTATAGCCTCTATAAACATAAGTATAAGTGTCTTAGGCTATAACCAACGTTGTCATAGCGGTGTCTTTGACTCTACTCACCAGAAACATAGCGAACAGGCTACTGCCGTGGCAGTAGATGTCATGACATCTGTGTCGTGACATAAGTGTCAGCGTGAGAACGGGCCTTGAGTAATCCGTAATTTACATTAGAGATGGGCGATATTTCAATGACGGTGATTCTTTCAACATCACTCCCAGTGACTGGATCTCAAAAGTATCCGTGATTGAGATATCAGTGATCGGGGTGTAACGGGTAGCGATACTCTCACCAGACGGTGACAGCAGCATACCAGTATGAAAATTACGACCATGACTGACAAAATATTGGTTGGCATCTGGCGATCTGGTGACCCACAGGTGCGGTCTATATCCTTAATTCTCATGTTTCAATTAATATTCTTTGAAAGAGAGCCTCCACTTAATTACTTTGTTGTGAAGGACTCTATCTCCTTAAACTTTTCAATACAATAACATGTTAGATGTTTTTAAATTTAGTTTTCTAGCCCAAACATAATAATTATATACTATACAGCAGGTATAGATGAGATTAACAAACATAATAATTTACATTTTATAAACCAATATTATATAGTAATGTTCCTCAAAGTTAATCTTTGTTCTTAGTCCGTTGATTCCCAACGTTAATTTTTCGTTTAACAAAAATACTACTCTTATTTATTAATCTCTAGAGACTGGAAAGCTGGCAACTCTATGTTTCTATCTACTAATAGTAAATCTCAGTGACTGGGGCCAAATATCGATACAGTAACAAACTGTGATCGTAAAAAGATATAATTTGACAAAACACTGTGACTACCAGTCACCATGAATAACCACTGGTATAAATCACTGACATTTTACAATCACAGTCACGGTAATCACCGATATCGAAAAATAATGGATTAGCCCATCCCTACTTTACATGGTGTTTGGTTGATAATATACATGGGTTCTTTGACACCATTTTTTCTTCTTCTGTGAATCCGTCCTGAGCATGGGCTGGGCACTATTAGGACTAGCTAATCCCATAAACTAATTTGGAGCACTATCGCTATGAGTATCTTGCAATGACGTCACATAGGAGTGCAAATGCTTGAACGTATAGTCCATAGAAAAGGTAGTGTGAAGTCTACGTAGACTTCACCATTACTGTTTAGTTAGCAATTTGTCGTTTATTTTAAAGAAGGAGTTTTAGATAGATTTTCTAGATTTTACATTTCATAACGTGGTTTATAAGTCATTCGGTTGTGCCCATTTTTATACAAGGTCGAGATCGATAGGCCTACCCCTCAAAATAATCTCACTTCCGATTCACTTTAGTTCTGTTCACGTCGTCTGTATCAAGCTGTTTTATCTGAACTTACTTTCTTTATTTGCGTTCGCCTTAAGGGAATAGGTTCACCCCCTGTGCCTTGACTGTTCGCGTCACCGGCACAGCTGTACCCACTAGATGGACACTCCTATAGGACAAATTGATCCTACAAACTAGTTTAGGGCAATTTTACTCGGAGCAACTTGCAATGACGTCACAGAGGAATGTGAATGCGTGGACGTGAAGTTCATGTAAAATTCGACATTACTGTTTTGTTAGCGATTTGTCGTATATTTTAAATAAGGAGTTAAGCTAGATTTTACATTTCATAACGTGGTTTATTTATAAAATAATGGATTTAATTACATTTGATTGAATTTGATAAAAGAATTGATTAATTAACATTCCGAAATAAAAAATACGTTGTGTTCCAAGTGTAGCGTCCCCTTCGAATCTTTTAGATCGCGGCACTAACGCCGCGAGTGCTAGAGATGTGGTTCTACTTGCCAACATTAGAGTGGCGTTTCTATACTTATCCCTTTTCTATGGTTGTCCCCATGGCAGAAAATTGTTATTTTTTCTGCTCTATCTCTCTGGTAGGAATGTGGCAGGTTTGAAATAATTGAAAAAGAATAATGCAAAAGCGCGCCATTTTCAAATTAGGCTTAACATAAAATCTTGAATTGATTTAACAAAATTGACTAATTTTGATTTAACTACAAGAGATAGAACATAAAATTTAAAAAAAGTTTAAATTAAAATGTAATTTAAGTTTTAGAGATACTTTTTTTTCTAAATATTTTTGCAATATTTGCCTCGGTTGCGTAGTTAGCTAACGCGCTAGTTTCGTGTTGATCTAGACTACCGAGGACAGGGAGATAGAGGTTCGAATATTGCCCGGGTAAACTAGGGGTATTTTTTTTCTAAATGGTTTTCCACTCTCCCTCAGCGCAAATGTGGGTTCACTTCCTCTATATTCAACATTCCCAATTCCTAACCCATTAGCGTAATTAGTTCTTAAGCATATAACCCGAACGAGTAGTAAGACTGTGCTAAGTGTTATTTTTTGCAGTTTTTTAAACATTCAGTAACATTTCACAGATGTTGATAAGCTGCCGTTTCATTGAAAATTACCAAGGTGAATGTTTACCACAAATTTGATAACACGATGGTGGTCATGTTATAAAGTCTAAAAATCTTAGATAAAATAAACTACCACAGATTACGTTCAATATATCATTAGGAACTTGGAAATTCATTGTCAGACTTATATAAATATGCCACCTAGCCCTTGAGCTAGTTCTATCCAGTAGACTTCATTACACCCTATCTTATTCAGATCAATTCCAAACAAGGGCGGCCGGAGGTATATTTGACGCCAGCACGAGATTGATTTTTGGCGCCCCCTATATAACCAGTGAATAATCGGAAAATATGAAAATAGTCACTAAACTTGACAGTTACAAACTTAATGTAGCCTAGGCATGATAGCAAAATAGTCTTCAAACCAAGCCCCTTCAAACCGGATGTAATCTGAGGGTGATAGGAAAGTGATATGAAAGAGAAACTCCACAAATAGTAATCATAATCCAAACGTGTCACTGTGAGATTGTATGAGAACATTTTGGACTCTAAAGAAAACTACAAGGACATGTTTTGTAGGCAATGTTCTCCTCTTTTATATTTCGTAATAACAAACACTTGGATAATTATAATGAACGGTTTACAAGATAATTGCAAAAAACTGTTTTAGTATGTGTTTTTTTCAAGATGGCAGTTGTAAGACAACTTTTAAATAGTGGCACTAAATTTTATTTTATTCAACCACATAAAATTATGCCCGTATGTTAAATTTTATTTTAGTATAGTATGTGATTGATTGTTATTATTAGCAACTCCCCTATAACACCAGGCTATATTAGGCTAGATTGGTGTTTGTTTGGTGCCCCCTTTAAGCTGATGACCCAGGAAACCACCTGGTACACTTGATCCTTAAGCAGCCGCTGATTATAATTTTATCTTCCCATCTGCTTATAGGTTTTCTCAATTGTCTCTTTTTATTGTGTTTGTGAGTCAATACCCTGATCATGGTTCCATTAGAGATGCATGTATTGCCCACGATAATCTACGAGACTTGATTAGCCTAACAATGTCTTGTGATGAGTACAGGGTATTTAACTCATTATTATATAATCTCCTCCACTACCCATTATCTTAATCTCTCACCAAATTTATAAGTGTATTAGACTGAAGCAGTTGACCTCGGTGGTCTTGGGGTAAAGTGCGCGCTTCAGGATCTGATTTTCATGGGTTCAACCCTAGCCGAGGTTGACCAATTTTTACTGTGCGACAAAAATCTGTAGCACACCTTCCCTTGGAGGGGAAGTAAAGCTGCCAGCCCCATGTCAATTGTGGCATGTAAAATGGAAGATATGGGAAAATACCTCTGCTGGCCAAATTAATAGGCTCTTTCTCGATCGCTCGTAGGAATTCATTGGTGTATAATCCGTATGGATAGTAAGACATGCTAATTAATATTTAATAGACTGAAACATGATGAAAGAAAGAACTTATGAAAAATGGCATGAGCAATGTTACAAAAAAAAATTATAAATATTCAATAAAATATATATATTCATTTTTTCAAAACATTGCTGAAATATTGCACAAAATTACTTCATTTATTATTTTTTCATAAGAAATTCTTATAGTATTTTACTTTAACATGATTAGAGTGGACTTGATTAACATAATTAGGTAAGATTGTTTGTGTGTGATCTTACCTAGGTATAGCATACAGAAGCCTCCTTTATACTGACCTATATTTAACTTACAAACAACAATTATAAGTGTTGGGGCTCAAAAGGTGACCAACAAATTTAATAGGATATTCTCAAAATTATAAATGCGCAGATACAGAAACACACAGTTGCAACTAGAAATTATTGGAAGTCATAGGATGGCCACCTACCTAGTCTTGCGACAATTGGTTTTGAGCTGTGAACATGCAGTTAGGGATGAATGGCCTGTTCATGACCCTAAGTTCATTCAAGGACTGATTGCCTGAGTAGCAGTTCAGTTGTGTCCGATAATTAATCAGCAGATTGAGTCGAACATATAATCTCTGCAAGGTCTAAGATTATTTTTAAGGTATTTCATCTGCAGATAGCTACCATACTCAAATTATTAACTTTTGTAAATAATTGTACAGAAATAATTTTTATCAATCATTGGAAATGCTCTGCAAAACTGGTTAATATCGTCTACCAGCATGTGTTCATTGAGGTGTTTGGACTGAAATATCTTCACTCTCCACAGTTGGTTTTTGAATACTAAGCAACCTTTTATTTGAAATACAAGTTGTATCACAGATTACATTACATTCATAGGTGTAATTTAAGTTGATGGCACCCAGGGCAAATAAAAAAAATCCCTTTAAACTATTTCTTTAAAATTCTATCCCAATATTATGAAGAACTAGACAAACTCAGATTTATCCTGACCATAAGCTACAATATCCTAACCTTAACACCTCTCACACAAACTCTTCTCATTAGTGCTCCAAGAATCATATTCAAAAACCCTCACCCACCCTCACAATAATTTTTGCAACTTTATGGTTCACCCTAAACTGTCCGACCCAGCCACAAACAACAACAAACCAAATCAGGCTAAAGGTTCCTACCCAGGCAAAAACCGAAATGCATTATCTGCTAAATTCATCAACCTTCCAGCTCATTCTACAGCAGACTCACACAAATGGAATACCCCATGAAAGGCCACCATGACTGCTCCACTGGAATACCCAGACAATCATTTTGATACCAACCACAATAACCCTGACAAACCATTAGCACTTTATGCCCAAACACATAATAAAGATAAATCCAGAGCCACCTGGTCTCAGCCTTAGATATACATCTTTCCTTTTCTTCCAACAAGCAGGTCTACTCACACACTTTAGTCATTTCTATATAAATAATAATTAATAACTGATAATTTCTTGATTAAGTTTAATGTAAATATATTCTAACCATCTACCAAAAGTCAAGGCACAAGAGTGGGAAAGGCACAGTGTCAGAGAGGGGATCATGACTGGGAGGGATGGTGAGACACGAGGTGGTGTGAAAGGCACAGCACAAGAGGGAGGGGGAGGCAAGTAGGCGTGAAAGGGCAGGCGACAGAGGAGAGCTGTAGTAGGAAAACAACTGAAATAATCGCTTCCCTCCCACAGTATCAGTTTTGTTTCTGTCACTTAGTACTGTACGTTTTTGTTACCAAGTAATTATGCACATTTACTGCCAGAAAATGTTGTTGAAATTAAAATGACTGCTTTTAACACTACAACAAAATATTGAAATAATAAATAAACTGGATGGAGGAAGTACTATAAAACAACCCTCGGTTACATATTAAGCAGGAGAAACCACCATCTGGGAAATACTAAACAATAAAATCAAACTAATAAACTATGCTATCCATGTGGAATCGACAGGTGGATTGTGCAAGATAAACTCAATGAAACCTTCGTCATATGAGGAATTAGATAAGGCTGTGTTGTGTTGCCAAAAAAGCCCTAAATTTTTTTGAAGCACCGAGAATGAAAAGCGAATTCAATGCATCATCAGGCTGGCTAACTCGGTTCAAAGAGCGGCACAGCATTCAAGGTGAGAGAATGAATGCTGATCAGCAAGCGCCAAGTTAATTTAGCAGACATTTCAAGGAATTTGTTATGGATGAATATCTTCAGCTGGAGTGGATTTATAATGCTGACAAAACTCGGCTATATTGGAAGTGTCTCCCAACAAGGACATTAGCAATTGAAAAGGAGATCAGTGGACTAGGTCACAAATCCAGTAAAGAGAGAATGACCACACTGTGCTGTGCGAATGCCAATGTTTCACACAAAATTAAGCTTTGTGTCATTGGTAGAACCCTGTAAAAATAGGGAAGATGCGATAAAGCGAAAAGTACCATACAAAGATGGACAAGTACTTTTTCCTTTGATAGTTTTTAGATATGATTTACAATGTTTTTGAAAAGCGAAATAAAACAAAATTGTCTTTTTACATGAAATCCTCTTATAAAATGAAATAACGCCGCATTTACAAAAAAAAAAACTTTAAATAAACACAAAACTAAGAAGAAATTAAGCAGAAATTTTGACCATGATGTAATTTGATTAGTATTTTGTGGTAGTGTAAACTAACTTTAGGCTACAAAATTGTGAATTATGCAAACAAACTTGACAAATAACTATATAGCAAGTATATAAGGTTCAATAATAAATTTTAATTTTGTATACATGGTTTCAATATGTAAATAGTACTTAAGACACCTCAGATAACATGTAATTTTGAATAAAACACAAAATAACACCGAAAAGTGGAATTTTAAAAACCAAACTTAACTAAAAATGAAACAATTTTTATGGGACTCAGGTCATTTGCAAAGCAAAGAAACTGAGAAATCAAACTTGTCAGTGATTCACTTCAAACAAATGGATGGACAGGAACATTTTTAAAACCTTGTTTGACCATCACTTTATGCCACACTTAAAGTCTAGAGGTTTGCTGAAGAAGGCAGTGCTACTCTTAAAGAATGCACCCTCTCATCCATCTGCTTCTATTTTGAAGTCTGACGATGTTAAAATATTTGTCAAGTATTTCCCACCTAATGTGACAGCCTCAATACAGCCCATGGACCAAGACATAATTGTAAAAATTAAATGACTGTACAGGGGTAGCTTTCTTCATAAGCACATTGACAAAGATACTGATCTTAAAACCTTCTGGAAACCGTTAACTGTGTTAGATACTATTTAAGAAGTATCAAAGACTTGGCACATGATAAAACCAATGAAATGACCCTCAGCAAATCCTGGAAAATATATTTTCTGAAATTGAGGTTGAGGACTGCCTTGGTTTTTAAGCTGACACATTTTCAGCAACTTGTTTATCTGCCCTTCTGCTAGTTATGGCAGGCTGTGAAAATGTTTACAAGAATACCTTCGCAGAATGGTTTGAAGTTGCTCAAACAGAACATGGTTGTGAAGTGTTGGGTGACTGAAATTGTAAGACGTGCTCAAGTGCAGCCAGTGACAAAGATTAAGATAATGCTTTTATCTCAGTCAAGTACAATACTTGTGCTTCTATATGGTAATGAACTAATAATCTGTTTAGTTATCTGGATCAACAAGACAACACACTCCTTTCTGACAAGCTGATGTTAGGAAAATACTTAGCAAAAAAAGGAAGCAACTGCAATGAAGCAGATGACGACAAACTTTTTTTAGGTGATGTGACCATTTTGAATATATTGTACCTTGATTTAAAGGTGTTTTTAAAAAAAATATCTTTGTGTGTGAAATATAAGGTGTTACAAACTCTTGTCCCCTCCATTACGGCGGGTAGTCAGAAGTAAGCTGTATTCACTTTTCCCAAACCTCTATATTTAGTTGTTTTTTTGTCATATAACCTCTCACATTGTCTTTGTATATTTTAATTTGTTTCATTTCTTTTTAACTGTGTCACTATAAAGTTTCATGTAATCGGTCCATCTCTTTTGGAAATATTTTAATCTTTGTTATTATTGATTCACAATTTATTTTAATCTAGTAACCAATAAACATCTCTTGTTTTCAATCCAAGTTATATCTTATATAAATGTCCATACCAATCACATTATAAACAAGGTAAATGTATCTTGCCAGATAAAATATTTGTTTTATATGATATTACATTATATATGACTACACATTTCACTGTATTTTACTACACAAAAATCTCAGCTCTAATAAAGAGATGTGAGAGCTAACCTAGATTAAAACAACATTTCAAGAGGGTTAATTCTAAATGTGTTGTAGGGTTTTATAGTATAAATAAGAGTATTTCTGAACTTCTTTCAAAATTTTGTTTATTCACAATCCAAAACTATGATTACATTTAAAAAGTATACACTTAATACAATTTTATGATTATAATTATTTTACTGGCACTTTTGTATTATTTCATTGCCATTACAAAATATATTTGTAGACAAGTATATGGTATTTTTATATGTATTATGTATAAAGTTAAGAAATTACTTAAATATAACAGAAAAAACATACATGGAACATACAAATGCAGCTATTTGATATTTAAGAATAATGTTATGCAAGATTTAATCCTAAATTTATGTTTGTCTTTGCTATAGATTTGTACTTAGATTTATAATAGCTCCATATGCTGTGTAATTAAGCTCACCAATAACTGTTTGGCAATCACTTCAACTGGTATGTTTACATAAAACATATAACAACAATGATAAAATACATCAATTGTAAAACTATTGGTATATTTGTATGGATTGAGGTAGAACCAGTCAAAAAATTGTTATTATAATGTTTTAAAATTGTCAACGAAAATATATCCTGTTTGATTTCCATGCACAACCTGGTTCCACTAAATGACATCAGTTCTGTAGTGTGTGGCATATTTCTTTTAAGTGCCTGAAAGCCAGACCAACATATTAGCATAAGTGAACAAGAATTTTCATATTTCACCGACATTTTTTTACTTCTTGTTATTTATGTTCATAACAATCCACTTCTTTATATTTGATTAATGTTTCATAGATTTAAGCTAGTGAATTGATTAATCAAGATAAATGTGTACAAGCTTTTCATTGTTATTTGCTTTTTGAATTAAAAACATTATTTCACAGCAATTTAAAATCTTACATAAGCAAAGATAATTCAATTACCTATATAATTAATGTGTATACAAATATTTAAGATGATTTATTTACATGTTACAGTTTATTTTAAGAGCCCTCTGTGATTAGCTGAAATGATAGATTTGAAATATGTGCCCACAAAAAGATTTGAACCAAATAAAGGTTTGAAATTAAAATCCTTGTCTGGACACATTTTTAATCATAACTTGATAAATGTTATCTCACATAAAGGAATATGACAATCATCAATTTAAGGATTTGATTTTGTTAACTTGATGAGTTGCTTGCACAGAAATTAATGTTTGGATTAGGGGTCAGCAAGCTTTTAGTATTATTGTGTCAAAGTAATATTGCAAAGTCGCTTAGCATGCCAAACAACCTAAGCCCACCCAAAACGGTTATCTTTTATACTGGTTAACTAGTATAGTTATTAAAAGAAATTTAAGTTTCTCTTGTAAAATGTAAATTTAACTGCATGTTTCTAAATCAAATAAATTAAAACATTATAAATGTGATTTGCAAAATTTAAGTTCTGAAGACATTATTTTGAAATTTTTTAAAATATAACAATTGAATAATTGAAACATAAAAAACATTACAATTACTACTCATATCAATAGTTTTAATTAAAAATAAAGGTTATATATTATTTTTATTCAAATCGCTCAACGTGCCAATGAAAATCGTTCTGCGTGCCACTCTTGGAACGCATGCCGTAAGTTTTCGACCCCTGAATTAGATCATGATTGAAGCTAACTCAACATGTCTCTTGACACCTTAGCTTAAGTGAGCCTGTCTACTAATCCAAAGAAAGGTATTGGGTTTAATTGTCAGAGAGGGTCAAAATATTCACTATGAATTTAATTTTGTTTTATTTACTCTAGGATAAGCCTATAAATTGCCTTTAATTATTTGCATAGAAAATAGCTTCACAAAGTTAATGCTGTTACAGAATTAAAAACATGTGATCTTAAATTATGACTGATGTATGAATCTAGGTTCATGATAAACATGAATAGTTTAGTGATTAGAATAATGTAACATAAATGGGATCTTTTTGCGAAATGACTACTTGCCATTTTTATGTGAATAATGGTCAATTAGGTCCATTTTAATGAATATTAACTATAAAAAACTATACATAATTTTATTAAGTAAGAGACAATACCATTCGTTTGACCCTACTGAAATTGCTAGAAAAGAGAACCAACAGCACTATTACAATCCTTTTTCTTAATATTTCTGTAACCAATCAAGTCCCCACTTTAAAAAATGTTTCCCCTCAAGCAAAGAGCAATGGTATTATGGTAAATAAGTAAAATATGTGTTTGATCTGGCTGTTATGACAGTCATATTGTGACCAAAGGCCAACATTTTAAATTCGAGAAGAAGAAATTTAGCTGTTTTTTTACTCGTGGTACTCATACAACCCAAGTTTGAGTTAAAATTTTTAGTCAAAAAATTAATTTTGTTTACCACAAATTAGGCTCTTTAGTAATAAATATAAGGCCAAACATCTTTCCAGTTCTAGTCCTGTATTCAAGTGTAATATTTATTACATGAAATATGATCCATGACATCTATAACACACTTCAGTGGCTGCATGGCCATACTCTCACAGTAGACTGGACTGCCGATGACAGGGTGATCAAGGCTCGAATCTCAGTTGGATGTACTGAGGATAGTTGTTCCAAAATTGTTTTCAACTCTCCCTCCATGCAAATGAGGGTACACTTCCTCTAAATATGACCTTTATAATCCCTAAAACAATTAACTCTCATTATTTTTTTTCTTTAGTTTTTTATCAAATTCCATTATTATAAAATAAAACCATTAGAGTAATTAGTAAATAATCGTATAACCGAATGGGTAGTAAGATGCACTGCTAAAAAATCTATATTTAGTAATAATTTGATAATGTAATTTAAATAGGGTGTCAACCATAATTTTGAAAGAACTAAACGGTTTATTCAGGAAGAGCATGATGAAGCTAATTGCCAAATGCAATAAATTAATTATATATATCCACTAGGTGTAAACAAATAGTGTGATGTTATTCAACTAATGCTAAATGTGAGACTGACTTGATTCATAAATGGACCACATGTATGTATGTGTACATTACCACAAAATATTTACCTGTTCTATTTTCTACAATGTAAATTATATGTACAATGACTTGCATCAACTATTAGGCCATAACATAAGGCATAATATAAAAGGTACTTTTCACATAATAAAAAAATGCTCATTTAGATGGAACCAAGTTTCACATGAAAACTTGTATGTACATTAATGATTTGCTGTACAGCTGAATAAAAAAAACTATGATACAGTATCTGTTGGTAACAAAGTGTACAAAATATATCCGGTTGTATTATTATTAAACATCAGTCTAGCAGTTATGTTAACTGTAGTTTCATTTGGTTATCAGTGACAAAACAAATAATATGTAGACACCTAAGTATGTTGAAGAATCACAACAAAATATGATGGTACACACTTAGAAATTCACTTGCATTCATTCTAGCCAACCAAAAATGTTGGATCTATTAAATATCGAATAGTTTAAACTGTTAAGTTTTCTTTCACACTAAAACAATGTTTCTACTGTTGTGGGTAAAATAATGTACTATAGCAATATTTCTAAGGCTGGTTTCAAGAAAACTTGCCAACTAAATCGTTAAAACTATTGAGTGGGAAGTTCACCTTGCAGATTATTCCCGACTCCACCGGGGATAAAATTTGAAACACACACAAACAACAACTTTATATGGACACAATTAAATTTAAAACTTTTTCATGGAAAATACGAGTTCTCCAGCGAACTTGACTTGAAATACCTTCAAAATGATGTTGGTATTTGGATTCTGAATTATCAAGAGATGATTTAAAAAAATTACATTGTGTTTACATTTGTACAATTTCTTACTATAATAAAGAACACTTTTTAAATTATCTTGTATGCCACTGGTTTGAAAAAAAAATTCAGTAATTTCACCTTAAAGATTATTTCTAGTTATATGTATATTAAAATGATATACTTTTTAGCCACATGAACTAAAAACAAGCATCACATAAGACATAAATATTAAATATATTTCCTTTAATAAGTATTCAACATATCCAAAGTTAAGAAAAAAATTACACTTTTGGGTTTAGGGAATAAATAGGTGGTACACTTTATTTGAGTAGCAAAGTCTCATGTTCCTACTTGTGATGAACTGTGTATTAAATAAATAATAATAACAAAGTCCAGTGCACTTGAAGGGTCCTTGATATGCACTTAATTTAACCAACCTCATGTAAATTCAAACAATCTTTTGTAACCTTCACCAGTAATATCCCTAAAATTCTAATGATTTGTCACACCAATCCAAGCTACACATTTTACACACAATTTAAGTCTGATTTAGATAGAAAATTATTCAATGCACACACAGGCTACTTATGCTGAACAAAACATTGACATCTGCATCATTCACCTAATTTTCATTGTATGAAAAAGGAAGACTAACTTTGACAAGAACATAAATTAGATTATTTTTAAACACTTGCTGTTTCAAGGACAATTTTCAGACATAAAACTTAAGTGTAAAAATAATATTTTAAGTTATATTTGTTTTTAGGTTTTCTATTAAGAAAAACTCTTGATTAATTATAAGTATAATGTAAAAATATTAATTATTAAGACTTTATGGATGCATGTACAAATGAAGCATACCAGGGTATTAGTTTATGCCTGCATTGATGTGAGTTAGACAAGACTTCTTAGGAGTTTTGTTGACTCCTAAAGACTCATTTCCCTAGTATTTCACTCATTTAAAACAAAGAGACAGTAATTTTGAATATAGATGAAGTACAATTCAGAGTTAACAATTTGGTTTGAATGCTTGCTCTGTATAAGTTATTTGAATACTCAACTAACTAAAATTAACAAAATGTCACCCTGGATTTTTTGTAAGTGTCTTAAAACATTTCAAACCAAATTCCACTTTAATAAAAAGTTAACATAAGAAAATCCTCATATGATATGAACATTATTTGTGTGCCCACCAAAAAGTCAAAATCTCACTCATTTTACTTCAATGAATAGCACAAATAAAGGTTTATCATAAATTAAAATATTATTTACTAAAATTTTGAATTAACAGTAAATTTTAAGATGTGCTAGCAACACCACCATTCATTTCAAATTTAATTTGACTAAAAATTGTGTTATCATTAATTAAAAATAAAATAAATTTAAATACTAAAATAATTTTAACTATGTTAAACATATATTAATTGTACAAACAGAGATTAGGATGTTTGTACTTCCCTACATTAATCTGAAATCAAACCCACTAAACTGAATAAAACCACTAATTATATCATAATATATGTACAGAAATTATATTTACAAATCAATCTTTTTTTTCATCTTTCACCGCCACAAAATGAAGGGTGTCATTGCTAGAATAGGTCGACTGTGGCAATATCACTATCGTGTGAATTCAAGTTTCTGTAAAAATGCGGCAAACAATGATGGAGTTTGGTGACAAAAAAAAAGTCTCGAGGTGATATGTTGTTGAATATTTCACAATAATTGACCTATCAACATGACCTTCTATCATGATGTATCCAATACATCTAGTGCAGTACTGCCAAATAAACAAAATATTTAAAAACTACGCCATCAAAGTGTACTTGGTAACAGGTTTTGACTAAATGATCTATTTAAAGTATATACATCTCTTGATCACACTAATCTAAGTTGGAGTCAATGATTGAGGCCTTTAAAACATAACATATTAAAGGAGCACAGTAATTCAAATTCAAAATACTTTTACTGCCACCAAAACAAATATGTACTGATCTATTGTATTGTGAATACATATGCCAACTAAAAATATTGGGCACCCATGATTTCAATTACTTACTATTTGATTATTTAAAAAGTATCTATGGAATAAATACTTAACATATATGTCTTGGTCTGGGAAGAAATATATTATGCTGCAACCGAGAAATAAGGGTGCGAGTACTAAAAAATAGATTTAGTCTAATTTTAGTATAGGTTAGTTTAAACTCCATTTAAATTATTTGATTTTATCTTGAAGTTTCAATTAGATTGATTCATTTTTAAGACAATTTTATATCTAATAGTCATTTGATATTTCCTTTTGTCTGATTAAAAAAAATAGCTTATATATTTAGTTAAAAAAATCTAGATCTGTACAATCATAGCTTTTTTTAATTATAGTTCTTAAAGTTTAGCTTTGTGTTTATGGTTTATGCATACTTCTATTACAGAAATTTAAATTGAAATGCTTTTTGTACAAACAAACTTCTATATTATTCAATCTTGAATAAACCTCTTTTGTTTTCATTCAAACTCGACTTAAAGTAAAGAATGCTTACTTGCAAAGCCCTTCAGAAAGAAATTAAAGAACCAAAAAGCACAATGTGCGATTAGCTAAATCTCCTACTTCCTAAGGAAGGTGTCAGGTGTTATCTACATATTAAAGTGTTTGTGTGTGTGTTAGTGACTCAACTTTTACTGGCTCATTATTATCTACTATTCTATTAGGTTTTTTAAACCATTATAAGAAAATAGCAAACAGAGACTAGGTATGGTAAGAAGATTAGATGCTATATCAATATATATTTTAAAATCCTAGTGATGAGAATTATTTTTGAAATTGAGAAGTGTCATGTTTGATTGTAAAGTGAAAAATTAGGTCTAAGACCCAGGCTTATAATGATATTTTGAAGGCACTTAGCTTGGTCTTAACTCAGCTTTGAGTTTCAACGTTAATGATAAAACCACATGATTATTTGGGTTTTTTAAATCATGGTCAGAAGGGTTAATACTAGTAACAATGAATGCTTGTGATGGTTGTATTTGGTAATAGTTATGATAACAATGGAATGCAAAGCTAAAGGTCCTAAATTCAATTTTCAAAGAAATTATATTTGATTCATCACCTTGCAGTAGTTATAAAAAATGTTTTGAATTTGGGTGAACAAGTAAATTATGTATTGTATTGGGTCAAGCATAGCAGGAACTGTGCAACATTTTCAAATGTAGACCACGATCTAGTCACTAAAACAATATTATATCATTAACGTTTTACAATTTAGTGATGTTAAGGCCAGGTCCAAGCCAAGTTGAATAAGGTTTTATATATTTTAACTATGATTAAAGTGATTAAAAGTGATTAAAAAAGGGTGAGCTTAGCTTAAAAATGGAAAGGCGCAAAAAAAAAAAAAAATGGGGACAGGCGAGCACGTAGGAAGATAGAATTTGCTTGGAAAAGGACTTGAAAACCTACTATTTTATAAGGTGATACAAATTCCACCTACATAAAAAATATTGTGATATCGACATTATCATTATTTTATATGGTTTAACATTTAATTTACCATGTTTTATCATGCAGGAATCTACATTTAGTGTGCTGTGATCTTTTAGTCAAAAGAACATTTTTCCCAGAACAAGTTACATATTGACTCTTTCATAAAAACTGCATACATATGGCTGACTATGCAGCTAACTATATACAATGAAGAACACTTTACCTTCACATACTTTTGAAAATAATATAAATTATATTAAGAATATAAATGCAGAGCCTGCACACTTCCTAGAAAACAAAACACACTCTGGCCATATGTAAGCTTATTTAAAACACAAAACAAATCAGTAAGCATTTTTCACCGGTCTGATTATCCTGGTCACATAAAGGAGAAAATGACCATCAGATGATAAAAATATTTTCATAATTTGTGTTGTGTCTCATTTGTAAGTGTTGTTTCATATGTGGGCTTGCCCTGTTTTCTGGAAAGTATGCAGTTCCCTCATTCCTATTCATAGTAGCTTTTTTATATTAATTTCAGCCATTTGGCTTCTTTAATCATATTATACTTTTGAAAATATAATTAAAAATACACATTTAGAAAATGTGACTTATTTCATTTACACTTAATAGAATATCTTTAAAAAGTTCTAATTAAATATTTTATAATATAAATAGTAATTATTCTGAAAAAACATACATTCAAATATGCTTGATACTATTTAAGTGATTATAAAAATGGAAACAAGCTATTACAAATGTATCAGACTTTTGTTAAAGCTTACATGCAGTTTTTTTTAACTCAAATGACTAACACCGCAAGTACTCAGTAAAGAATAGGGGAATGTTGTTTTATCTTGAGGAAATTAACAGCGGATGTGGTAATTTTATATTAAATAAACAAGAATTGAACAAATATAGCACTATACAAAAAAATACCACATAAATAACAAAACCTCCATTTTCAATAGAAACAGTCAATAGTTAAAAAAAACAACCCAAAATGATTAAATAAAAGATAAACCTAAGCATACATACAAAACATAATTCTAAATTAAAGCCAATGTTCTACTTTCACTGGTCCTCAAAAACACTAAAATAATTTCTGGGAAAATTCCCATTGTTTGAAATAGAAATAGCCTATTGAAAAGATTGTTAATGAAGATGCTCATATGTAAAATTCAAATTCACAAAATGAAATAGTTTGCACATCAGTCTTCAGAAAAACACACATTTTCAAGAATATTTCATGATTCAATAAGAAGCTTGTCCATATATTTTCATTTAATATTTCTGCTTCACAGCTTTCCAACTACAATTTGGTCAAGACTACCCATAACAAATGTTGAGTTAGCAATTTAATGCGTGGTTGATAATGGATACACCAACTTTGTGAGCACATCAAATGTCAACTATGGTACCATGAGTAGCTTTGTGTTCATCATTTGGGAATAAAAAAAAGGGTTTCAATAATAACCCTCAAGACTACACAGTTACCAACAATGCAAGGTAAATTAAAACCAGCAAAATTGACCAAAACAAGTCATTAAAAAGGGCAAATATATTTGTGCCAAACAAGATACATGAAATTAATATCCTACCATTTCTGTTTTATAAATTGTAAAGGCAAATGGGAGTATGACAATGGGAGCACATGCCCACAAAAATGATAATAGCTAGATAGGTAATAGGATTGATTTGTAGAGACTAAGGACATTTTGTTAAACAACATGAAGTTATATTTTGATATAAAATTGTTAAAAAAAGGAAATTATTAAAAAAAAGTAAAGTTAAATTTAAAACCATTATAAGTGAAATAAGTGAGGTAGACTGGATAAAACTAGCTCAAAAGAGAGATAAGTGAGGTACTTTTGTAAGTGTGACAAACGTTCAAGTTCCAAGTGCTACAGAATAAGTATTATTTCTTTCTTTAACAATTTTTTCCCCACTTTTGCTTTTTGGTTTCTTCTTTTAAGAAGTTGTGTTGTAGGCTTAACACTCCCTCCTGATGAGTTCCAATAGAATAACATCTAGGTCGGGGGATTGTGTGGTAACAATTGATTTTCTTCAAGAAAGAGCCATTACCTCTTTGTCCATTGGCTGTAATGTGAAATGTGAATGAACGAATGAACTCTGTTCTTCTTATCATTGTGAAAGCCAAATTATCCTTTTAAATGTGTCTAGTCATCATTCCTGTCCCTTCTTTCCAATAAAGGGAAATCTCCCTCAATGGACACCTCTTAATAGCGGTTTTTTCTTCATAGCAGACAGTTTAAATTTCCTCGGCAAAATAACGTTATTAAGGGTGAAAAAACTTACCAATAACAGTCGTGGACACTGCTAGCAGTGCATATTTATGCATAGAAATCTATAAACAGCAGACAGGAATTAAAAACACCAGTATTTTACTGTAGGAGTGTAAAGAATACCACTGCCTGGTGCAAAGTGCACCGCCTTACCCCTCTAGTGAAAGTTTCTAAAATAGGCTAAATAGTAATACTAAGGTACTTCAATGTTGTACCTCCCTCGCCTTCGGAGCCTTCAGCGGGCGTTATTCCATCTGTGCACACATATAGACCTACAACTCACATTTCAATTTATCTGCTTATTGTTCTGTGTATAATGCAATATGTAGAGTAATCAATTTAGAATATTTAATCATCATCTGACATTTCCACCTTTGTGGCTCGTCTGGCACATACTCTTCCGTTCCTGTTGATCTTTCCAAACTTCTCCCTTAGCTACACATCTCCAGTCCACTACTTTAAATTCCGTTCACGGTAGGAATTACTCTCTGAAAGGTCTTTTTTCCTAGCAATATCCTACTATATAATAGATTTCTGGTAGGGTAAAAGGCCTTTCAGAAAACAATTCCTACGGTGAACAGACTTTAGATTCTGTGTCCTTCTGCGCTTGGATATAGCACAATGCCAATATTAGATTGTTGTAGTTGATGTCCACAGTATATAGATATAAATATATTTTTCCAAATAACAAACACTTCTAAATAATGGATTATTTTTTTTGCTGCTGTAAAAAATAAATCAACTGATAATTTGATCACTAAATGTTTTTAGTGCTACATTTAACCAAAGAGTTATTAATGACTCAATATAAGGCAGCTTAGAGGAATTACAGTTCAAATATTATGGAAAGAGAGAATTAAATGGCCAGTGAATTCACATGTGGGAGAAAAAACACTTTAGTGCACCTGTATAAGATTTTATACCCTGACCAGCAATGCGGGTGGATACTTGAATGGGAATTTTCTTTGCTACTCAACGAGAGTTTATCAATGCAGGGAATTGAGTGATTAATCTGTCACTTGAAATACACTTTTTTTACTGTACAAACGCTTACTTTGCGTTAAAATAACAATGACATTTTTATGTACTTGTACCTGAATATGTAGGCCCTACCTTAAAATAAGTTTTCTCTACTATAAAATACCAAGATGTGGTCTGAAATAGAGAAGGGTGAAATCCACTAATATACAAATCCGAACCGTGTAAAAAATTATGAATATGAGTAAATAAGAATATATTATAATAATTACTCTGATGAGGAAGGAAACATTTTAGAGGTAATCTACCTTCATTTGCATCAAAGGAGTTGGAAGCCATTAGAGAAAAACCACCCTCTTGACCCGATTGGGAATTGAACACCAGTCTCCCTGTCATCAGCAGGCCAATCTAATATGACCTTAGACCATTCGGACAATGAAGTGGGTTATATATATAGCATAATAATGAAAAACCAATTTAGTGGCTTTTTGTTAACTTTTTTAAAAATGTAACAATCGTGATATTAATGCATTCCGTTGTATTACATTAATGCTCTGGGGTCTGGTTGATAAGTTTTTTTTTTCTCTATAATGTTAGGACTGAATTACTACTAAACAATATTAGAATTATGAAACAATCATCAATTCAAATTTAGAAAAAAACAACCCCAGCCTATTTTAATGTTTTTAAAATTTCAAGTCCTCAGAATTCAAGGGATTCAAGGGTTCCATCCCTGAGTCACACCTTAGACCATTCAGCCAGTGAAGCAAGTACCTCTACAATTCATATATATATATATATATATATATATATATATNTCATTAACCTAATGATTAATCTAAAACACATATTGACCACCCAGCGATGTGAAATTCATGTGTGTTTATACTTCCATTAATTTTAAAATCAATCTGGCTGGATGTACAACACCAATACAACTCAGTACCTAAATATTTTAAATTTGAAACTTGATTAAGATTAGCTACTTAATTGTTTTGTGAAATTATTTTAATTTAAAACTATAAAATGAAATATGTTAGGCCCGTTTCAATTTGCATAAATCTTTTTATCTAACAATTAAATAATATATTCCTCGGTCCCGGCACTGATTTATCTTATTACCAAACCCTTCCTTCACCTCTGACAAGACATCTTGTGAATGTGGAGAATGCAAGGCCTCCACGTTAAACTGTAGGTCCTCCATTTCATCTCACAATCACCCTACCATTACACATTAGCGTAAGTGCGTATAGCCCGGACAGGGTAGTAAGACGCGGTGCTAATAATAATAAATAATTTATGTTGATGGTTAAGTAATAAAAAGTTGGTAGTATTAAATAATAGTTCAATACCTTTGAAGATGTGACATCACAAGAGTGATTTTTCTGAAAATGAATTGAAGTTTTTTTGTACAAATCTAAAAAAATATGTATCACCTATAAGAAAGGATGATGGGTAGACACACTGAGATTTCATGAGACATGTTATAACAAACTTTTAGCTAACACATTAAAATTGACATGAGTTGGGTCGAATCCACTATTGTACAAATCTGCATCTTGAATCAGAAAGAATCTGCAATTTAGCTTTAAATCCCGAATCTTGAAATAATTATGAACATAAGAGGAAATATAAATATGATAGATTAATATAAAATACAAATAGTAACTAAATGTTAACATTATTTTTTGTGATTCATTCATTATAATATTCATACATTCAGTTAAGTGTTAAATTACTGGTTTGGGTGTTAAGTTCATCCTATTATTATAATTGGTTCTGAGCCACCAATAAGCAGTATTAGAGCTCATCACTTGAAAAAGAGATTTTTTTTAAATATTGAGTCTTGAATCTGAAATTTTCTCATATCCTAGAATCTCAAATATCTTTTAAGGATTCGAGGGCCCCTCTCTATTAAATATCATTGTATAGTACTTACATGAAATAAAATATTTTCACAAGATTGAATATTTGGCCATTTATATGCCAATTAGGTTCTTGTTTTTTTAAATTTAAATGTAACTTAACAAATGTAGCAGACTTTTTGGACTTTATCCTGAGAATTCTTCCCAAAGCAGATTAATTTCACCTCAACCAAAGACTATTGGTAAAAGAAGTGTTTTAACTGGATACTATAGCAACCATATTGGGGACCAAGGAGGTATTTAAAGGGAAAAAAAAATGTATCGTTTAAGCTAGAATGAGATATTTTTACATTCATTTCTTTGGTTTTAAATCTTATGACACTATCAAGCACAGTCATAAGGCATCCTAATATTACTTTAATGGGTTTTAATTAAGATTTGAACTAGTTACCTTATAGTTAAATAAAGATTAGGAATACCAAAGGTTTTAAGTATTATTGACAGAAAGCATACATTTTCAAAAGGTGATATATGTTAAAGTTAAAACAAATAGTGATGTGTAAATTGTGGAATATCCACGTTGACTGGTTTAGAAAAGATACGTGTGTTAAAGCATTGTGACATAGACATGTTTAGCGTGTAGGTTTTTATTGTCTTCTCGAATAAATTATAAAAAAAAGAAGTAATATGCATGGCTTTCACTATGAAAATTGTTAATTAAATAATACTTAATGAAGTAGGGCTAATATATAAGTCTGTTTTCAATGGATATTATTATTCTAGCAGTTCTATGCTAAGAAGCATACCATATTTCTTCGATTATAGGACACTATCGATTGTAAGATGCACCGTAATTATTCAGAAAAAATCTTTGATCCTAAGAAAATAAATAAAGGTAAAAAGCTAAAAAATATCCTATTTATAAGTAATATTTTTAATATAGAATTAAATTTACTAACAACATTAGTATATTTTTTATCAGTAGTTATGTTATTCTCACTCCCTTCTGAATCAGTATCAGTCTGATTCTTCAGATCCATCTTTATCTTTACTATCCCATAGTACATCGTCTTCCGAACCATCGAGAGCATTGGTCAAAAAAGAACTGCGATTCTAGAGCGCCATTGATTCTAAGACTCAACCCGTTTTTCAAGATGTTCAAAGGGGGAAAACATACAAACTTTAGCTGTGAGTTAACATTATATAATTATTTGAGTTAATTTGTTACTATTTTTACCTCAACCCCTCCAAAACAAAAAAATATCTAACGATTTTATACCGAAATACAGCTTGATGGGTATTTGTTTATTTATAATATCAAAATGTCATCAGTTAAAAAACACTTAAAAATATTTTGAGGATTTGAATATTTTTTAGAAGCACTTTAAAACATTTAAGTTGATTTTGAATCTGGTCAAAACACTTTGGGAAAATTGCATGCCCTTTATAAAATTAAGCCATTTTGATGGATTGTTTCAACTTTAGTAAATACTTTGAAGTGACACTTGTCAAACAAGTATAAAAAGATAAACATATTTTTGTGAAGAATCAGTGATTTGCATTGCTTAAATTACTTTACAATAGATTAAGATGCATGTAAATAATTTACATGAGGAAGGTAGTGGCTGTTAAAAACGTATAGCTATCGGTGATGATTAAACCTAAACAAATCAAATGATTATATATATTTTAATATACAAGTGTTGGTCAATTTTGCTGCATTAATGTTATTTATAAAAGTTAGTCCTAGCTGGACTCATCGTCATCATCATCTGCATCCACCCCATTCTCATCAGTATCCTCATCATCCTCATCGCCACCATCTTCTTCCTCTTCCTCATCATATGATTGTGTTCGAAACCTAATTTTTAATGGAGATAATGGGGTTGATTTAACTTTTGGACTGTCCAGTGCACTGAAGCGTGCTAAGACTGGCCCATTATCCTCAGCCTCATCACTTACATCCTGTTGGTCTATACTAGACCCGCTACTGCTTTCTAATGAACATTCTTCTTCTTTTATTTTCCCTTGTACATCAACCTTTGTATACTTACCAACCAGACCTTCACCTTCGTCACTCGATCCTCTATCTTCCGTGCTTTCCTTGTCGTGTCTACTGTGAGTTGCTTGTCTTTGATCCTCATCTTTGATGTCTTCACCGGTACCATCCTTTGAGTTTCCCTCGGCTCCGGTGTTGGTATACTTTTGAAGGATCTCGACAATTGCCTCCACTCTTCGCTTCTTCTGGCCAGTTGCTCCTACAAGGTTCAACAACATCTCTTTGTTTTCAGGAGACAAAGTAGGAGCCGATGAATGATATTCCATTGGGGATATTTTCCTATTCCCAACACTCCTCTTTTTTGTTATTTTCTCTTCGTAAGAGTCTGTGCTACTATGAGATTTTTCATCTTGGAGAGCCATAGAAAGCATATTATTTGAATCACTATCTTCTTCGGAGTCTGGTTCTTGCTTGATTTCAAATTTCTTTGGTGATGGTTTCCTCCTCAAAACTCTTTGAGATTCTCTACCGGTAGATGTTGATGGTTCTGGACTAGTAACTATAGAAAGAGATTTGGGTGGACGACCTCTACCCCTTCCCCTACCACCACCTCTGCCTCTACCCCTACCCCTACCTCGTTTTGGGGAGGTTACTAAAGAGGGATCCCCACTCTGTTTCTGTTTTTTACCACTGCCAGGAGGTCGCCCCCTACGACCTGTCCCTCGAGGCTTTTTCACTTTCTTTTTAACTTCTTGTTTGCGGAAGATTGGGATCGCAGGCTCATCCTCACTACCTGCAGGGGATACACGAACCCTCGGGATATCTGAAACAATAATTATGTTGAAACATTATATTTTCAAATATATTGTGATAAAACAATATTACACAAATAAAGTTGGACTTGGAATTGGACAATGGAATTTTGACTTCAGGCACATCAATATTATTTAAAAATAAAATGATGAAAATAAATAAAGTGACATCTTAAAATAGCAAATTCTTATTTATGTATAATAAAACAGTGTAGAAACACTGTACAATAATGTAAAGTAATTGATAGTGAAGGAAGTTGGCCTGAAAAGAAAGTAAGGTTAGGCCTAGATAGAACAACACACACTTTTCTCTTCAGTTTTTCTCTTCTTATTACACTAAATTACACATCACACATAGTTTGAATTTTTGGAGATGTTCCCTTTATCAATAGAAGATACACATTGAAAAACATAAAGAAAGACAGGCTATAGAACTACATGTTTCTAGAACGATTTGAAATACTTAACTGAAAACGTGCAGTGTTGCCAAATCGATGTAACTAAATATGGGTTGAAAAGAAAAATAGTTTGCTGAGAATTAATATTTAAATTAACTTTAAAACAAACAGGGACTCTTCTTGAAATAATAAATAAAAAATAAAAAGATTTTTGAAAGATGATTTATATAATAAATAATTGTAAGAAATAAATGATTAGTTAATTATGTATTTCTTACAATTATTTTTTATGTATTATCTTTCAATTTTTTTTTTTTTTTGCATATTGTTTTGTGTATTATGCAATCTGTACAGTAAGTTACATACAAAAGTTATTCATTAGTCATTATTATCCTGCATACAATACTCCACAGTGCAGTAATTAAAGTGTTTTAATTAATATCCACAGTATAGAGGTTCCAATAGATTAAACTGTGTTCAAGACATGATTTAAACAAAATATATTTTTCCAAATAATGGACACCTCTTTGTAAAGGACAGCTAGCAAAAATATGAGGAAAAAAAAATCAGCTTTTATATATGTTGTGTAATAAATAAGCCTGTGACAGATTTTAGAATTTACGACTAAAATTTGAACCAAAGTAAGATTAATATTTGAGTCAAAATTCTAAATAGATTTCAGATTTGGATCCGATTAAATATCATTTGTAATTTGAATCAAAAAGCTAAACTTATGAATATCTTTTTTAAATGTTGAGGCATTAATTGCACAAGTGGAATAGTTGCACCCTGTTCTTCGGGATGAAAGATTAGAATAGAACACATCTCGACCTTAGTCATAATCAGCCTACTGGAGTTTGTGCTTACAGCACAGAATTTGAGAAGTTGGTCGCTAAGAAGACACACCCAACAACTTCTTCTTTTGGTCTATCTTACTTAACACACTGGAGCAGAACGAAGAAATATTATTATTAGCACCGTGCCTTACTACTTGTTCGGTTTGTACACACTTAAACTAATCTGTAATAGTAGGGTGATTGTGAGATTAAATGAAGGACCTACAGTTTAACGTGGAATTCAAACAGTGGAGGACTGGCATTCCACACATTCACAAGTTGTGATTAATACACAACGAAGAAATAGGGGAAAATTGGAGGAAAATCAACAAGGCATGTACCTCATTTGGTACAAACGGCGAGCACCATCTTTATTCCCAGCTATGCTAAAAAACTGTAATGTGTGAAAGCTTTCCTAAATGAAATAGTGGAAGCTTTTACACATAAAAGAGTAACACAGTGTGCCGGTTAGGTTGGTACCAGGCTAATATGTTAGTTCGAGATGTAGTGATGTCACCTCCAGACGGCGCCGCCGTAGGGTTGCACAGTAGGGCTTGGAGATTCAAGCTTAGCCATTCATATTAAAAGGTCACTTGGACTAAGAGTCATTTGGAGTGAGAGGCCAGTTGAACTAAGACACTAACACTAAAAATTCTTTCAAAGTAAGAAGTCATTTGAAGTAGAAGTTGACTTGTAGCAGGACTGGGGAGTGGTCATGTTGAGTCCAGAGAAAGAAGATTGTAGGCCTCGCTCAGTTAGCCTCATGGAAGAGACCTGTTGGTGGCCGTACAAAGTGGATAACAACATGACAATAAAGTTCAGAAAAGCACAATAGCATTGAGTGTGTCTTTCTTTTATGAACCCTCCATTTGAGTAAATGGAAATACATTATCGAGCAGAGGCGATTCGTGAGGATCAGATGTGATGTACCCAGGACCTGTCGGTCCAAGGAGTTGGGCACAACAGTCCTGTGATAGTACCAGCTTGATTTACAAGTTTAGTGTTATGAAGGATAAGTTTCCTAAATTTAAGTATTAGATCTGCACTAGTGCCCTTAAAATGCAACCATTACCTCTTTATTCATTGGAAGAAGTATCCCCCTAGTGTCAATTGTGATTGTCTTTCCATTCTAAAAACATACTGTGTTTGTTTCTGCCTTTAAAGTACCTTCGTCATTTCATAAAATACTAACTATTTATCTTTACATAGACAAATACAGCAGATTACAAGACAATGAGTATAACAAAACATGTATTGGATGTTGCTTACCTGAGGGAATGTCTAGACCTGCTTCCTCAGGAGACATTGCATAGAAACAACGTTTGTAGTGTGGATGGTCATGACCCACATTGTGTTTCTCTAACAAGTGTTTACGTAGAGATTTACGAACAGAGTACGCTTTGTCGCAAAGGAGGCACTTCATGTGTTTCACACCTGTGTGGGTCATGATGTGGGCTTTCAATCGTCCTGGCAAGGAGAATGCCTTCGAACATCTAAACAAATAAAGTGGAAGTTTATAATGGATCATTCATAAACAATTGCCTAAATGAATCTGTAGGAGTATATAATCTTTTAAAAGACTAAGTCCAATATAATGTGACTTTGACTACTCAAAATTGTCTTTGTCTCATTGAAAACATCCTGAACCAAACTAAGACATCGCCAGTACAAAATAGTCAAACGTGAAATATTTGTAATTTTGTATCATTTCAATATATTGCTAAGATATTTTTAAATGAGTCCTTTGAATCTCAAAAACTTGAGAGATTGAAAAACTAAACAAACTTTCAAAATTTAATATTTTTTTGTGCAAATGGAATTTAAAATTATTTTTAAGATCTGAAATGTTTCTTATTTAATCATAATTTTAATGTGAACGTATCAACTATAACTCAAGAAAATTGTGTGTGACATAGTTTGGAATTCCAAATTAATGCATCGGATTATGGTAATTAAATTTAACATTCAAATACTATTTTTATTTTCTATGGCAATTTAAAAATTAGTGTGAGTAATATCAAATTTTGAGGAATTGAATGCAAGAAAGTTAGCCGCTTAAACTTGGAGAGATTTAAGAATGCGATTTGATATTTGTATTAGTAGAACAAATGGTTGGTTTTAAAAAAAGAAGTTAATCCGGCTCATGTCCCCATTAATAAAAGAAAACTTTGAGCAGTGTGGTTAGCTTGTTTTGAGTAGCTTGTTTGAAAAAAACCTCGCCAGAAAAAAATTTAGATGAACTTGGCGAGAATAAGAATAGGCAAGCTTCTTTATCTTTCCATAACCTGTGACCTTAATGAAACACATACTCTTATTTGGAGGTAGTGTTCAAGTGCTAGAGATGGTGGTGAGGATTTTATGTGGGGATTTAAAAAAAAAAGTTAGTTAAAATGACAGCTACAATCACCCATAGTCAAACAAGTCAGATATGGTTTATCTGCACTAAAATGTCTTATGCAAAGTGATGTTTAAAAACTATGAACAGCATGAGATGTAAGTCAAAGTATTTTAAAAACTCGAACTCCTAAAGGCAAAAATCAAATATCTAATAGTTAAAATTATTTAGTCATTGGGCCACCTCATTCTCAATCATTTCTCATAGTTCATAACTAATCCACAAATATTTTAAAATACATTATAAACCTTGAAACAGTAAGATAAAAAGTAAATTAAAAAACATATTTAAAAATGGAATTTTTATATGTAGTAATATATATATATATGTAGTAATATATATATATATATATATATGTAGTAATATATATATATATTAATAGTTTGGAAAGTATTCAGTTGATCATGATGAAATATTTATATGTTCATCTATAGCAATTTATTAAGTTAAATATAAAAGTTCAAATACTTACAGTTGCCAAGTTTGGAAAATTTTATACATTTAATTCCATCAATTAAAACAGCTTTTGCGGGAAATTAAAAATAACTTGAATTAAAAATATATTTTGAAATCAAAACATAATTGGAATAAGTTTAGTCTAGAGAAAAAAGGTTTTTTCTTTTAAAAGTTTTGATGAACGATTTCCATTAAGTAGTGAGCTAAGAAATGGTCCAGAGTGCAGGACAAACCTGGGTAACTCAACATTAGGGTTTTGGTATGCAAGGACAAATGTTTAGGAATTTTCTTCTCATTTGTAGGAGTCATGTTACAACTAAGTTGAAAATAGTATTTGTGTCCAAGAGAGTCGATAATAAAGGAATTTTTTTTAAACTGTATTTACCCAAAAATAGGCCACACTTTTTCTTTAAGAGAGCCAATATAAAACATTAATGTGGCCTACAATCCAACCCTTAGAGAGTAAGTTCCAAATTTCAAACTTTTGAGGATTCAATGTAGGTATATGGATTTACAATGAAGTCACCTTTAATCACCTCAACAGATTATTTCCATTTTGGCCAGTATTGATAAAGGCATTTAAATAAATGAAATAAAAATAAAAGACCATGAAACTAGAGTTGGGTTGAATCCTTCTTTTTATTAAACCATATTTTCAATTTACCTTCAAATCCCGAATATCAAACCCCAAACTTGGAAAAATTTATGAAGATAAAGAGAAAATATAAATGAATGATAAAAAATAGAAAAAAGAACTAGTAGTTAACATTATTTCTTATAATCTACATTATAACATTTATACATTCAGTTAAGTGTTAAATTACTGGTCTGGCGCCTGGTTGTTGAGTTCATCCTGTAATTATAATTGGTTCTGAATAGGAGTGTCAAACTCAATTAATCGATACCTCGATACCCTCGATTCTTACTGGCATCGAAAGAATCGATGTTAATATTACAATTCTCCCTACTTCGATTCTTAGCTCTCAATAAAACTGGCAAATGAACAAATAAGCAACATTCAGAATGGGTAACAATTGACTATCTTTCATATTTACCGTTTCACTTAAATGCAGGCAAATTGTAAATATATTGTATTGGTCGGAATATAGTACAACCCTAACATTATTCAGTAACAAGATTGTCATAGTTAGGTTTATACCTCATAAACCTAACTATGACAAACTTTTTTTAAAGTAAAAATTAAGTGATATTGTTAAAATACCTTAATTGATTCTAAACAAACAATCGATATATAATACATAGACTAAGAATGGCAATTTTCTGTAATATATCGCTATATCTATCTATCATTAATTGATATATCACAATGTGTATATAGAAAGCTACATTATTTTGATCAAATTAAGATGGCAGCCCCCCTGTAATTATATTATTTGACACTTTTTAATTTATAATGTTTTATTTAGCTCTTTGAATAAGACAAGTTTATTAAAAATAGAACAAAACGACATAGTTAATAAAAAATAGAGCAAAAACGTTAACTATCAGGCCTGCACACTAATGATGTGACATCACAGAGAGAGGTGGTCGGCTATAGCTGCACTCTATTGGTTAGCATAGGGTTCACTTACAATGACCAACTAAAACTTAATTTTTACAAGTAATGCTACTGCTTAGGGGTTTATCATTGGTATAGCGTTATTTTGCAACCTTCTTATTTGAATATAATAGTGATATAGTGTAGTTTACAGATAGCCTAGCCTAAACAATTTAATTCAAATGATGTAATAAAATGTCAACTCTACACAACATAGTGCTTAAATTAATACACACCAAGCAACTTGCTCAGCAGATTATTGAGCTAAATTTATAAGATTAAAATACCTTAAAAATAAATTTAATAGTTTTTACAAAGTAAACTACACAACAAAGTGCTTAAATTAATACACCCCAAGTAACTAGCTCAGCAGATTATTTAGCTAAATCTATAAGATTAAAATACCTTAAAATTAGATGATTTACTAAAACCAGTTCCTTATATTGTGTCAGTTACTTATATTATTCAAATTGAGAAGTTTTGGGTGATAGTTTTCTAGGCCCTAAGTTTTTTCATTGTTTGACTGTTTCGTAGCAAACCCACAAACAAACAATATTACGAATTTTTCATCTCGTTATAAATGACAACATATAAATTACCCACCTATGTGGCATAGTTAGCTAATGCACTAGTTTTGTGTTGAGCTAAACTTCCATGGATGGAGAAATTGAGGTTCAAATCCCGGTTGGGTGAAATGAGGGTGGTTTTTCCTAAATGCTTTTCCACTCTTCCTCCATGCATATGTGGGTTCACTTCTTCCAAATTTAACCTTCCCAATTCCTAACCCATTAGCATAATTTGTACTTATGTGTATAACCCGAACGGGTTGTTAGACGAGATGCTTAAAAAAATAGCACATAAATTGATATATAGTAATTTTATGTAGGGCAATAAAATATTATAAAGCTATTACATGAAAGCAACTTTATTCAAACAACTTTTTATCGTTAGTGAGGATAGATTAAGTATGGAGTTTTTTTAGTTACAAACAGTTTCCTGCCTATGTGGCATGATTAGTAGTCACAGAAATTTCGTGAGACAGGTTTTTACGAACTTTTACTAGAACATTAAAATTATTATCAAAACACATTTTTATACCAATGTAGCATTTATGAAGTAGTAATACATTCGTAAAATAAAACAAAATAAAACTTATTAGCAAAATTGACCATTTTGCCTTTTAAATGTGAGTTATCGTCCATTTTGTTGATTTAAATGTGGATTAACACTAACAACATTGTTGTTGTTTACCTTTATCCTGAAATAGCCTGAAAAATAAAGAGCAACAAAAGTGCTAATAATACAAATGGATTTATAAAAAAAATATCTTTAAATCAAAGATTATTAGTAAGAGAAGTGTTTGAACTGGCTACTTTCAGAGCCAAATTGTGCCCAAAGACAAATATTTAAAGCGGTAGAAGAAACCAACACCATAGTTAAACCATATTTATATCTTTTTAGATTCATGTCTTTGGTCTTCCATCTTACATCATTATTAAGTAAAGTTATTTTTTGAGTGTGGTGATTTAATGTTTTTGGAAAATTACTTAATAAAATAATAAATAGGTGGACGAAAATTTAAAATGCCTAAGGTTTTACGTATTTTTGAAACAGAGCTTAAATATTCCAAATGCGGCGCTTACATATTATTTAATGATGCTAAAAAAATTATGTGTAGATATTGAAATACCCGTGTTGAATGGCTTAGAAATTTGGAAATAGAGCTTTCCTTGTAATCTGGTAATTGAAGTGTCTGCGTGATACTAAAAATGTATATGCTTTTTTATCTGGTAGAAATAATTTGGTACAAGCTAGGTTGTTTTCTACCGTGCATGTACGGTCTATATTGTGTTTAAGGCATATACTTTAAAAAGATTATTAACTCGTTTGTAATAAATAGGCTTTCACTATGAACAGTGTAGTTAAATATTAATAAAATATTGTATAGGTTTGTTTTTTAATTGGTGTTATTTAAATACTTGTGTTTATAGTAGGCCAGGAATAGCCGAAAACATAAAATCTTTTAGATGTGAATTTTCTATTCATAGCATTGTATATTATAGTTGATTTGCTGTAATTTTCAGCTCCCCTGAATCCTTTCACTTAGGTATTTTTTAAATTATTATACCAAAATACAAGTTTATTTAATGAAATACAATAATTTTCCACAAATCAGGATTCAACCTTTTATTTAACGATTTTTATTTTTTTACCGAAATACATCAGCTCTTTATTTAACGAAATCCAATCGTTTTATTTACCACAAACAAGAATTAATATTTACCACAAATCATGAGTTAGCCTTTTATTTACCAACTTTTTATACCGAAATACAATGTTTTATTTAACAAAATCTAAAAGTTCTATTTATCACAAGTCAAGGTCTCTAGTGATTAGGTATATATGTATGTTTAATTTCAAAAGAGGGATTAATTTTCAGAAATTAATAATTTTTTCCTATAAAAGTAATTGTATTTTTAGGATGTAGCCTATATTCGTGGGCAACTTATTTTCAGGTTAATATGGTTGTATGAATCATTATTATTATTTAGCACCGCGTCTTACTACCCGTTCGGATTATACGCTTTGTATGAATCAATAACTAGTTAAAAATGCAAGATTGTACTTACAGTGGGCAGTTGTACATGTGGGAAGGTTCGTGTACAAGTGCCACATGTCGTTGTAGATATTTTTCACTGTTGAAAGCTTTTCCACAACGACGACACAAGATTTGGGTTTGTCTATCATGAATGATACGATGTTCTTTCAAGGCAAAACTGTTTGTAAATTGCTGAAAACAAAAAAATAAAAGCCAGGTTTTGGAAAAACCAACAATAAATGTACGTTAACAAATTAATCTTTCAATATGTAGAATGCATAAGGAAAAACACAAAGACACTTTAAAATTATGCTTTAAGTAATAAACAATAATATTTAGTCAATAATTGTGTAATGGCTTAGAAATAAATTATACCAGCAAGGAAAAATTGTAAAATAATATAATCTAAACATTTATCTGGGTTGGCTTCCTTCCGTATCACTGATATGATGTTTTGGACCCCTCTCATATATTAAAAAAAGTCATGAATTAAGGTATATTTCTTCAATAAACTGTATGTAAAATATCCTTTTAAAAGACTTCATCCATGGAGAATCACGCGCTTTTAGAAGTAATGTCAAAGTCTTGCACCATTAAACATATATTTTTTCTTTCAGAGATCAACTCTGTAGTGTTTACCAAAAAAGTAAGTGTGTGAGCTCCCTCTACCCAATCTGAATCTATCCTTCCCAACAGGACTCTTTCTATTAGTTGGTTTTGACACTGGTGACAAGGGGTCTAAGAGGCAAGGGGTAGGTCATATATAAGCTGCTTGTGTGTATGAATCCATTGCAGTGGATACATAAGAACTTTAAATTTGTAATAAAGCAGTGTCATGATCTAAATAAATCGTGTGCAAATTTAAAGTTCTTACTTATTTCATAAGTGTAAGAAATATCACTATAATTGGCGCTCAATCACGGGACTATAAATACCAATTATCTAATCACATACCCAATATCAATAAAATTGGCGCTCGATCACGGGGCTACAAATACAAATTATCTTATCAAATACCGAGAACATCATTTTAATTGGTGCTCGATCATGGGGATATAAATACACATATTAAATTTTATCATTTTAATTGGCACCCATCGCGGACACATATCATCATAATTGCCGCCCAAGCGCGTGGTCCAATAATCCAAACAAAACCCGAAACGTTTTAATTGGCGCCCGACATGGGACAAATCTTCGAATCTCCGAGGTTATAAAGGGACTCCACTGACAGAGAGACACGGCATACTAAGCAGCACACCGAGGAAGAACATCGTACCGAGGTGAAACAAACAGCTGTTTCACAACCAGCACACTGAGCAGCACACCAAGGAAGAACATCGTAATGAAGTCAAACAGGCAGACGTTTCACAAACGGCACACTGAGCCACATGCCGATGTGAAACAAGCCGAGAGAAGACCTCATCAAACTAGTCAGATACACAACATATAAAAAATCTGTTTTAAATACGGTAGAAATCCTGTTAATAATAGTAAATTTTGGAAGGGAGGGTGGCGAATTCAAACCTAAGTGATAATAGTAACACTAATAGATGCTTTGACGAGACAGAGTATGAAAATAGACCAAATAATCAGTTAGGTTTAGAGGACTCATATGAAGAAATAAGAAAAAGGGATCAGAACAATGTAAAGTCAATTGCAGAGGAAGAAAGAAAAATAAGGCAGAAAAGGATGCACAAGTAAATTTAATTATTCTTGAAAGTGTGATAGTAGACCAGGAAGGGCGAGAGTTATTAAAGGACAAAACAATGGTGGAACCCATAGGAGATTTAAATCAGTTTATGAAAGTGCTATTACAGCAAATGGCAGTGAATAGTTAAGAAACTAATCAGAAAATCGATGCAACTAAACAAGAAATAGTAGTGATTAATAATAAAATGGATGCAACTAGAGAGGAAATAGTGGGAAATAATATTAATTTCAACAGAATGATCCAAACTGAGATCAAACAAAAAACCATCATCCAAACCAAGATCGAACCAAAAACCACCATCCAAACCAAGATCAAACCAAAAACCACCATCCAAACCAAGATCGAACCAAAAACCACTATCCAAACCAAGATTAAACCTAAAACCACCATCTAAACAGAGTCAAACCAAAAATCATCATCCAAACCAAGATCGAACCAAAAACCACCATCCAAACAAAGATCAAACCAAAAACCACCATCCAAACAAAGATCAAACCAAAAACCACCATCCAAACAAAGATCAAACCAAAAACCACCATCCAAATCAAGATTGCACCGAAAACCACTATCTAAACTGAGATCGAACCAAAGACAACCATCCAAACCGAGATTGAACCAAAAACCACCATACAAACCAAGATCGAACTAAAGAACACTATCCAAATAGAGTCCATACCAAAGACCACCATCCAAGCAGAGATAGAATCAAAGATCACCATCCAAACCGAGATCGAACCAAAGATAACCATTCAAACCGAGATCAAACCCAAGACCACATTCCAAACCAAGATCGAACCACAGATCACCATCCAAACCGAGATTGAACCAAAGAATATTAATTATCCAAACTGAGATTGAACCAAAGATCCCCATTCAAACCGAGATCAAACCCAAGACCATCATCCAAACAGAGATCAAACCAAAAACCTTAATTCAAACCGAGATCAAAACAAAGACCTATATTCAAACCAAAATTGAACCAAAGATCACCATCCAATATAAGATCGAAACAAAAGTTTAAGATCCAGGAAGTAGTTAGATAGCTATTTAAATTTTGGTTCATTTCAACTTAGAAATGACAATAAATTTAACTTAAAATGTTATTATTATAAAAAAAGTAAGAAAATTGAATAAAACTATAATTATTGTGGAATCCCAATTACCAAGTGACTAATTATTATATAACCATGATTACAATTCTTGTAACTTTAATTACAACCTGACTAAATAAAATGAAATATTCAATCCAACTTTAGCCATGGTAAGAAACATTTAAAATAGAAATTGTAAATAAATATTTACCAGCAGCAAACTCAGCGAAGTTGAATTAATATTTCTTCTGTAAAGGAAGGGCGTATTTGTTAAGATGCACACAATTACCTAAGTCTCAAAAACAAGTTAACAGGTCTTTTCTATTGGTGTCCCCTACATCTACAAAACAACTCTATAGGTAAACATCTATTGTCCGAAAAGAGAGGAAGGAATTCAAGGAAGTTTACTAGGAAGGACAACCAATAAGATAAAAAATAATATATCTTTAGAAGTAATATTCAAACCCAGTATATTTACAAATACAAAATCTTTTAAGTTTAAAAATATAAATTCCGAACACATATTAATCTCATTTGGATTTAACAGTTAATCAAAGGAAATTCTATAAATCAAAATGGGTAATAATAGGAGAAAAAATAGATAAGACTATAAAGGTATGCTTATTGGAGGGGGCTTGGACCCTTAGAAGCATGCAGATAGAAAGTTGGGTGAGGGTTTGGTTAAGTTTTGTCAACTGGAGGGTGCGTGAAATCATATGAGGAGAGATTATAGTGTAAGCAAATTCTATGGGCATATTTTTGTTAATTGTATATTAATATTTAGGTAAAAATTTATTAGTTCTCAAGTTAAGATAAGATTATGCCAACAGGGCAATTTTGAGTTTTATAAGAATTTAAATAGTTTGTTTGAAACCAATTTTTGTAGGTTTGGCTAATTAGTTAGGTAATTAGGATTAAACTTAATTAGTAGACGATCCTGGAAATCAGAATAATGTATAATTTCACCAATGGTGAATTTTATTAGTGACAGTTAAGATAGGAGTCTTAAAATTTGTGCGGAGGATCATTTTAATTGAATTAATTACATTCTATGTAAATTCAACAAGTATTGGTTAAGACATTAACGGAATCGAAAAGAGTGAGCTGATGAGCTGAAAGGTAAAATTTAATATAGCTAAAGAAATTAATTTAGATATGCACTTGAGTGCAGTAAGTTAAGGTGGGTGGGAACATGAGAGGCCAGTTGTGTCTTGTTTTAAAGCATTTTTTTATACATAGGAGTTAAGGTATATTCAAACATGGACTTAGTGATGTGCAAGCCATGATCTATGTTGTTCAAGCGTCCATGAGTTTCAAGTTTAAAGATGGCCCGAGGGCATCTGGCAGTGTTGAGGAGTTAAGGTGTATTTGTTGAGGAATTAAGGTGTATTCAGACATGGACTTAGCGATGTGCAAGCCATGCTTCCATTTTTATTACTGGTGAGTCTGGGAACCACGAAGGATCAGATAGCAGGTATTATCAAACATAGTGCTAGCCAGTGCAGCCTATGAGAGATGTCAGTAACAAATGAGACCAGGTCTAGGTTTTCCATCAATATGTGATAAATGACCAACAGCAAATCTGGATTGAAATTGACAAATATTAAGAAAATTATAAAGAAGTTTAAAAGGGTAATCTGTGATTGCATGATGTAACAGCCAATACTAATGTAGTAACAAGATTAATGAGAGCTAATTAGGGTGTTGCACCTAATTAGACTACTGTAATAGATTTTTAATAACAAATTCATTTTATTTAAGTGTCTAAGGCAACTAGGCAACACTAGGAAAGTTTTGGTCAATAGATAAGATTTTTTTTTCACTAATGAGAAAGTAACTACCCAATTAGAAAGTTAAAAATCAATTTAAATATTTTATGGTATTGTGATACATGATTTCAAGCTAATTTTAAGCGTATTATAAGATTCCAAAATTGTCTTCTATACATTTCAACTATACCATAAGGTTAGATAGAGTAAGGTAGTATATTTTTGTTGCTCACACAAACAAGTTGTCATTACAAAGGGTAGAAAGAAAGTGAAAGTTAAAGGGCAGGTCGACCATGAAACTGAACAGCTGTATCATTAGAAGGTAAAGAAAGTGAAAGGGCAGATTGACTTTCTTTAACAAGAAAACAACAATTCAACATTATAAAAAAACCGATGTGAATATAAATGGATTAAATATGTAATACTGTAATATGCCTTGCTGATATGTTAATATAAGTGGATCGAATATGTAATAATGTAATATGCCTTGCTCAATGGCAAGTAATTAATATTTGTTCTATGATAATAAAATAAATGAGGTCACAGTAATAAATATCATTAATTTAATACAAATATGTGAGAAAACGTGAAACATTTTCATATTAATTGAAGGTAGCAATTAAGAATATGTAAGATATTTTTTTTTATATATATATATATACATATAGAGGACAATTTAATTAAGTGAATTTTATGTTTAAATTTATGTTTTATGGAAAGTTTAGTGAACAATGATTGATTAAATAACTAACACAACACATATAAAGATTTGAGGTTTAATAGAAATAATTGGTTTATAAATAATTAAATTAAACATTTAATAAAAAATTATTTTTACATTTATATTTTACTCTAGCATTTCAAAATTTAATTTGAATTTAAGGTACTTTGAGGTACTTTAGCTATTAACTTATATTTATTTTCAAGATTTTACAGCCTACATTAAATTACATTCGAATTATTAAATTTAAACTTAACCTAATTTTACGATAATCAAAACAAAAACCTAAACATTTTATCACTTACATTATATTATTTTACAGTGCTTAAAAGAGTTTTAAAATATCTTGTCATTAACGTTATATTTATTTACTAATTCCTACACTTTATTTTTTTTATGGTTTGTGGAGGTTAATAAATAGCCAAGAAAATTGTTAGTGAAAGACAAGTTTCCCTTCTGCCGAGGAAACCAAACATTACATTACAAAACAGTCTCAGATGGTTTTTAATTATGTTTACAATTCTGTGAGCTCGCCAATATCCAAAAACCACTAAGTCATATAAATTAGGAATTTTTGTTGAAAAGAAGGTAATTTTAAGTTTCCCTTAGTCTTGACTAATTATGTTAATAATCAGACCAATGTATGAATGAATCATTATTGAACGTGAACATAATTTACCTTGTTGCAAATTTCACAGGTGATTAATCCTTCTCCTGTGTGTTTACGAATATGGTACTTCAATTTCTGTGGGGGGAAAAAAACACAACTTTTAGTAAATACATAGTTTAGTGAAAATAACAATTGTTTTTCAAATTGAATAATTTATAGTCAAATAGCAAAGTTTCAACCAAATAATGAATAATACAAATTGAGTTTTTATTTTTGCTCGCTTGCCATTTTTTAACTTCCTCTTTCCCAATGTTAGAGAAGCATCATTCCAGATTTTTAGGGCTCACACTTGTTGCTGACATGGACATTCCAATCGCGCTCCCCCTAGACCCTCCAAACTTAATAGTACAATGGGCAAATCATTGACCTAGCACAAATAATATTCATTTAACTATACACTGATTTATTTGGAAGCCAACTTTTGACCACCATCATTCTATAAAAGTCACTAAAATTTTTCACTGTATAAGGTAATATGTTTTATCTGATTTATAAATTAAAAAGTTATGAAAAGCTTTAAATTATACTTCCTTATGTATAACTATATACTTTATCTTTACAGTTATAACCAAACGTACAAAGAATATAAATAAAACTAATATTTTTGCATTGCGACAACATGGGTCTCTAATTTTCATAACGAACTTCCTTTGAATATGAGACTGTATGTAGATGCCCATTTATGCTAGAAAACCCAAGGATTAGTGAAGTTTTAAAGAGATAAAGGACAAACCAACTATTAGAGCTTGGTATTCAGCATTTGTATTCCCTGGATTAAATAGAAAATTCAGCCAGGCATTTTATGTTCAAAACTACTAGAAATTTCTAATATTCACACACCTATCTATTTTTTATCAATAAAATTAATTAATCGATAGGTATTTTTATACTGTCTGAACAAAGTTATTAACTAATAATTAGAGATGAGTCAAATCCACTATTTTATGAATGTGATTCTCGAATTTGAACCTACAATTTACCTTCCAATCCCAAATCCGAATCTGAATCTTGGAAAAAATCATGAACATAAGAGGAAATATAAATGTAATAGAATTATAGAAAGTACAAATAGTAACTAAATGTTAATATTCTTTCTTATAACCCATTCATTAAGTTTTAAAATTACTGGTCTGGGGCCTGGTTTTTACGTTCATCCTATAATTATTATTGGTTCTGAGCACCAATACACAGCATGGAAGTTCTAAAACAAATTTTACTGGAAAAATAAATAAAAAGATATTTTTTTAATGATTTAAGTCTTGAATATGAAATTTCTCAAATCCTAAAAACCCCATAAGAATGAGCGATTCGTGGGACCTATCCCAAATAATAATTGATTAAATATTATGATGAAAATATTTAAAAACAAGTCTACCAAAGTCAAAAAGTGCTTGTTTTTCTTGATCTGACCATAAATGCTGGAATACTTAGTCAAGATGCAAGGAAAGCGGAATTTCTTACCTGTTTTTTGGAATAGGTTTGACCACAATAAGGACAAGAAGATGTTTCCTCACGGGTGTGAACACGGATATGTGAGTTGCATGCCCCTTTGTCAGAAAAACACTTGTCACAATACAAGCATTTATAAGGTTTTTCACCTGAAATAAATATAAATCACATTATCTGGCAGACTCATAATAGCTTAGTACATAATAGGGGTGTGCAAGGCTTTGAAACTTTGACTTGGCTTCAAAAAAATGTCAACTTCAACTTTGCTTGGAAAAAATTTCTGGCTTTGACAATTATGAAGCTTAGTCAATCAAAATAATAGCTAAAATACTCAATTTATGGTCAATCAATCCCTCTCTGAGCTGTTGTATACATTACCAAATTAATATTCATATGAAAGAAACCTGCCATAATTGACTTGTAAGTTATTATAGTAACTTAATTATTATATTAAAACAAAACATTACAAACAATTTCAAGTAATTTTAGAGCATCAAGTTATTTATAAATAACCACAAGCTAATATTTTCAATCATAAATCAAATAACAGAAAATAATCAAATTAAGTACTAAATAGCCTAACTTTGATTCAGCTTTGAGAATATTTCATATATACAATTTGAGTCCACTTCGAATCAAAAAGTGGACTTCACACACACTCCTTATGCTGTAAATTTTCCAAAGAAAAAAGAAATATATATATATATATATATATATATACACATACACACACACACACACACACGATTCCAGGACAAACTAGATCAGACTAGGGTGAATTGAAACATCCTAAGAGCCTGAGGATGTACTCGTTTAGCCTAAAATTTTATTAGGCCAACCAGGTTTGTGAGTAAACTGTGAATGATAAAACCTGTCCAAGGTTGATTCCTCCAATTTGGCCTAGTCCGATCTAGTTTGTCCAGAAAATTGGGTTTGGACGGTAACATATATTTTATAAACAAATTTGAAATAACTAACTAAATATCACATACTTTAACATATAATTATTTTTAGAATAGTAATTAACAATATTTTTACCTAAATTAGTGTTTAAATTACAATCAATAATGTAAAATCCATGGCATGAGCCCACAAGCAAACTATACTGAGTGCTCGCCATCGTTAGCAATGCTAGTGCCAACATTTGCAGGTACAGGGTGTTATGATGGTCAAAACAACAAACCCTTTGACTGTTAATTTCAGTTTGCTAGACCTGATCTACTACTTATTTATTCAAGTATGTCCTCATTTTGTCCACACAACACTGAGTTTTAAGCTGTTTCGGACCCACTGCTTCACAGAAATATACTGGGAGCGCCAGGGATCGAACCCAGAATCTCTAGATCTATATCCAGTGGCTTTGATCTCTAGACTACAGAGGCAGTCTATCAATAATGTAAGGATAAATAGATTTAAATATGTCAGTATTGATAACATAGCTCCGTTCTTTTTTTTCTCTCTCTCCAAGCCTTTGTCTTTACATAAATAATTTAAAAATTAAATTGTTTTGTGTGAAGTCAAACAAAATTTTATCTTCGACTTTGCTTTGCATATCTCAAGCTTCGTGTTACATTTAAAAAGGGTTCTTCACAAACCACATACTCCTACAAGAAGACACAAGAAGCTACAAAAAGACACTATCTTGCTAAATGTTGATACTTCTACAATATCAAAATATTAGCCCTACGGAACAAACATTGCCACTTCAACTTATTTTATTCTCCGAATAATTGAATCATGCCTATTTTACACTAAAAATTGTCATGAGAACACAAACTAATTCAATGATGAAATAACATACCCACCCTGCAAAACTATGCCCAGAACACTGATATTTTATCAAGATAGCATCAGCAGGCCCATAGCCGTCTATGACACACGTCTTCCTTCGATTGGCAATGAAACAGAATAACTCCTGCCTGTGCCTGTTCTGCACATACTTATAAAGGATGGGGCAATGCATTTCAGAGCTGTGCAGTGAACATCCCTGGTACTGGAATATTAGAGGCCTATCTCAAACCTTTTAGTCAACCGCTCCCCCCCCCCCCCCCCCCCCCACAA